>JAGIQG010000035.1:1623976-1736476 GCA_024679065.1 Sphyrna mokarran | reverse complement strand
CTTGCTGCCAGTGTTGTAACCCTGCCTACCTTGATCTCTGATAGACAAGAGAGAAAGCAGGAAAGTAGAACTGATCCACTTCAGATCTGCCATGATCTTATTGAATGGCGGGGCAGGCTCGAGGGGCTGGATGGCCGACTCCTGCTTCTATTTCTTATGTTCTTGCTCTGTCTCATTCAGGCTGTTTTTGTCTTGCCTTTTGTAGCTTTTCCTCAAGACACCAGCTGTCTCAAAGCACTTTATAAAGATTCATTGAATCCCTACATTATGGAAGGAGGCCATTCACCCTATACTGACAACAGTCCCACCCAGATCCTATCCCTGTAACCCCACATATTTACCTGTCGATGGAGAGGCAATGGCCTAGAATCATAGAAACCCTAAAATTCAGAAAGAGGCCCTTCGGCCCATTGAGTCTGCACCAACCACAATCCCACCCAGGGCTCTATCCCCATATCCATACGTATTATACCCACTAATCCCTCTAACCTCCACATCCAAGGACACTAAGAGGCAATTTTAGCATGGCAATCAACCTAACCTGCCCATCTTTTGGACTGTGGGAGGAAACTGGAGCACCCAGAGGAAACCCACGCAGACACAGGGAGAATGTGCAAACTCCATCCAGACAGTGACCCGAGCCGGGAATCGAACCCGGGAGCTGCGAAGGCGCAATGCTAACCACTGTGCTACCATGCTGCGTAGCAGGATTATTGCCAGACTAATCACTCAGAAACCCCATTAATGTTCTGGGAACACGGCAGATGGTGGGATTTGAAGTCAATAAAATATGTCCAGATTTAAGAATCTACTGCTGACCATTGTTGACTATCGTAAAACCGTGTTCACTAATGTCCTTTAGGGAAGGAATATGCTCTCATTACCTAATGTGACAGTAAGAAATCTCACAACACCAGGTTAAAATCCAACAGGTTTATTTGGTAGTACAAGCTTTCAGAGTCTCGCTTCTTCATTAGGTGAGAGGGAAGTTCTGTTCACAAACAGGGCCATATACAGACGCAAACTCAATTTACAAATGAATGGTTGGAATGCAATATCCCACGACTTGCCTGGGCTTGCAAAACCTCACTAACTGGAGACAATACACATCTCTTTAACCTCTGCTTAACCCTCTCTCCACTCACATTGTCTGTACCTTCAAGACATGATTACCTGTAAAGACTCGCATTCCAACCATTATTTTGTAAATTGGGTTTGTGTCTGTACATGCCCTGTTTGTGAACGCAACTCGCTTGAAGAAGGAGTGAGACTCCAAAAGCTTGTGCGAGCAAATTAACCTGTTAGACTCTAACCTGGTGTTGTGAGACCTCTTACTGTGCCCACCCCAGTCTATCTCCACGTCATGGAGACTCCGGAGACACAGCAATGACTCTCAACTGCCCTCCAAAGGCAACTATAGATGGGCAATAAATGCAGGCCAGCCAATGAAGCTCATGTCCCATGAACGAATTTAAAACATTATCCTGCTAATCCCTTTCCAACATAATTCTGATATTACAATGGATACTTTGATCAATTATATCCTTTGGACAGTAAGGTGCAATTTAGCATGGCCGATCCACCGAACCTGTACATCTTCCGAAGCTGAAGAAACCAGAGCACCCCGAGAAAACTGTAATGAAGCTCTTGTGAAAATCCCCTTCTTGCCACACCCCAGCATCTTTTCGGATACACTGAGAGAGAACTTAGCATGGCCAATTCAACTAACAAGCATGTTTTTCGGAAATTGGAGCATCCGGAGGTAATCCATGCAGATATGGGGAGAACATGCAAACTCCACACAGTGATCTAAGCTGGGAATTGAACCCAGGTCCACTGTGAGATAGCAGTGCTAACCACTGGGCCACCATGCCACCCATTAAGAGAGATTTTTGGCAGGGCGTGAGCTTAATGTTTTAAACCTCACCCACTGTTGGTACTCCACTCAGGAGTCCTGTCAGGGCCTTGCCCCTTGGAGCAGAAAGCCAGGCTGAGAGTTTGACATCTGCAATCCTTTTTGCAAGATTCAGCATCTCAGCAAACAACCCAGACAGAGAAACCGGAGGGAAATGTTTTATTCTATCATGGATCAACTCTGCGATCATCACCCCCAACACTATAAATAATCCGATTCACAGGCATGTAATGGTGGGAGAAGACCATATGTAATATTACCTGATGGCATTCTATTCGAATCTGAACCTCTATCCAGCCGAGCTCTGAGTAGGAATCTCCGGGATTGAGTTATTTTCCCTCGGCTGAGGTGGGAGTGTGACTGGTCACTGAGGACAACTCTCCCTCTCTCTCTCTCTCCCTCTCTCTCTGTCCCAGTGAACCACCACACCAACATCCTGGTCTTCCCATAGTCCCAGGGAATACTGGGGCCGGTGAGCACAGTAAGAAGTCTCACAAGACCAGGTTAAAGCACAAACAGATTCGGAACACAGCAGACAACATGCCTCTAGACCAATTGAAGGATTGGGCAGCAGAATAATCACTGAATTATCTCAATGAATTCTTCTGTAGAGGTAGAGTCTACCTCGCATGAGGGGGTTGTGGTGGACTTATCGATGATTCATAATATTGGCGAATCACACTTTGTTCCAGCTTAGTAATCAATCCTGTGTTTAGGGAACATTAGATTTCAGCACTATGTCTCCTGAGTCAGAGTGGTTCAAGTTTCCAAATATCAGGAATAATGTACAGAAGTGAGATGGACACACCGCATAGAAACTACCAGCCAGGATTCTCCGGATTCATATGTTAAACCATCACTGACAGTGAGAATTTGGCACTCAGCCAAGTCTTCATTCACAGCAAGGGGAAACTTCACAGGTCAACAGAAAGCCATGAAAAAACCTCGAAATAAAAGTATGATGGATGATGAGATCCAAAATCTAGTGCTGCATAATAAACTTGTTGGACTTTAATCTGGTGTTGTGAGAGTTACTGTGCTTACTCCAGCCAACATCGGTATCTCTGCATCGTACTAAAAGAGATGGCAGTGGAAATAACAAAAAACAAAGGGAGCTTTACTCTGTATCTAACCCCGTGCTGTACCTGTCCTGGGAGTGTTTGATGGGGGGACAGTGTAGAGGGAGCTTTACTCTGTATCTAACGCCGTGCTGTACCTGTCCTGGGAGTGTTTGATGGGGGGACAGTGTAGAGGGAGCTTTACTCTGTATCTAACTCCGTGCTGTACCTGTCCTGGGAGTGTTTGATGGGGGGACAGTGTAGAGGGAGCTTTACTCTGTATCTAACCCTGTGCTGTACCTGTCCTGGGAGTGTTTGATGGGGGAACAGTGTAGAGGGAGCTTTACTCTGTATCTAACCCGTGCTGTACCTGTCCTGGGAGAGTTTGATGAGGACAGTGTAGAGGGAGCTTTACTCTGTATCTAACCCCGTGCTGTACCTGTCCTGGGAGTGTTTGATGGGGGACAGTATAGAGGGAGCTTTACTCTGTATCTAACCCCGTGCTGTACCTGTCCTGGGAGTGTTTGATGGGGGGACAGTGTAGAGGGAGCTTTACTCTGTATCTAACCCGGTGCTGTACCTGTCCTGGGAGTGTTTGATGGGGGGACAGTGTAGAGGGAGCTTTACTCTGTATCTAACCCCGTGCTGTACCTGTCCTGGGAGTGTTTGATGGTGGGACAGTGTAGAGGGAGCTTTACTCTGTATCTAACCCCGTGCTGTACCTGTCCTGGGAGTGTTTGATGGGTGGGACAGTGTAGAGGGAGCTTTACTCTGTATCTAACCCCGTGCTGTACCTGTCCTGGGAGTGTTTGATGGGGGGACAGTGTAGAGGGAGCTTTACTCTGTATCTAACACCGTGCTGTACCTGTTCTGGGAGTGTTTGAGGGGGGACAGTGTAGAGGGAGCTTAACTCTGTATCTAACCCCGTGCTGTACCTGTCCTGGGAGTGTTTGATGGGGGGACAGTGTAGAGGGACCTTTACTCTGTATCTAGCCCCGTGCTGTACCTGTCCTGGGAGTGTTTGATGGGGGGACAGTGTAGAGGGAGCTTTACTCTGTATCTAACCCCGTGCTGTACCTGTCCTGGGAGTGTTTGATGGGGGACAGTGTAGAGGGAGCTTTACTCTGTATCTAACCCAGTGCTGTACCTGTCCTGGGAGTGTTTGATGGGGGACAGTGTAGAGGGAGCTTTACTCTGTATCTAACCCCGTGCTCTACCTGTCCTGGGAGTGTTTGATGGGGACAGTGTAGAGGGAGCTTTACTCTGTATCTAACCCCGTGCTGTACCTGTCCTGGGAGGGTTTGATGGGGGGGACAGTGTAGAGGGAGCTTTACTCTGTATCTAACCCCGTGCTGTACCTGTCCTGGGAGTGTTTGATTGGGGGACAGTGTAGAGGGAGCTTCACTCCGTATCTAACCCTGTGCTGTACCTGTCCTGGGAATGTTTGATTGGGGGACAGTGTAGAGGGAGCTTTACTCTGCATCTAACCCCGTGCTGTACCTGTCCTGGGAGTGTTTGATGGGGGAGACAGTGTAGACGGAGCTTTACTCTGTATCTAACCCCGTGCTGTATGTGTTCTGGGAGTGTTTGATGGGGACAGTGTAGAGGGAGCTTTACTCTGTATCTAACCCCATGCTGTACCTGTCCTGGGAGTGTTTGATGGGGACAGTGTAGAGGGAGTTTTACTCTGTATCTAACCCCGTGCTGTACCTGTCCTGGGAGTGTTTGATGGGGGGACAGTGTAGAGGGAGCTTTACTCTGTATCTAACCCCGTGCTGTACCTGTCCTGGGAGTGTTTGATGGGGGGACAGTGTAGAGGGAGCTTTACTCTGTATCTAACCCTGTGCTGTACCTGTCCTGGGAGTGTTTGATGGAGGGACAGTGTAGAGGGAGCTTTACTCTGTATCTAACCCCGTGCTGTACCTATCCTGGGAGTGTTTGATGGGGGACAGTGTAGAGGGAGCTTTACTCTGTATCTAACCCCGTGTTGTCCCTGTCCTGGGAGTGTTTGATAGGAAGAAGTCTCACAACACCAGGTTAAAGTTCAACTATTTGGTAGTACACACCACTAGCTTTCAGAATGCTGTTTCTTCATCAGATGAGTGGGGAATTCTGATCACAGACAGGAAATATAAAGGCACAATATGTTTACAGAACACAATGCATTCAAATACAAATCTTTACAGCTAATCAATTCTTAAAGGTGCAGACAATAGTGGTTACAGATAGGAACTCAAGATCCCTGGTGAGACTATCCTCATGTGTGCGGAACTTGGCTATCAGTCTCTGCTCAGTGACTCTGCACTGTCGTGTGTTGTGAAGGCTGCCTTGGAGAATGCTTACCCGAAGGTCGGAGGCCGAATGTCCGTGACCGCTGAAATGTTCGCCAACAGGAAAGGAGCAGTCTTGCCTGGTGATTGTCGATCAGTGCTCATTCATCCACTGTCATTGAATCTGCCTGGTCTCCCTAATGTACTTTGGGATGTGCTTTGGGACATCCTTCGTGGAATGCCTGCCTGCAGCAGTTGTGGACTCGCCAAGTTTAAGGGCGTTCAAATGGACAGTGGTTAGGCATATGGATAACATTGGAATAGTTTAGAATAGAGGGTCATAAGATTGGTTCCATCGGTCGGAGCAACATCGAGGGCCGAAGGGCCTGCACTGTGCTGTAATGTTCTATGTTCTGTGTTTCCTGCAGCGTTTCAGGTAGACAACATTGGCTGAATTACAAGAGTATGTACCGTGTACATGGTGGTAGGGACAGTGGGTATCTAAAGTAGAAACGGTTCCATTAATCAGAATCACCTTGATAACAATAAAAATTTGCAGACGCAAAGCAAAGAAGTCCCTCGTTCGCTTCCCACGATCAGCAGCTCTGCAGGAGGTAGACGAATGAATTATTGATTTTCCATCCTGCTGGAAAAATCTTCTTATAAAAACATCTCCAGTTCAGGGACAGTCGATTAATAAACCTTATCGCTTCATGCCTAAACAGATGAATCTTCTCGCTGTCAAATGGAGCAATCTATCTCAGATACATGATCGACTTGGATAAGTTGTCCCAGGCACATTAACCCCTTCGCATAACACAACACAAATTTACTCACATCTGAAAGGAGTGTGAACCTTAGTATTTCCAACTTGGGAACAGCCTCTATCCAAATCTTCCTTCATGTTCCCTTTGAGATTGAACATCCCAATATGATCTCTTGTTGCCTTGAGGTCTTTGGTAACTTTGCGTCATAGAATCCTTACAGGAGGCGGCCATTCAGCCCACTGAGTCTGCACCAACTTTCCGACATCTTACCCAGGCTCTATCCCTATAACTCTACATATTTATCCCTCCAATTCCCCCTAACCTGCACATCTTTGGATAATAAGGGGAAATTTAGCATGGCCATTCCATATAACCTGTACATTTTTGTACACTAAGGGGGACTTTAGCACGACTAATCCCCCGAACCTGCACATGTTTGAACATTAAGGTATACAGTGGTTAGCACTGCTACCCCCCTCCCAGCGCTAGGGTCCAGGGTTCAATTCTACCTTCAGTCACAGTCTGTGTGGAGTCTGCACATTCTCCCTGTGTCTTCACGAGTTTCCTCCAGGTGCTCCGGTTTCCTCCCACAGTCCAAGATGGGCGGTGTTCGTGGGTTGACCATGCTAAGTTGCCCCTTAGTATTTAAAGATATGCAGTTTAGATGGATTGGCCATGTTAAATTACTCCTTACTGTTCAAAGATGTGCAGGTTAGGTGGATTGGCCATGCTAAATTGCTCCTTAGTGTCCAAGGATATACAGGTTAGGCGGATTAGCTGTGCTTTGGGACATCCTACATGGTGCTATACAAATTCAGTGTCCTTTCCACCGTAATAAAACTCTGATTCAGGCAGTTGGTGCTGAGTAAAATTTTGTTAGAAGCTCGTTAAGTGGAAGTGGTGATTAAGAGGGAGTGTATATTTTCAAAATTAACCAGGAAAGGAATGGGCTTCAGAGGACAGAAAAATAAATTCATTGCGTGGGATTGCAAAGCAGTGAACAGAAAGAAATTGCCTCTATTTTTTAATTCTGAATTTAGATCATAATAGATTTAATGGAATTTGAGTTGTAGATAGTTCTATGGCCTGGTAGGTAAGGATATGATCGGCACAACTTGGGGGCCCAAGGGCCTGTTTATGCTGTAATGTTCTATGTTCTAACCCTACAGTGCAGAAAAAGGCCATTTGGCCCATTAAGTCTGCACTGAACACAATCCCACCCAGGTCCTATCCCCAAATCCCTACATATTTTACCCACTAATCCCTCTAACCTACACATCACTGGACACTAAGGGGCAATTTCTTAGCATGGCCAATCAACCTAACCCACACATCTTTGGACCGTGGGAGGAAACTGGAGTACACGGAGGAAATCCACGCAGACACGAGGAGAATGTGCGGACACAGACAGTGATCAGGAATCGAACCTGGGACCCTGAAGCTGTGAAGCAGCAGTGCTAACCCACTGTGCTACTGTGCTGCCCTACTTCTAACAGAGTGAAGTATTTGAGACAATTTGCCAAAGCCACGCTGATACTATCGTTAAGAAATCCCACTAATGTTTCTACTTTCTCAGGCGGCTAAGGAAATTTGGAATTCCCACTCGACTCTCACAAGCTTTTACAAATTGAATATTGGTCAATACAATCCCGCTATTCAGCCCATTGAATCTGCACTGACCACAATCAGTGGTCAAACAAGCAATGTTTTACCACCATAATATAGTCGAGCATCAATTGAAGTGATGAACCATTTTGGTCAAATATCCAAAGTATCTTTGTTGCTGTTTGGGTTTCTGTGTCGGCACAGAAGGGCCTGCTCTTGTGCTGCAATGTTTGTCCTTTGATTCAGGAAGATAGCTCACCATCGTCAACCAGGGGGTGGTCAGAACAGAGGTTGGCACTGCCACTGAGGCAAACATTTAAAAAAAAACAACTCAGCCCCGCATTGGGAGACAACCTTTGTTCAGATGAGGGATTTAAATGGAATAAAAATGCTGGAGTGCTCCTCCCACAACTTTCCGAGAGAAATCAAATTTAAACAAGTCAATACGAGTGCAGGGATTTTCAATCTTACCCTCAGGCATTAGACAAGGAGGAAGAGTTTAGCGAGAGCCAGTCAAAACTGCCTCAGGTCAAAAGCATCTTCAATCGCTCCTACCATTGACCAGTTATTATCTTCAACCTCTCCAGGAGGCAAGTGTACGAATGTGTCTTCCCTGTCAATACCTGTCTTGTTGTCAATACTGCAGTGGTTAGCACTGCTGCCTCACAGTTCTGTGGAGGTTCGATTCCCGGCGTGGGTCACCGCCTGTGTGGAGTTTGCATGTCCTCCCCATGTCTGCGTGGGTTTTCTCCGGGTGCTCCGGATTCCTCCCGCGGTCTGAAAGACGTGCTGGTTAGGATGCATTGGCCACGCTAAATTCTCCCTCAGTGTACCAAAACAGGTGTCAGACTAGGGGATTTTCACACTAACTTCATTGAAGTGTTAATGTAAGCCACCTCATAGAATCCGTACAGTGCAAATGGAGGCCATTCAGCCCATCAGGTCGACACTGATTATATTCCCACCCAGACCCTATTCCTGTAAGCGCACATATTTACCCTGCTAATTCCCCTGACACTAGGGTCATTTTTTAAATTTATCATTGTCACATGTATTAGTATACAGTGAAAAGTATTGTTTCTTGTGTGCTATACACAGACAAAGCATACCATTCATAGAGAAGGAAATGAGAGAATGCAGAATGTATTCCAGGGTGTAGGAAAGATCAAATTAATACAAGGTAAATCCATTCAAAAGTTTGAGGGCAGCAGGGAAGGATGCTATCCTTGAGCAGATCGGTACATGACTTCAGACTTCTGTATCTTTTTCCTGATGGAAGAAGGTGGAAGCGAGAATGTCCACGCGGTCCTTAATTATGCTGGCTGTTTTTAAGAACAATACAGCACAAACAGGCCCTTCGGCCCACGAGTTGCGCCAATCACATCTACCAATCCACAGACCTATCTATAACCCCCTATCCTATTCTTTTCCATATACTCATCCAGAAGTCTCTTAAAGACCCCAGTGAGTTTGCCTCAACAACCTCCGACGGCAGTCGGTTCCATTCACTCACCACCCTCTGAGTGAAAAACCTACCTCTGACATCTCCTTTGTATTTGCTTCCCTGCACCTTAAATCTGTGTCCTCTCGTAGTGACCATTTCAGCTCGGGAAATAGTCTCTGAGAGTCCACCCTATCTATTCCTCTCAACATTTTATAAACCTCTATCAGGTCGCCTCTCAACCTACGTCTCTCCAGGGAAAAGAGTCTCAGCTCCCTCAACCTATCTTCATAAGGCCTGCCTCCCAATCCAGGCAGCATCCTTTGTAAATCTCGTCTGCACTCTCTCAATCACCTCTACACCCTTCCTATAGTGAGGCACCAGAACTGCAAGGCAGCGGGAAGTGTAGACAGAGTCAATGGATGGGAGGCTGGTTTGTGTGATGGACTGGGCTACATTCACAAACTTTTGTAGTTTCTTGGGGTTTTAGGCACAGCTGTGATACATGATGTAGAGATGCCGGCATTGGACTGGGGTAAACACAGTAAGCTGTGATACAACCAGAAAGAATGCTTTCTATGGTGCATCTGTACAAGTTAGCATAGCCAGTGCTAACTTGATTCTTAACTTGAATCTATGATTCTACTTGTGGAATTTAAGCTGATATTTCCTTCCGTAGTATTGACCAGATAGAAGGAGAAGAGCAGCAGATATATGGGAAAACCACCGCACCTCGGCGTTAACATAAGCTATTTTTGATGAATAAATAAGCTTCAGAAACCGAAAGAGGGTGGGTGAGTTTCACTTGCCCTTGGTGCCATCTTCAGCTGAGAGTGGCAAGAGGTTGCGAGCGATCCCATCCTCTCGCTTTCCAAATCCAAGCTGCTATCAGTCGTGGGTCGCCTACATGTTGATGAATGGTTTGCATAATTGATTCACCATCAAAGGGGGAATTCACAAATTAATTACAAATTAATTAACTTCAGCACCATGTAACATTGGCATCGTCAATGCTCAAAGGTTTATGTCTCCCACGTCCAACTGCCACAACTGCTGCCCAACTGCATCCTTTGAATCGCTGGCCAGATGTCCTCGACATACTTTCTGCTTCACAATGTCTTTCTCGTTTAATTAAATTGGACCCGCACCAGATCAACCTGTCTTCCTTTGATTGTTCCAATCCGACATTTGGGCTCCAAAGGGTTGCAGCATTCAGAGAGACCCGGGAGCGGCCAACAACCCATTGCCAGGAGTTTTCCCTGACCACCTGGGCCGGCTGGAGCCAGGATTGAAGGCACGGTGATCACATCAGCCAGAATTGTGCTCCTTTCTGAAAAAAGAACAAAGAACAAAACAGCACGGGAAACAGGTCTTTCGGCCCAACGAGCCCTCAATGTTCCCACCTCTACCTGTGATCCCTGTCTATGTTTATAGATCTATGTATTGGAACCAAATTTGCAAGACAATTTAGCCAATCAGCCTAAGAGCACATCTTTGGGATGTGGGAGGAAACCGGAGCATCCAGAGAAAACCCATGCAAGCACGGGGAGAATGCGCAAACTTCCACAGACACAGACCCAAATCCATGTATCTGCACAGCACAGCAATAGTCACTGAGCTGTCGTGTTGCCCATCAAATGGTCCAGGTCAAGCGTACACTAACAACGTGGAGCACTAGGATACTCTCGAAAAATTTGAGAATTCATTAGCACAGAAAGTAGTTCAAACCAAAACATTGAATGTTTTCAAGGAATTAGATATAGCACTTGAGGCAAAAGCATTAAAAGATTTGGGGGAACGGAGGGATCAGACAATTGATTTGGATAATTAGTGATATAAAGTAGTCTCGAAGGGCTGAATGGCCTCCTTCTGCTCCTATTTTTTAAATCATAGAAGGTTACAATGCAGAAAGAGGCCCTTCCAGCCATTGAGTCTGCACCGAACACAATCCCACCCAGGCCCTACCCCCAATAATCCCTCTAACCTATGCACCCCTGGACACTAAGGGGCAATTTCTTAGCATGGCCAATCAACCTAACCCGCGCATCTCTGGACTGTGGATGGAAACCCACAGAGAATGTGCAAACTCCACACAGACAGTGACCCGAGTCTGGAATCGAACCCAGGACCCTGGAGCTATAAAGCAGGTTGTGCTAACCCACTGTGCCACCGTGCCACTCAGTTAAGGATTTATAAATCTGATATGTTGGTCTTCATCATGTAGAATTCAAGTCCGTGATGTCTTGATGCAATTATACAAGACCTTGGTGAGCTGACACATGAAACGTTGTGTGCAGTTTGAGTCTCCTTGTCTGAGGAAGGATGTTCTTACTCTCGGGGGAGTGCAGCGAAGGTTTACCAAGCTGATTCCTGGGATGACAGGACTGACGTATGAGGAGAGGTTAAACCGGTTAGGATTGCATCAGGAGTTCAGAAAAATGAGAGAGGATCTCATAGAATCTTATTGTACACCAACAGGACAAGGTAGATGCAAGAAGGATGTCCCCAAGGGTGGAGGAGTCCAGAAGCAGGGGTCACAATCTGAGGATACAGGATAGACCACTTAGGACCGAGATCAGGAGACATTTCTTCACTCAGTACCTGTGGAATTTGTTACACAGAAAGAAGTTGAGGACAAAACATTAAAGGGGTTAGATAGAACTCTTGAGGTGTAGGGGATGGAAAGATATGGGGGGAAGGCAAGATCAGACTATTGAGTTGGATCATAGAATCTTGCAGTGCAGAAGGAGGCCATTCAGTCCATCAAACTTGCATTGACCACAATTCCCAACCAGATCCTGTCCCCATAACCCAATGCATTTATCCTCATTAGTCCCACTGACACTAAGGGATAATTTAGCGTGGCCAATCTGTACATGTTTGGATTGTGGGAGGAAACCGGATCACCTGGAGGAAACCCACCCAGATAAGGGGAGAACATGCAGACTCTACACATGCAGTCACCCAGGTGGGAATTGAACCTGGCGCTGTGAGGCAGTGGTGGTAGACACTGTGCTGCCCATGATCAATATGAACATCCAAAGGGCCGAATGGCCTCCTGTCATTCCTATTATCTACGTTTCAACATTTCTAGAAAGGTGGTTTATTACCAAGGAATGGGGAATAATTACCAGCCTTCCCAGTGCTGCCCACACCCCATGGTGGCATGGTAACACAGTGGGTTAGCACTGCTGCTTCACAGCTCCAGGGTCCTGGGTTCAATTCCCGGCTCGGGTCACTGTCCGTTTGGAGTTTGCACATTCTCCTCATGTCTGTGTGGGTTTCCTCCGGGTGCTCCGGTTTCCTCCCACAGTCCAAAGATGTGTGGGTTAGATTGATTGGCCATGCTAAGAAGTTTCCCCTTAGCGCCCAAGGATGTGTAGGTTAGAGGGATTAGTGAGTATAATATGTAGGGATATGGGGGTAGGACCTGGGTGGGATTGTGTTCAGTGCAGACTCGATGGGCCAAAGGGCCTGTTTCTGCACTGTAGGGTTCTATGATTCTATGAACTCTAAAAGAGCCCCAGTGAACTGAGCCAAACTAACAGAGACAGAGATCTGGATAAAAGCAAATTACTGTGGATGCCGGAATGAAACCAAAAGAGAAAATGCTGGAAAATCTCAACGGGTCTGGCAGTGTCCGTAAGGAGAGAAAAGAGCTGATGTTTCAAGTCCAGATGACCCTTTGTCAAAGCTAAAAGGCTCAGAAAGTGGGAGATATTTATACTGCACGGGGAGGGGAATGAAAGATGAAACATAGTCACAGAAACCAGGAGAAAGGCTGCTAATGGCAGCCCATCGAGAGAATAGAGAGTGTGAATGGGCAAATGGCAGAGAAACTAAGAGAGAGATGTTGAGAAGGAGGGAACTGGGTGAGGAGGGAGGAAAATGGATGGAACAGCGGTTAGATTTAAAATCGGAGAAGAAAAGGGGTAGAAAAGGTAAGGGAAAGAGTGCAAAGTCAGGGAAAAGTGTGGGAAGAAAAATGAAGAAAGACAATAAAGGGTATTGAGGGATGGATCAGTAAATTTGCAGATGACACTAAAGTTGGTGGAGTGGTAGATAGTGAAGAGGGATGTTTTAGTTTACAGAGTGACTTGGACAAGTTGCAGAGCTGGGCCGAGAGGTGGCAAATGGAGTTTAATGTGGAAAAGTGTGAGGTAATGCACTTGGGCAGGAACAATAAATGTGTAGAGTATAGGGCTAATGGTAGGGCTCTTAATAGTGTTGAGTAACAGAAGGATCTTGGTGTATGTGTCAATAGATCCCTGAAAGTAGGCAGTCAAGTGGATAAAGTTGTTAAGAAGGCATATGGAGTCTTAGCTTTTATTGGTAGGGGGATTGAATTTCGGAGCCCAGCATCATGTTGCAACTGTACAAAACTCTAGTGCGGCCGCACTTGGAGTATTGTGTGCAGTTCTGGTCGCCACATTATAAGAAAGATGTGGAGGCATTGGAGAGGGTACAGAGGAGTTTTACCAGGATGTTGCCTGGTATGGAGGGCAGGTCCTATGAAGAGAGGTTGAAGTATTTGAGGTTGTTTTCGTTAGAAAGGAGGCGGCTAAGAGGGGATCTTATTGAAGCATATAAGATGATTAGAGGTTTAGATAGGGTGGACAGTGATAGCCTTTTTCCTGGATGGAGAAAGCTAGCACGAGGGGACACAGCTTTAAATTAAGGGGTATGAGTTATAGGAAGGATATCAGAGGTAGGTTCTTTACTCAAAGAGTGATTAGGGAGTGGAATGCCCTGCCTGCAGCTGTTGTAGATGCGCCAAGTTTGGTGGCGTTTAAGAGGTTAATTGATAAGTATATGGAAGAGAAGGGGATGGTTTAGTGTGGAGGGGCATTGCTTTTTATTTTGGTCGGCACAACATCGAAGGCCGAAGGGCCTGTTCTGTGCTGTAATGTTCTATGTTCTATGTTCTATAATAAAGAAATAAAAGATGGAGGAGAATCAAAAATTTTAATCTGAAACCAAAGGGGAAAATGTTGAAAAATCTCAGTGGATCTGGCAACATCTGCAAGGAAAGAGAAAAGAGCTGATGTTTTGAGTCTGGATGACTCGTTTGTCAAGGCTAAAGGGCTGAGGAAGTGGGAGATATTTATACTGCGGGGGGAGGGAATGAAAGATGTGTCAGAGCCACAGAAACCAGGGGAAAGGCTGCTAATGGCAGCCCTGAGAGAGAATAGAGAGTGTGAATGGGCAAACGGCAGGGAAACTATTATTCCATATAAAAGGATTATGTTGGGGGATGGGGAGGGGTGGGTGAGGGTGGGGGGAGGAAAATGGATGGGACAGCAGTAAGATTTAGAATAAGAGAAGAAAAAGGGTGAGAAAAGTTCTGGGAAAGAGGGTAAAGTCAGGGAAAAGTATGGGAAGAAAAATGAAGAAAGACAGTAAAAAAATAGTGGAGAACAGTCAAAAAGATTTTAATCTGAAACCAAAAGAGAAAATGCTGGAAAATCTTAGCAGGATTGGCAGCAGCAGTAAGGAAAGAGAACAAAGAACAAAACAGCACGGGAAACAGGCCCTTCGGCCCAACGAGCCCGCGCCGCCACCCCGATGCTCCCACCTCTACCCACGATCCCTGTCTATGTTTATAGATCTACGCATTCGAACCAAATTTGAGACAATTTAGGGAGAATTTATTTTGCCAATTAGCCTAAGAGCACATCTTTGGGATGTGGGAGGAAACCGGAGCACCCGGAGAAAACCCATGCAGGCACGGGGAGAATGCGCAAACTCCCACAGACACAGGCCCAAATCCATGTATCTGCACAGCACAGCGATAGTCACTGAGCTGTCGTGTTGCCCATCAAATGGTCCAGGTCAAGCGTACACTAACGACGTGAAGCACTAGGATACTCTCGAAAAAAATCCAAGAGCAGCCCTCTCACGACCCATCGCGTGTATGCCCCTTGTTAGACAACAAGGTGGACCAAAGCACCTGTAGGATAAAAACAAGTACATCAATATCATCATCTATTTACACACTTCCCAGGGACTCCCAAGGCTCATGATCCCTATTTTAAATCAGTTTTCTATACCCCTCCATTCCCATTCTGTTCATGTGCCCATCTAAGTATTTCTTAAATAACTCCAGAGTATCTGCCTCCACCATTTTACTTGGCAGCGCATTCCATACCCCCACCACCCTCTGTGTGAAAAAAACCCCTCTAGCATCCAAATTATACCTTACCCCCCTCACCCTAAGCCCGTGACCCCTCATGCTATTCGAGTCCATCCTAGGAAAAAGCTTAATCCTGTTTACTCTATCTATCCCCTTCATAATCTTGTATACCTCTACTAGATCTCCTCTAAGTGTACAATTCTCTAAGGAATATTTGCCTAACTTCTTCTCGTAACTCAGACCTTCCATACCAAGTGGCATCCTGGTAAACCTCCTCTGCACTCTCTCCAGAGTCTCCACATCCTTCTGGTAATAAAGCGATCAGAACTGGACGCAGTATTCCAAATGAGGTCTAACCAATGTTTTATACAACTGCAACATTAAAGGCCAGCTCTTGTACTCTATACCCCTTCCTATAAAGGCTAGCATACTATATGCTTTCTTCACAACCTTCTCCACTTGCTCTGCCACCTTCAGAGACTTGTTCACCTGCACCCCCAGATCCCTCTGCATTTCTATACTCTTAATAGGTCTACCCCTTATCATATACCTCCCCCTTACATTCTTTCTCCTGAAATGCATCACCTCACATTTATCAGGATTGAATTCCATCTGCCATCTGTCTGCCCAAGTTACCAGCCTATCTATGTCCTGCTGCATCGCCTGACAATGCTCCTCACTATCCGCCAGTCACCTGACGTTTCAAGTCCTGATGATACTTTAAGCTAAAACATTAAAAGAGATAGTTACCTACCTTAGCGTCTGTAAGTGGCATTGCGAGTGTGGCCCAGTAAGTTTACATTGCACACTCACACGGATAGTGCAGGCGCACACCTCCCGCTTCCCTCCAAGTAACCTTCCC
Organism: Sphyrna mokarran; assembly: GCA_024679065.1. Taxonomy (NCBI): domain Eukaryota; kingdom Metazoa; phylum Chordata; class Chondrichthyes; order Carcharhiniformes; family Carcharhinidae; genus Sphyrna; species Sphyrna mokarran. The sequence continues at coordinate 1,720,425 of JAGIQG010000035.1, read as the reverse complement.
TTAATAACGATATTGCTCAGTACATTTCGCACCAATGAGGATAGCAATGAGGTGCCTAAAGCTCATTCAAACATATTTGCCTTTCACCGTGAGCCTTGTTTGTTCCTCGGCTGCGATTTGTGCCTCAGCTGAACCGTTGGTCAGCGTAGATCTTATAAATGAGCTGGCTGAAAACAAAGGCAAGAAATTCATTTTGAACAGACGCCGTTCCAATCCAAATTTATTGGGATTTACAGGAGTTAGAGCCACAGGAAGCCCAGCTAATCAGTGGAATAAAGGAACAGCAGGCATTGCGAAAATCATCTCATCTTTTGTAATGCTCAGTGAAGCCTTTACTGTGTCTTATCTCTATTCCCCTTTCCCAGTTCTCCAAAATTTTTTTTTTAAGCAGGAAAATGAACATTTCTGTGTCCTTCAGTGGAACATGGCAAGCTGTGTTGTTTCTTGAGCAGATAGGGACGGATATTACTGTTTAACTGTGTCTCCAGGCATCAACCATGGCCTACTTACTGGGAACGCTCTCGACTCTGTGCCAGGGTGGAAGTGGGGGCGGTGGGGGTGTCAGGGGAGATGGGGTGGCTACGTCTTCAAGACTGATCCATGGAATTTTACCTCATGATCTAGTCCGGTAGGCTGGTACGCTGCAGATGGAATGCAGCAGTGTTGAAAGGTTGAGGGAGCTGGGGCTTTTCTCTTTGGAGTGGAGGAGGATGAGAGGCAACTTAATAAAGGTTTATAAGATGATGAGAGGGATAGATAGAGTGGACGTGCAGAGACTATTTCCTCTGGTGGATGTACTAGGAGGGCATAAGGTTCATGGTGGATGATATAGGAGGGATGTCTGAGGTAGATTCTTCACTAAGAGAGTGGTTGAGGTATGGAATAGACTGCCAGTGTGATAGTGGAGTTGGACACTTTAGGAACTTTCAAGCAGTTATTGGATAGGCACATGGAGCACACCAGAATGATAGAGAGTGGGATAGCTTGATCTTGGGTTCAGACATAGCTCAATAAAACATTAAGGGCCGAAGGGCCTGTACTGTGCTCTAATGTTCTATCTTCTATGAAAGCACCAATCTCGTGGATGAGGTATTATACCGGACTCTTGTCTGTTCCCAAAGTTGGGCACCAAGGTTCCATCGGCAGCTTCTTCCAAACTCAGCACTTCCAGGTGTTAGACTTGGAAGTTGGTGAACATTTTGGTGATAGTGACCACAATTCGGTTACGTCCACCTTAGTGATGGATAGGGACAGGCATGAACCTGGGGGCAGTAGTTATAGCTGGGGGAATGGTAATTATGAGGCCATTAGGAGAGAATTAGGGTGCATAGGTTGGACTAGGAAACTACAGGGACTGGGAACATCTGAAATGTGGAGCTTATTCAAGGAGCAGCTGCTGCGAGTCCTTGATAAGTATGTCCCTGTCAGGCAAGGAGGAAATGGTTGAGTAAGGGAACCTTGGTGTACGAAAAAAGTTAATTCGCTGGTTAAAAGGAAAAAGGAGGCTTATATCAGGATGAGGCTTAACGGTTAGTGCAATGGATAGCTATAGATTAGCCAGGAGGGAGCTAAAGAGTGAGTTGAGGAGAACTAAGAGGGGACACGAGAAGACTTTGGCTGATAGGATTAAGGAGAATCCTAAAGCTTTCTTTAGATATGTTAAGAATAGAAGATTGGTTAGGGCAAGATTAGTGCCAGTCATAGACAGCAGTGGGAAGTTGTGCGTGGAGCCTGAAGAGATTGGAGAGGCACTGAACAAATATTTCTCTTCGGTATTCACGCAGGGAGATGTAAATGTAGTTGTGGAGAACACTGAGATACAGGGTTGCAAACTGGAAAGTATTGAAGTAGATAAGGAGGATGTGCTAGATATTCTTGAGGGTTTGAAGTTAGATAAGTCCCCTGGGCCGGACAGGATTTACCCTAGGATTCTCTGAGAGGCGAGAGAGGCGATTGCAGAGCCTCTGGCTCTGATCTTCAGGTCGTCGTTGGTTACGGGTATAGTTCCGGAAGACTGGAGGATAGCGAATGTGGTCCCATTGTTCAAGAAGGGGAATAGAGACCTTCCAGGGAATTATAGGCCAGTGAGTCTTACTTCTGTTGTGTGCAAAGTATTGGAGAGAATAATTAGGGATAGGATTTATAGTTATTTAGAGAGTAATGAATTGATTGGAGATAGTCAGCATGGTTTTGTGAGGGTAGGTCGTGCCTTACTAACCTCATTGAGTTTTTTGAAAAAGTGACTAAGGAGGTGGATGGGGGTAAGGCGGTTGATGTGGTATATATGGACTTTAGTAATGCGTTTGATAAGGTGGCCCATGGAAGACTTCTGCAGAAAATGCAGATGTATGGGATAGAGGGTGATTTAGCTAATTGGGTTAGGAATTGGCTAGCAGATAGAATTCAGAGGGTGGTGGTTGATGGGAGATATTCATCGTGGAGTTCGGTGACAAGTGGTGTACCTCAGGGTCTGTTTTGGGGCCCCTGCTGTTTGTAATTTTTATAAATGATCTGGATGAGAGTATTGAGGGATGGATTAGTAAATTTGCAGATGACACTAAAGTCGGTGGAGTGGTAGATAGTGAAGAGGGTTGTTATAGTTTGCAGAGGGACTTGGACAAGTTGCAGAGCTGGGCCGAGAGGTGGCAAATGGAGTTTAATGTGGAAAAGTGTGAGGTAGTTCACTTTGGCAGGAATAACAAATGTGTAGAGTATAGGGCTAATGGTAGGACTCTTAATAGTGTTGATGAACAGAGGGATCTTGTTGTATATGTGCACAGATCCCTGAAAGTTGGCAGTCAAGTCGATAAGGTTGTTAAGAAGGCATACAGAGTCTTAGCTTTTATTGTAGGGGGATTGAATTTCGAAGCCGCAACGTCATGTTGCAACTGTACAAAACTCTAGTGCGGCCGCACTTGGAGTATTGTGTACAGTTCTGGTCCCCGCATTATAAGAAAGATGTGGAGGCATTGGAGAGGGTACAGATGAGGTTTACCAGGATGTTGCCTGGTATGGAAGGCAGGTCTTATGAAGAGAGGCTGAGGGATTTGAGGTTGTTTTCGTTAGAAAGAAGGCGGCTAAGAGGAGACTTATTGAAACATGTAAGATGATTAGGGGTTTAGATAGGGTGGACAGTGATAGCCTTTTTCCTAGGATGGAGAAAGCTAGCACAAGGGTACATAGCTTTACATTAAGGGGTGGTGGTTTCAGGATGGATGTCAGAGGAAGGTTCTTTACCCAGAGGGTGGTAAGGGTATGGAATGCCCTGCCTGCGTCAGTTGTAGATGCGCCAAGTTTGGTGGCGTTTAAGAGCTTAGTAGATAAGTTTATGGATGAAAAGGGAATGGTTTAGGTTAGAGGGTCACTGCTTTTTCTTAATTGCAACATCGAAGGCCGAAGGGCCTGTTCTGCGCTGTAATGTTCTATGTTCTATGTCCCCCACCTAAAGGGACAAGGGCAATAGATACTTGGGAATACCGCCACCTAGAAGTTTCCCCTCCAGGTGTCTCACCACCCTGACTTGGAAATATATCCTTGCTGCCATGTTTAGCTACAGGAAGCCAGGTTTAGGCAGGGAACTGGAATTTCTCCAATTTCCCATGACAATACTGTGGTTACTATGGGGCAGCATTGGGGCACAGTGGTTAGCACAGCTGCTTCACATGCCAGGGACCAGTTCAATTCTGGCCTTGGATCACCATCAGAGAATCATAGAAATTTTACAGTGCAGAAAGAGACCCTTCGGCCCATCAATTCTCCACCGACCTTAATCCCACCCAGGCGCATATCCCTACATACTTTACCCGCTAATCCCTCTAATCTACATATCTCTGGACACTAAGGGGCAATTTTAGCATGGCTAATCAACCTAACCCACACATCTCTGGACTGTGGGAGGAAATCGGAGCACCGGAGGAAACCCGCACAGACATGGGGAGAATTTGCAAACTCTACACAGACGGTGACCCAAGCCAGGAACTGAACTCAGGTCCCTGGAGCTGTGAAGCAGCAGTGCTAACCTACAGTGCTACCGTGCCATACTGTCTATGTGGAGTTTGCACGTTCTCCCCATGTCTGTATGGGTTTCCTCCGAGTGCTCCAGTTTCCTTCCACACTCCAAAATATGTGCAAGTTAAATGGATTGGATATGGTAAGTTACCCAGAAGTGTCCCAAGATGTGTAGATTAAATGGATTAGCAGGGTAAATACAAGGGATTACAGGGAAAAAAATCTAAGTGGGATTGCTAGGAGGATTACATGGGGTTATAAGGATAGGGTCTGAGTTGGATTGTTGTAAGTGCAGACTCAGTGGGCTGAATGGCCTCCTTCTGCTTTCTAGGGATTCTACACTTGTATGGTTCAATGAGGTTGTTCAAAAAACAAGTCCAGTTGTAGTTTGCAGGATATACAGGTATGATTCATCCTTCAACCATCTGGTACATTCCTGCATCTAAAACGGGTCTTGTGTGTTGAGTCCAGTTGCCTGAGGGTCAGAATCTCTGGGCTCCAGTCTCACCTCAGCACTTGACGGCTAATTTTCAACACACGCCAATGGCAGAGAGTGAGAGCAAGAGAGACTCCTGTTCACCATATGATGGAAAGGTGCAGGAGCCTCTACCTTCACTATCCAGAGCTCCAAAGGTTGCTCAGCTCATGTTGCCACAGAATCTCTCTGGGTGAACCGTAACACACCACTGCCAGCTGACTATGAATAATCATCACACTGGTGAATGCACAGAAACCCACAGTGCAGAAGGAGGCCATTCAGTCCACTGTGTCTGCACCAACCACAATCCCAAACAGGCCCAATCCCCATTACCCTGACTAGTCCCCCTGAAACCACACATCTTTGGACTGTGGGGCTAAGGGGCAATTTAGCATGGCCAATCCACCTAACCTGCACGTCTTTGGACACTAAGGGGCAATTTAGCATGGCCAATCCACCTAACCTGCACGTCTTTGGACACTAAGGGACAATTTAGCATGGCCAATCCACCTAACCTGCATATCTTTGGATACTAAGGGGCAATTTAGCGTGGCCAATCCACCTAACCAGCACATCTTTGGACACTAAGGGACAATTTAGCGTGGCCAATCCACCTAACACACCACTGGACTGTGGGAGGAAACTGGAATTCTCGGCAAACACGAGGAGAACGTGTGCAGACACCACACACTCAGTGAACCAGGCAGGAACTGAACCTGGGTCCCTGGCACTGTGAGGCAGCAATGCTAACCCACAGTGCCACCATGCTGCCCTACAATGTAGGGTGACACAATCTTGGGTGAATGTCTGAGTGGGGTCTGCAATTTTCCCTGTGTCTGTGTGGGTTTCCTCTGAGAATTTTGGTTTCCTCCCACAGTCCAGAGATGTGCAGGTTAGGTGGATTGTCCATGCTAAATTGCCCCTTAGTATCCAAAGATGTGCAGATTAGGTGGATTGGCCATGGGGAATGTGTGGGGTGGAGGAGAGGGCCTTACTAGGGTAATGTCAGAGAGCCAGCACAGACAGATGGCCTGTTCCTGCACTGCAGGGTTTCTATGGTGGGTGGCACAATGGCACAGTGGATGGCACTGCTGCCTCATAGCACCAGGAATCTGGGTTCAATTCCCGATTTGGATCATTGTCTGCGTGGAGTCTGCACTTTATCCCTTCATCTGTGTGGATTTCTTCCGGGTACTCCCGTTCCCCCCGATACTCTGAAAGTTGTGCTGATTGTGGCTGCATTGGCCGTGCTTAATTTTCCCTTAGTATACCCAAACAGGTGCCGGAACTCGGGGATTTTCACAGTAACTTCATTGCAGTGTTAATGTAAGCCTACTTGTGATACTAATAGGCATACAAGATGATCAGGTAGGGTGGACAGTGAGGGCCTTTCTCCTCGGTTGGAGATGGCTAATACGAGGGGACATAGCTTTAAATTAAGGGGTGGTAGTTATAGGATGGATGTTAGAGATGGGTTCTTTACTCAGAGGTTAGTAAGGGAATGTCCTGCCTGCAGCAGTTGTAGACTTGCCAACTTTAAGGGCGTTCAAATGGTCAGTGGATAGGCATATGGATAATATTGGAATAGTTTAGGTTAGAGGGTCATTAGATTGGTTCCATTGGTCGGCACAACATCGAGGGCCGAAGGGCCTGTACTGCGCTGTAATGTTCTATGTTCTAATAAATAAACACAAACATAACTTAATTGCAACTTAATACCTGTGATGGCACTGCGATATCTTAATTGGTGGGAGGGTATAGTTATAGCGTGATATGTTGACACAAGAAGATAATCCTTGGAAATGTCTGCTCCCCCACTGAATAAAAAAAACAACTTGCCGTCTCGGGTGGGAAATCTTTCCTTCAATAAAGACACTGTTAGCTGAGACTGGATCCTTTGTCTCTCCTTTCAGCGGAGCTTCGTACATTCGATATTTCAGATGAGGGTTGATGTAATCACTGGTTTGATCTGCCAATATGCAATTCACCCTGACCCCTGGACTAAGACTGTATTTCGAGAGTGCGGTCTACTTTTCCGGGGGATATCAAATTTGTGTACAGGAAAATAGACCATTAAAACCATAAAGCCACTTCCTTTTTGATAAATCCAACCTATCAACCTTCTCACCATGTTCCCCAATTCCTTCCCTGCTCTTGCAGTACCTCCAGTTGGTTCTTGCGCCTATCTGTCTTGTCTCAATCAATGTCCTTTCTCTGCAAACTTTTTTTGCCGTGACTCTGTTACCGCGCGGGTGTTAAGAGTTTTCTTTGACTTCCCTTCTTACTCTCGCCTTCCTCGTTTGGAGCTCATGTCCCCGAGGATTCAAAGCTTTCACCATCGCTGTGAGTTTAACGGAATTAATGTTGGCAGTTCCTTTCATACCCTTGAAGTCTTCAATTAAGTCACCGCAAAGTCTCCTACTGTCTGACGGTATCGAGACCAACATCTCTGTCTTTTTCTCCTAATTAGATTCCTGATACTGGGGAGCATCCCTTTTGTCTCCCACCTCAAGGGCAATAACATCCGCAGTGATTGATGTGGAGACAGCTTCAACTTTGAAGAGTAGGTTATTGGAGGAAATCTGAGTAAAGGGGAGATGGGACGGACGTGGGCGCAGGAGATAGAATTAATGCTTGTGAGAGGCATTAACGTCAACTACAAGATTGTGCCTTTATGTAGCACCTGTAACTTAGTAACGGCCATGGTAAATTGCCTTAGCATTTAAAGATATGCAGGTTAGGGGTATTGGCCATTCCAAATTGCCCCTTAGTGTCTAAAGATGTGTAGGTTGGGTGGATTGCCCATTCTAAGTTGCCCCTGAATGTCTAAAAATATGTAGGTTGGGGGGGGGTTGGCCATTCTAAATTGCCCCTTAGTGTCCAAAGATAGATGAGTCAGGTAGATTGACCGTGCTAAATTGCCATTTAATATTCAAAGATGTGCGGGTTGGGTGGATCGGCCATGCTAAATTATCTGTTAGTGCCTAACAATGTGTAGCACCTGTAACTTAGTAAGAAGTTTCCTGTCTCTGCAGAATATAACGAGACAAAATTGACACTGATACAACAAAGGTGAAACACCAGGACAATGTCAGAGATCCAGGTTCATTTCCAGCTTGGGTGACTGTGTGGAATCTGCATGTTTCCCAGTTGGTTCTTGTGGTTTTCTCCCACAGTCCAAAGATGTGCAGGTTAGGGTGGATTGGCCGTGCTAAATTGCCCCTTAGTGTCCAAAGATGTGGAGTTAAGGGATAGGGTGGCGGGGGGAGGGCAGGGTTAAGATGCTCTGTTTGAAAGTTGGTGCAGACATAACGAACAGAATTAATACTGCAATGAAGTTACTGTGAGAACCCCCTAGTCACCACACTCTGGCGCCTGTTCGTGTACACTAAGGGAGAATTTAGCCTGGCCAATGCGCTTAACCAGCACGTCGTTCGGACTGTGGGAGGAAACCGGAGCATCCGGCAGAAACCCATACAGGCATGCGAAGAATGTGCAAGCTCCACACAGACGGCAACCCAAGTCAGGAATTGAATCTAGGTCCCCAGCACAGCAGTACTAACCATTCTGATATTGTGCCGCCCCAGAGTGAAGCCGAGTGGAGTAAAAGGTTGGGTCCAGGAGCTACCGCCATGCACCTCTCTGCAAAACAGCACACTGACCTCTGAGTCTGGGCCATCATTGTGTGGGGGAATGCTGTACTCAGTCCAACATTAATCCTGGATGTGTCAGACCCTCATACAATGAGTAGAGGCTTCTGTTATTTTCTAGTTTGCGAAGCCAGCAGTTATCTCCATTGTAATACAAAGATTGTAATATCAGTTCCCCTTCCCTGGCCTGTGCACTGAGTGAAATTATCCTGAGTAGATCCCCAGTTGAGAGTGACGATGAGAAGTGTTGGGCTGGTGTGCGGTGGTGGGAAGGAAATAAGGCAATAACCTATCTCCAGACAAGGGTCTGATTGGAGAAGCTCACATCTCATAGAATTGCACAACACATAAAGTGACCTTTCAGCCCATCATCTTTGTACTGGATCCTTGAGAAGGCTGTCCAATCACTCAACTTTTCCATCCATGGATCATAGAATCCCTGCAGGGCAGAAGGAAGGCATTCAACCCATCGAGCTTGCATCAATCCCACCCAAGCTCTATCCCCATAACCACATATATTTATCCTTTTGATCCCCTGACACCGTAGGGGAACTCTAGCATGTGGGAGAAAACTGGAGTATCCGGAGGAAACCCATGCAGACATGGGAAGAATGTGCCAGCTCTGAACAGACAGTGACCCAACACCAGAATTGAACCCGTGTCCTGGCGCTGTGAGGTAGCAGTTCTAACACTGTGCCACCGTGCCATCCATCAGCCTGCACATCATTTGGAAAGTCAATCGGAACAGACAGGATGGTTTGTGCAGCATCACAAGTTATCGACAGAGGTTCCTTTCCATTTGCATCATTAGGTGCTCCGAACATCTTCATATATTTGCTCAATATCACCATGAGGGAAGCAGCAAGAGTGAGGTCAGTGGAACAGTCTACAAGGTGTTGAGTGTGTGTGTGTGTGTGTGTGTGTGTGTGTGAATGTGAATATGAATGTGAGAGAGTGTGTGTGTGTGTGTGTGTGTCTGTATGTGAGTGTGTGTGTGTCTGTGAATGTGAAAATGTGTGAGTGTGTGAGTTTATGAATGTGAGTGTGTGTGAGAGAGTGAATGCAAGTCAATGTGAATGTGTGAATGAGTGTGTGTGAGTATGTGTGTGTGTGTGTGAGAGAGAGAGAGAGTGTGTGTGTGTGAGAGTGTGTGTGAGTTTATATGTGTGTGTGAGTTTATATGTGTGTGTGTGAGTGTGTGCATGTGTGAGTGAGTATGTGAGAATATGTGTGTATATGTGAGTGTGCAAGTGAGTGCGTATGTGTGTGTTTGTGTGTGAGAGTGTGTACTAGTGTGTGTGTGTGAGCTTGTGAGTGTGTGCGTGTGCGTGTGTGAGAGTATGTGTGTACATGTGAGTGTGCGAGTGAGTGTGTATGTGTAGTTTGTGTGTGTGAGAGAGTGTGTATTAGTGTGTGTGTGAGCTTGTAAGTGTGTGTGTGTGTGCATGTGTGTGAGTGTGTGTTTGTGTGAGAGTGTGTATAAATGTGTGAATGTGAGTGTGTGTGATTTTGAATGTGTGTGTGTGTGTGTGTGTGTATATGGGTGGGTGGGTGTGCATTTGTGAGAGCCCCCTCTGTCAATTCGGAGTCCCCCTGTCAATTAGGGGTGCCCCCTGTCAATTAGGGGTGCCCCTGTTAATTAAGAGTGACCCCTGTTAATTAGGGGTGCCCCCTGTCAATTAGGAGTGTCCCCCTTCAATTAGAGTGTCCCCTGTGAATTAGGGGTGCCCTCTGTCATTTCGGAGTGTTCCCCCTGTCAATTAGGAGTGTCCCTGTTAATTAAGGGTGACCCCTGTTAATTAGGGGTGTCCCCTGTCAATTAGGAGTCTCCTGCCAGTAAGGAGTCCCCCCTGTCTATTAGGAGTGGCCCTGTTAATTAGGAGTGCCCCTGTCAATTAGGATTGCCCCTTGTCAATTAGGAGTGCCCCTGTGAGTGTATATATATGTGTGTGTGTGAGTGAGTGTGAGTGAACATGGGTGTGTGAGTGTGAGTCTGTGTGTGTGAGTCTGTGTGTGTGAGTGAGACTGTGTGTGTTTGTGCCTCTGTGTGTGTGTGTGTGTGTGTGAGTCTTTAAATGTGTGTGAGAGAATGTGAGTCTTGAGCGTATATGAGTGTGTGTGTGTGTGTGTGTATATGTGTGTGAGCATGAGTGAGTGTAAGTGTGAGTGCGTGAATGTGTCTATAAGTGTGTGTGTGTGTGTGTGTGTGAATGTTAGTGAGTGTGAGTGTGTATGTGTGTGTGTGTGTCCTTGTGTGTGCGTGAGTGAGTGTGCGTGTGGTGTGTGTATGCATCTGTATGTGTGTGTGTGTGTGTGTGTGATTTGTGAGTGGGAGGGTGAGAGAGTGTGTATATGTGTGAGTGTGTGTGTGTGTTTGTGAGTGAGTGTGTGTATGTGAGTGTGTGTGTATGTGCAAATGTGTGTAGCGTGTTCTGTGAGTGTAAGTGTGTGTGTGTGTGTGTGTGTGTGTGTGTGTGAGAGAGTGTGTGTGGATTGTGAGTGGGAGAGTGAGAGTGTGTGTAAAATGTGTGTGCGTGTGTTTGTGAGTGTGTATGTGTGTGTATATGTGAGTGTGTGTGTGCATGTTTGTGTGTGTGTAAGAGTGTGTGATTGTGAGTGAGTGGGAGTGTGTGTGTGTGTGAGTCTGTGTGTGTTGGTTAGTTGATGTGGGTTTTAATAAACCTGTTATAGATATAATTGCAGCAATTGAGGTTAGCAGGTTTCACATGTGAATCCATCGCTTGATCTCACCACGTTTTCCCTGTCCCATTTCTATACAGGGACTAATTTGCCTGGAGCGAACTTCATTGATTGGAATGTTAACTGTAAGAATCCCGAGCTCCCAGGAGTAAATGGCTTGATCTATAACTTAGCATTCAATATTAAGCTGACAAAATATCTCTGGAAAGCAGTCAGAGAATGTCTTTACTTGAATTTGGAAGTCTTAAATAGTTTTTCCAATGATGTTACAGAGCTTCGCTTATGGCTCACCCCAAAATAACCCAACAAAAGGATAACTGGCAAAAAAGAAATGCTTTGATCAAGAATGGGAAATGTTCCTATTTTGAGTCCCCAGCCTCTATCCTGGCCCTCATCAAACACTCCCAGCACAGGTACAGCACGGGGTTAGATACAGAGTAAAGCTCCCTCTACACTGTCCCCATCAAACACTCCCAGGACAGGTACAGCACGGGGTTAGATACAGAGTAAAGCTCCCTCTACACTGTCCCCCCATCAAACACTCCCAGGACAGGTACAGCACGGGGTTAGATACAGAATAAAGCTCCCTCTACACTGTCCCCATCAAACACTCCCAGGACAGGTACAGCACGGGCTTAGATACAGAGTAAACGTGCAAGACCAGATAATTTGGGCTTAAATCAGTAAAGGAGATTTGGCAAAAAGTTGGCAATGCTCAAACTGCGACAACTGTTGGTATCTGAACTGTCTCAGTCATTGTAATTTGGATTGTGAAAGCAAGAGGAACCAAAGGCATGGACTGAAAATCTAGGCTTTCACCCCCCCCCCCCCATTCCCCTGTGTTATAGATGCACTGAGCCATGAGCCAAGTACTTCTGCCGATGAGTTCCTCTGGCCTCACCCACCATGAGACCCCCAGCCATGAGCGAAGGGAAAGCCTCGAGACTGAAAGACCAGTGATGGGCAAACTCGTCACTGGGGATGGGGGATGTGTGGTAGGTGTGTGGAAAATCCTTGTACTCTTGTGGGTGTAGAATAATCTCTTGGCCTCACCAAAGAACAAAGAACAAAAACAGCATGGGAAACAGGCTCTTCGGCCCAACGAGCCCGCGGCGCCACCCCGATGTTTCCCGCGATCCCTGTCTATGTTTATAGATCAATGGATTAAAAACCAAATTTGAGATAATTTAGGGAGAATTTGTTTTGCCAATTAGCCTAAGAGCACATCTTTGGGATGTGGGAGGAAACGGAGCACCCGGAGAAAACCCACGCAAGCACGGGGAGAATGCACAAACTCCCACAGACACAGGCCCAAATCCATGTATCTGCACAGCACAGCAATAGTCACTGAGCTGTTGTGTTGCCCATCAAATGGTCCAGGTCAAGCATACACTAACAACGTGAAACACTAGGATACTCTCGAAAAAAAATCCAAGAGCAGCCCTCTCACGACCCATCGCGTGTATGCCCCTCGTTAGACAACAAGGTGGACCAAAGCACCTGTAGGATAAAAACAAGTACATCAATATCATCATCTATTTACACACTCCCCAGGGACTCCCAAGGCTCATGATCCCTATTTTAAATCAGTTTTCTGTACCCCTCCATTCCCATTCTGTTCATGTGCCCATCTAAGTATTTCATAACTCCAGAGTGCCTGCCTCCACCACTTTACTTGGCAGCACATTCCATACCCCCACCACCCTCTGTGTGAAAAAACTCCTTCTAGCATCCAAATTATACCTTTCCCCCCCTCACCCTAAGCCCGTGACCCCTCGTGCTATTCGAGTCCATCCTAGGAAAAAGCTTAACCCTGTTTACTCTATCTATACCCCTCATAATCTTGTACACCTCTATCAGATCTCCTCTCCGCAGTCTTGGTGCATCAACATTCCTCACCCCAGTTCACTGGGACAAGTTATCCGATCTCGATCAGCATCTGGTTAATCGTAATGCTCTGTATGTGACCTGGCTGCTGTTTCTTAAACAATTGTCAGGTTTTGAAAAAGTCTTTCCCTCTCTTGCTCCCACGCTGTCCCACGCTGATCGAGCAGATGTTTTTGTTTCAACTTGGTAATTGTCAAGAAACATCACCAAGTGTGGTTGACAGCTGTTGCTCTGTTGGAAGCGTATTTGATTCTGGATAGAAAGGTTGGGGGTTCAGTCTCATCCAGAACTTACAGGAGACCCCCCCCCCCCCCAATCTCGTTCAGTGCTCCGGGAATGTCACGCTGTCCATGGTGCTGACTTTCATGTGACGTTTAAACTGAGGTGCTATCGATCCCACCCTATTTGTTGATGCGTGTTTGACTTCACCCTAACAGTGCACAAACAATTTTATTCCTCAGCCATGCAGATTGTAAGTTGATTTTATTTTATTTCTTAGCACAGAGCAGCACAGTAGCACAGTGGTTAGCACTGCTGCCTCACAGCGCCAGAGACACGGGTTCGATTCCTGGCTTGGGTCACTGTGTGTGTGTGTGTGTGTGTGTGTGTGTGTGTGTGCGTGTGTGTGCACAGAGTCTGCACACTCTCCCCATGCCTGCTTGGGCCACTGTGTGCAAGACCAGATAATTCAGGCTTAAATCAATAATGGAGAATTTGGGGAAAATTTTGTCTGGGTGCTCTAGTTTCATAAAACATAGAACACTACAGCACAAACAGGCCCTTCAGCCCACAAGTTGAGCTGATTGTATCCATACCTACCAGGCCTATCTACAACCCTCAATCCCATTAAACCCTATGTACTCATCTAGAAGTCTTTTAAAAGACCCCAGCGAGTTCGCCACTAACGGCACCCAATTCCACTCACTCACCACCCTCTAAGTGAAAAACTTACCCCCTGACTTCTCCTGTGTACTTGCCCCCCCAGCACCTTAAACCTGTGTCCTCTCGTACTGACCATTTTAACCCTGGGAAATCGCCTCCGGGAATCCATCCTATCTACACCTCATTTCCTCCCACAATCCAAAAAACGTGCTGTTAAGGTGCATTAACCGTGCTAAATTTTCCCTCAGTGTCCCCAAACAGGCACCGGAGTATGGCAACTAGGGGATTTTTTTCATAGTAACTTCATTGCAGTGTTAATATAAGCCTACTTGTGACCAATAAATAAACTTAAAACTTTAACTTGAGCAAAAACGAAACAGGCTGACGAAATTTTCCAACTTGCACTCATCAGGACAAATTTGCACGCGTACCAGAACAACAATTCATACTACATGAGAGAAGACAGCTGATTGTTGATAGGTGGACTCGGATTGGTAGAGGCGTTGCTATGGACGGTGCATCAGGGGATAGTGAACAGTTAAGTCCAGTTTCGGTTTAAATTGAAAGCAGACTCTACTTGGTCAAGGCACTGCAATGGGAGTTGGACCAGAGAATGTTGTTTCTTTCACTTATTCAAAAAGGTGGTAATACACGGTCATCCTCTCTCCGTTAGCAAAAGCTAGGGTCCGATGTATGAATATATCTGCAGTTTACAGCATGCATAAGTGACCTTTAATGCAAGCCTGACTGATAATCTGAAATCAGCATAATTCTGAGCACAGAAAAGATTCCTCGGGGTGTTCCCTGGTATGGAGGGCAGTAGCTATGAGGAGAGGTTGGAGAAACTTGGTTTGTCTTCATTGGCATGACGGAGGTTGAGGGGTGACCTGATAGAAGTCTACAAGATTAAGAGAGGACAGTTAGAAGCTTTTTTCCAGCGTGGAAGAATCAATTATGAAGGGACTTAGTTTAAAGTGCGAGGGATAAGGTTTAAAGGAGATGTACGAGACAGATTTTTGCACAGAGTGTGCCTGGAACTCACTGTCGGGGGAGGTAGTAGAAGTAGATAGTGACTTTTAAGGGGCTTTTGGTCAATACGTGAACAGGATGGGAACAGAGGGATATGGTCCCGGGAAGGGTAGGGGGTTTTAGTTCAGTCGGGCAGCATGGTCAATGCAGGCTTGGAGGGGCCGAAGGGCCTGTTCCTGTGCTGGAATTTTCTTTGTTCTTCTTTCTTTGTTCATTCTGCTCAATCGGGATTGCTTAGTGAGTGCTGTTCAATTGTGCAATCACATCTAGAATCATAGAAACCCTACAGTGCAGAAGGAGGCCCATCGAATCTGCACTGACCACGATCCCACCCAGACCCTATTCCCTCAACTCCACATATTTACTCTCTAACCTATGCATTCCAGGACACGAAGGGGCAATTTAGCACAGCCAATGCACCTAACCCACATGTCATCGGACTGTGGGAGGAAATCGGAGCACCCAGAGGAAACCCACACAGACACGGGAAGAATGTGCAAAGTCTGCAGTCAGTCACCTGAGGCTGGAATTGGTCCCTAGCACTGAGAGGCAGCAGTGCTAACCACTGTGTTGCTCCCACATACATCTCATATCTAATATTGAACACTAAAGTTCATGCGGTGGGATGTGGTCAGAAGGGGTTTCTGTACCTGATACATTACTCGGACTTGTAGGTTTCGAGATGGAGGCTAGCTGACTGTCGGTGACAGACGGTGACCCCCTTCCTCTGACCCACAGTAAAGGGTGCCGGTGACGGGAACCTGGTATTTGGGGCTGGATTACGACTGCTGTCTCTGAGGGCTGTCCCCCATTTATCAGGAGCTGCATAGTGCTTCAGTTTGACAGTGGACAGATGCTCTGGAGCTAAGAGCCAAGGATCCTCCTGTATAACCGCAGGAACTAATTTGACTGACGGATGTGTCAGTGTTAGAATGTTCCGCTGCTTTGAAGTGTTGTGAGTGATAGCTACTTGCTCCACTTTGTCTCGTACACGGATTTCAAAGGATCCAGAAGTGTATAACACAAACCTATTGTTAAATTCCCCTGCGGGTTCTTTTTCTTTCCCAAGTGAATGTGCTTGGTAGGAGGAGGGGGAGGGGGGGGGGGATGTTGGTGCAGACCTGCCTTCCGAGACAAGACAGTTGGCAAATTTCCGAGACGCTGATGTTTACTTTTGTTTTGGAGCCGAGTGAGAGATAAGCTGATTAATCACCACAAACGGGCAAAAGTTCCAGCTTCCTGCTCAGCGGCAACCTTCTGCTGAACCTGAATTTTTCTGCCTGGTCCATCGCTGGGGAGCGAGCGGGCAGACCGCACAGGGGAAGGGGGTGGGGGGACGAACAGGAGCAGGCTGTTGATTAGTGCGCACACCCCAGAATTGCCAGGCTTTGGACTCCACAGACTTGAGCGCAAGAGAAAGGTCGTCAAACCAGTGTGGTGCCGAGGGAGTGCTGCACTGTCAGAGGTGCTTGGATGAAGTATTAAACTCAGACAGTTTTAACAAATTCTTTCAGGAGATGTGGACGTCATTGGCTGGATCATAGAATCATAGAACTCCACAGTGCAGAAAGAGGCCCTTCAGCCCATCGAGTCTGCACCGACCACAATCCCACCCAGGCCCTATCCCCATACATTACCAATTAATGCCTCTAACCTATACAACCCAGGACACTAATGGGTAATTTAGTGTGGCCAATTATCCTAACCCACACATCTTTGGACTGTGGGAGGAAACTGGAGCACCTGGAGAAAACCCATGCAGACACGAGGAGAATGTGCAAACTCCACACAGACAGTGACCCGAGCCGGGAATCGAACCCAGGTCCCTGGAGCTGTGAAGCAGCAGTGCTAACCCACTGTGCCACCGGTATTTCCGAGATGCTGACGTTTACTTTTGTAAACAGAAAACATTTTGTAACATCAGTATCAGGATTAGTATTTGCTGCCCATCCCTATTTGCCCTTGAACAGACTCTGCTGCTCAGCTATTTCAGTGAACATAGAAACTCTACAGTACACAGAGAGGCCATTTAGCCCCTCTGCACCAAACACAATCCCACCACGGGTATCTAACCCCGTGCTGTACCTGTCCTGGGAATGTTTGATGGGGGGACAGTGTAGAGGGAGCTTTACTCTGTATCTAACCCCGTGCTGTACCTGTCCTGGGAGTGTTTGATGGGGGGACAGTGTAGAGGGAGCTTTACTCTGTATCTAACCCCGTGCTGTACCTGTCCTGGGAGTGTTTGATGAGGACAGTGTAGAGGAAGCTTTACTCTGTATCTAACCCCGTGCTGTACCTGTCCTGGGAGTGTTTGATGGGGACAGTGTAGAGGGAGCTTTACTCTGTATCTAACCCCGTGCTGTACCTGTCCTGGGAGTGTTTGATGGGGGACAGTGTAGAGGGAGCTTTACTCTGTATCTAACCCCATGCTGTACCTGTCCTGGGAGTGTTTGATTGGGACAGTGTAGAGAGAGCTTTACTCTGTATCTAACCCCGTGCTGTACTGTCCTGGGAGTGTTTGATGGGGGGACAGTGTAGAGGGAGCTTTACTCTGTATCTAACCCCGTGCTGTACCTGTCCTGGGAGTGTTTGATGGGGGGACAGTGTAGAGAGAGCTTTACTCTGTATCTCACCCCGTGCTGTCCCTGTCCTGGGAGTGTTTGATGGGAACAGTGTAGAGAGAGCTTTACTCTGTATCTCACCCCGTGCTGTACCTATCCTGGGGAGTGTTTGACAGGGGACAGTGTAGAGTTTTATTTTTGCATCTCACTGCACTTGAGTTGAAAGCTAAAGGATAAATTAACTTTGATCCTCCAGTGCTGATGTCGTGTAACATTCTTATTAAACAAAAAAAATCACTAAAATAAAATCAATGCCATTATTGTGCAATAAGTAAGGGAGACCCACATGCACAGCACCGCAGAAAGTAGAACTCAGCACAGTTTCTGACCAGTTTTGTGAACATATTAATAGCAGGCAATTAATTACAAATGATTCTATTTTCCCCCTGAATCCCCAGCCAGATTAATATCAGTGGAATGTTTCACTTGAGTAGACGCAATTAATAAAACAGACACACACTTTAGCACAGAAAGGCTCAGTTAGTCATTTAGAATTTTGTTGGTAATATTTTTTTCTCTCTCTCTCCAAAGCTTGTCGATGAAAGTACAGAGTATGCTGGGAACACAAACTCAGATTCAGATTCCATACACGTTTTTGTGATTCCGGGGAGGGAAATGTTGGAAAGCCGTAGCACAGACTGGACCAATTCTCCATTGGCAATTGGTCTTAGTCGGACTTTATACGGACTGGTGAAACTTTGAAGGTTAGAATTATAGAATCATACGGCGTTAAAGAGGCCCATTGAGTCCGCACTAACACATGAGAAACACCTGACCTTCCATTTAATCCCATTTCCCAGCACTTGATCCAAAGCCCTGACTTGCCAAATGCCCATCCAGGTCCTCTTGGAAGGATGTGAGGCATCCCAGACCTTCACCACCCTCTGGGTAAAAAGGTTTTTCCTTCACATTCCCCCAAACCTCTCACCTTGAACCTACGTCTTCTTGTGATGGCACACTTCAACTAAGAGGAATCAACTGCTCCTTATCCACTCTGTCCATGCCCCTCATTATAGAAGCTATAAATATAGAAAATAGATGCAGGAGTAGGCCATTCACCCTTGGAGCCTGCACCACCATTCAATATCCAATATCCAATATGCAATTTCAGTATCCCATTCCCTCTTTCTCTCCAACTTGTTTGATCCCTTCAACCACAATGACCATGTCAAGCTCCCTCATGCACATATCTGATGAAGTGGCTCCCCCTAGCAGCTTTCTGTAGTAGAGAATTCCCCATGTTCACAACTTTCTGAATCATAGAACCCTACAGTGCAGAAAGAGGCCATTCAGCCCAATGAGTCTGCGCCGTCCACAATCCCACCCAGTCACTATCCCCATATCCTTATATACTATATCCACTAATCCCTCTAACCTACGCATCCCTGGACACTAAAGAGCAATTTCTTAGCATGGCCAATCAACCTAACCCACACATCTTTGGACTGTGGGAGGAAACCGGAGTGCCCGGAGGAAACCCACGCAGACATAGAACATAGAACATAGAACATTACAGCACAGAACAGGCCCTTCGGCCTTCGATGTTGTGCCGACCAAAATAAAAAGCAATGCCCCTCCAAACTAAACCATTCCCTTCTCTTCCATATACTTATCAATTAACCTCTTAAACGCCACCAAACTTGGCGCATCTACAACAGCTGCAGGCAGGGCATTCCACTCCCTAATCACTCTTTGAGTAAAGAACCTACCTCTGATATCCGTCCTATAACTCATACCCCTTAATTTAAAGCTGTGTCCCCTCGTGCTAGCTTTCTCCATCCTAGGAAAAAGGCTATCACTGTCCACCCTATCTAAACCTCTAATCATCTTATATGCTTCAATAAGATCCCCTCTTAGCCGCCTCCTTTCTAACGAAAACAACCTCAAATCCTTCAACCTCTCTTCATAGGACCTGCCCTCCATACCAGGCAACATCCTGGTAAACCTCCTCTGTACCCTCTCCAATGCCTCCACATCTTTCTTATAATGTGGGGACCAGAACTGCACACAATACTCCAAGTGCGGCCGCACTAGAGTTTTGTACAGTTGCAACATGATGCTGCGGCTCCTAAATTCAATCCCCCTACCAATAAAAGCTAAGACTCCATATGCCTTCTTAACAACTTTATCCACTTGACTGCCTACTTTCAGGGATCTATTGACACATACACCAAGATCCTTCTGTTCCTCAACACTATTAAGAGCCCTACCATTAGCCCTATACTCTACACATTTATTGTTCCTGCCAAAGTGCATTACCTCACACTTTTCCACATTAAACTCCATTTGCCACCTCTCGGCCCAGCTCTGCAACTTGTCCAAGTCACTCTGTAAACTAAAACACCCCTCTTCACTATCTACCACACCACCAACTTTAGTATCATCTGCAAATTTACTGATCCATCCCTCAATACCCTCATCCAGATCATTTATAAAAATTACAAACAGCAGGGGCCCCAAAACAGACCCCTGAGGCACACCACTCGTCACCGAACTCCACGATGAATATCTCCCATCAACCACCACCCTCTGTCTTCTATCTGCCAGCCAATTCCTAATCCAATTAGCTAAATCACCCTCTATTCCACACATCTGCATTTTCTGTAGAAGTCTTCCATGGGCCACCTTATCAAACGCCTTACTAAAGTCCATATATACTACATCAACCGCCTTACCCCCATCCACCTCTTTGGTCACTTTCTCAAAAAACTCAATGAGGTTAGTAAGGCATGACCTACCCTTCACGAAACCATGCTGACTATCCCCAATCAATTCATTTCTCTCTAAATAACTATAAATCCTATCCCTAATAATTCTCTCCAATACCTTGCCCACAACAGAAGTAAGACTCACTGGCCTATAATTCCCAGGAAGGTCTCTCTTCCTGGGAGACGGGAGGAGAATGTGCAAACTCCACACAGACAGTGACCCAAGCCGGGAATCGAACCCAGGACCCTGGAGCTGTGAAGCAGCAGTGCTAACCACTGTGCCACCGTGTCGTTCTTCCTCATCTGAGTCCTGAATGGCTTACCCATTATTCTTAGACTGTAACACTACTTCTGAACTTCCCCAGCACCAGGAATATTCTTCCCGCATCTATCCTGTTGAGTTCCATCAGGATTTTCCATGTTTCTGAGAGATCCCCTCTCATTCTTCGAAATTCCAGTGAATACAAACCCAGTCGATCCAGTGTCTCCTCATATGTCAGACCTCATATTTCAGGAATCAGCCTGGTGAACCTTTACTCGACTCCCTCAATAATAAGAATGTCCTTCCTCAGTCTAACAGACCAAACTGCATGTAATACTCAACAAGATATGGCCTCACCAAGACCCTGTCTATCTGCAGTGAGATATCCTTACTCAATACTCAAATCTTGTGGCTATGAAGGCCAGCCTGCCATTAGCTTTCCTCACCATCTACTGTCCCTGCATGTCAACCTTCAGCAACTGTTCCACTATGACACCCACTTTGCACATGCCAAAGATGTGCAGGTTAGGTGGATTGGCCACGCTAAATTGCCCCTTAGTGTCCAAAGATGTGTAGGTTAGGTGGATTGGCCATGCTAAATTGCCCCTTAGTGTCCAAAGATGTGTAGGTTAGGTGGATTGGCCATGTTAAATTGCATCTTTGTGTCCAAAGATGTGCAGGTGAGGTGGATTGGCTACGCTAAATTGCCCCTTAGTGTCCAAAGATGTGTTAGTTAGGTGGATTGGTCATACTAAATTGTCCCTTCGTGTCCAAGGATCTGCAGGTTCGGTGGATTGGCCATGCTAAACTGCCCCCAGTGTCAGAGGAACTGGCTTGGCTATTTGCATGGGATTATGGAAGTTTGGTCTGAGTGGGACTGTGATCAGTCCACACTCGATGGGCCAAATGGCCTCCTCCTACACTGTTGGATTCTGTAATTCAACGAAAGTGCCACCTCCTGCGAACACATATCTGAGAGAAACCCGAGACTGGAATTCTACCGCCTCTTGGGTGGGTGAGGCTCACAAATTGGCATTCTCCATTGGCCTTGAATGGGATCTCAAGAGACTTGGGTGGGCAATGCAGTAAAATCTGGCAGTAGTTTTTAATTCAGATTCGAAGTTTCTTCGATGGAATGTTCCGGAACTCCCTCCTGAAATGCTTGGGTGGAGGACTTTACGGAAAAGAAGGCAATAGTGGATTCTTCAGTCAGAGAGATTGCTGTCTTCCCCTTCACGTGTGATTGGCCGTACCCCATAAGGTTTTTGTCTCATTAGTTACAACTCACAATGATTCGCTCAGAAATGCTGGGTTCAGCTCTTTCTCCATCCATCACTCTTTGAAGGATGGTTAAAAAAATAAAATCAATCTTCACTGAATCATCTGGAGTCGCGTTCTGCTAACACACGCTCCGATATCCCAAGTAATGGAGGAAACTATAGGTACGGTTATGCAATCAATGCTGCCTCCTCATTAATCAGAACCTTTAGAATGCCGTTCTGTGCTCTGTCTCACCTCCATCCTCAATGCCTCCGAAGCTTGTTGCACGGTTCATCTCGATCTCAGTTTGCAGCACTGAGGGGTTATCTCACGAGGAAAGGTTTTTTTATGTGTATATATATATATATATTTCTAGGACGTGGACAGGCTGATTCTGGGGATAGCAGGACTGAGCTACAAGAACAGAGTGACTACCTTAGAATTGTTTTCGCTGGATGAGGGGGGATCGCGTAGAGGATTCTAACAGGACTAGACAGGGTAGATGCAGGGAGGATGTTCCCAATGGTGTGGGAGAGTCTAGAACCGGGGTCACAGTCTGAGGATTCAGGGTAGACCATTTACAACGGAAATGAGGAGACATTTCTTTATCCAGAGAGTGGTGAGCCTGGGGAATTCATTATCACAAGGAATGGTTGATACTAAAACATTGAGTGTATTCAAGAGGAAGCTGGATATAGCACTTGGGGTGAATTGGATCAATGCTCATGGGGAGAAAGCAGGATGAGGCTATTGAGTTGGACAATCAACCATGATTGTGATGAATGGTGGAGCAGGCTTGAAGGGCCGAATAGCCTCCTCCTGCTCCAATCTTCTGTGTTTCTATAATTCTATCCATTATTGCCACCTGAGAACATAAGAACATAAGAAATAGGAGCAGGAGTTGGCCATCTAGCCCTTCGAGCCTGCCCCACCATTCAATAAGAAGATAGTGGTGAGCTGCCTTCTTGAGGATCTGAGGTTTAAAGTTTATTTATTAGTCACAAGAAGGCTCATGTTAACACTCCAATGAAGTTACTGTGAAAATCCCACAGCTGCCACACTCAGGCACCTGTTTGGGTACACACTGAGGGAGAATTTATCATGGTTAATGCACCCTAACCAGCACATTTTTGGACTGTGGGGAGCATCCGGGGGAGTCCCACACAGATCCAGGGAGAATGTGTGGACTCCATGCAGGCGGTGACCTAAGCTGGGAATTGAACCATTTTTTCCTGGTGGTGTGAGGCACAGTATCCTTGTGTCTGTGCGGGTTTCCTCCTGGTGCTCCATTTTCCTCCCCATGCTCCAAAGATGTGCAGGTTAAGTGCAAATACCGTGCTAAATGGCCTCTCAGCCCCCAGCCTGTGAAGCTTAGAGGGATTAGTGGGGTTAACCTGTAATGTGGGGTTACAGGGATAGGACCTGGATGGGATTGTTGTGGGTGTAGACTCAATGGGCTGAATGGCCTCCATCCACACTATTCTATGTTTTCTAAACAGTGTCAAGGCATCTTGAATGTTGTTGGAGCTGCACTCCAGGCAACTGGAGGGTATTCCATCACACTTCTGACTTGTGCCTTGTAGATGCGGAGTCAGGAGATGAGTTACTGCAGAATTCCCAGCCTCTGACCTGCTCTTGTAGATATGATATTTATATGGCTAGTCCAATTCAGTTTCTGGTCAGCGGTAATACCCAGGATGTTGACAGTGGGAGATTCATAGAACATAGAACATAGAGCATTACAGCACAGAACAGGCCCTTCGGCCTTCGATGTTGCGCCAACCAATATAAAAAGCAATGCCCCTCCAAACTAAACCATTCCCTTCTCTTCCATATACTTATCAAATAACCTCTTAAACGCCACCAAACTTGGCGCATCTACAACCGCTGCAGGCAGGGCATTCCACTCCCTAACCACCCTTTGGGTAAAGAACCTGCCTCTGAGATCCGTCCTATAACTATCACCCCTTAATTTAAAGCTGTGTCCCCTCGTGCTAGCTTTTTCCATCCTAGGAAAAAGGCTATCACTGTCCACCCTATCTAAACCTCTAATCATCTTAGATGTTTCGATCAGGTCCCCTCTTAGCCTCCTCCTTTCTAACGAAAACAACCTCAAATCCCTCAGCCTCTCTTCATAAGACCTGCCCTCCATACCAGGCAACATCCTGGTAAACCTCCTCTGTACCCTCCCAATGCCTCCACATCTTTCTTATAATGTGGGGACCAGAACTGCACACAATACTCCAAGTGCGGCCGCACTAGAGTTTTGTACAGTTGCAACATGACGTTGCGGGTCCGAAATTCAATCCCCCTACCAATAAAAGCTAAGACTCCATATGCCTTCTTAACAACCTTCTCGACTTGACTGCCTACTTTCAGGGATCTATGCACATACACACCAAGATCCCTCTGTTCATCTAGACTACTAAGAATCCTACCATTTGCCATATACTCTACACATTTATTATTTCTGCCATAGTGCATTACCTCACACTTTTCCACATTAAACTCCATTTGCCACCTCTCGGCCCAGCTCTGCAACTTGTCCAAGTCCCTCTGCAAACTATAACACCCCTCTTCACTATCTACCACTCCACAGACTTTAGTGTCATCTGCAAATTTACTAATCCATCCTTCAATACCCTCATCCAGATCATTTATAAAAATTACAAACAGCAGGGGCCCCAAAACAGACCCCGAGGTACACCACTTGTCACCGAACTCCACGATGAATATCTCCCATCAACCACCACCCTCTGTCTTCTACCTGCTAGCCAATTCCTAACCCAATTAGCTAAATCACCCTCTATCCCATACATCTGCAATTTCTGCAGAAGTCTTCCATGGGCCACCTTATCAAACGCCTTACTAAAGTCCATATATACCACATCAACCGCCTTACCCCCATCCACCTCCTTAGTCACTTTTTCAAAAAAACTCAATGAGGTTAGTAAGGCACGACCTACCCTTCACAAAACCATGCTGACTATCTCCAATTAATTCATTACTCTCTAAATAACTATAAATCCTATCCCTAATTATTCTCTCCAACACTTTTCCCACCACAGAAGTAAGACTCACTGGCCTATAATTCCCTGGAAGGTCTCTCTTCCCCTTCTTGAACAAAGGGACCACATTCGCTATCCTCCAGTCCTCCGGAACCACACCCGTAACCACCGACGACCTGAAGATCAGAGCCAGAGGCTCTGCAATCTCCTCTCTTGCCTCCCAGAGAATCCTAGGGTAAATCCCGTCCGGCCCAGGGGACTTATCCAACTTCAAACCCTCGAGAATATCTAGCACATCCTCCCTATCTACTTCGATACCTTCCAGTTTACATTCAGGAATGGTATTGAATGTAAAAGGGTGATCCTCTCTTGTTGGAGATGGTCACTGCTTGACACTTGTGTGGCATGAATATTTCTCACCATTTGTCACCATTTGACATGGAATGTTTCAGTATCTGGGGAATTGTGAACATCCTCAATTCTGACTTTGTGATGGGAGGCTGGGTCATTGATGAGGCAGCTGAAGATGGTTGGGCCAAGGACACTAATCCTGTGGAACTCCTGCAGCTGGACACATGAGCTTGTATCCGGTGGAATTTAGAAGAATGTGAGGTGGCCTTATTGAAACAGGGAGAGTAATGGGCAGGGCAAAGATAAAGACAAGGACAAAGAACTGCACAGCACACGAAACAGGCCCTTTGGCCCTACAACCCGCACCACCCATTTTAACACTCAGTGAGTGCCTTATTCAAGTCTTCCTTCAATCGTTGACGTTTTTGGCTACGTCCAGTGGACTCCACAATAAAGGGGGTACAAATTTAGGGAATTATAAGTGCGCCAGATTAAGGGAGATCTAATCCAGGGACAATTTATGACACTAATTAGCCTAAAAAGCAAGTTTTTGGGATGTGGGAGGAAACCGGAGCACCTGGAGAAAACCCACACAAGCACTGGGAGAATGTGCAAACTCCCACAGACACCGACCCAAGCCAGAGATCCGACCTGGGTCCCTGTATCTGCACAGCAAACAGCGATAGTCACTGAGCTGTCGTGTTGCCCGACAGATGGTCCAGTTTAAGCGTACACTAATGACATGAAGCACTAGGTAACTCTCGAAGCAACATCCAAGAGCAGCCCTCGCACGATCCACCGTGTGTATGCCCCTTGTTGGCCAACAGGGCAGATGCTGAGATAATGTTTCCCCTCATGGAAGAACCCAGAACTAGGGGGATACGGTTCCAAAATAAGGGGTTTCTCGCTTCAGAAATCTCAGACGTTTGAGAGTCTGTGGAACTCTTTTCCTTTTGTATTACCTTTGTATTTTGTAAGGTAAGGTTTATTTATTAGTGTCACAATTAAGGCTCCCAGCTCGGGTCACTGTCTGGATGGAGTTGGCACATTCTGCTTGTGTCTGCGTGAGTTTCCTCAGGGTTCTGTGGTTTCCTCCCAGAGTCCAAAGATGTGCAGTTTAGATTGATTGGCCAGACTAAGAAATTGCCCCTTAGTTTCCAGGGATGTATAGGTTAGAGGGACTACTAAAATATGTAGGTATGTGGGGATAGGGCCTGGGTGCAGCCTTGATGGGCCAAATGGCCTCTTTCTGCACTGTAGGATTCTATGATTTCCACCCAGGTCCTACCCCCATAACCTTACATATTATAGCCACTAATCCCTCTAACATACACATCCCTGGACACTCAGCAGCAATTTCTTTGCATGACCAATCAACTAATCCGAACATCTTTGGACTGTGGGAGGAAATCGAGGCACCTGGATGAAACCCTCGCAGACACAGGGAGAATGTGCAACTCCACACAGACGGTGACCCGAGCCAGGAATCGAACCCGGGACCCTGGAGCTGTGCTAATCGCTGTGCCACTGTGCCGCCCAAGTCCAGTTTTATATACCCAATGAGATTCATTGGTATTTATTTATTAATGGCATAGAGTACCAGAGATTATCCTGAACTTATACCAGACACTACTTAAACCTCAGCTGGGACATTGTGTACAGATCTGGGTGCCACATCATAGGAAGGATGTGAACAGATTGTAGAGAGTGCAGAAGAGAATGGTTCCAGCGTTGAGAAACTTCAGGTATGAGACTGGGTTGGAAAGGTCGGGACTGATCTCCTTGGAGCGAAAATGGCTGAAAGGAGATTTGATCGAGATGTTCAAAACCATGAAGGGGCTAGACAGAGTAGAGAGGAAGAAACTGCTCCTGCTCGGAAGAGGATCGAGAATGAGAGGGCGCAGAGTTAAAGTGATTTGCAAAAGAAGCAAGTGAGATGTGAGTAAAATCTTTTTCCACCCAGCAAGTGGTTGGGGTCTGGAATGCACTGCCTGGTGGTGGTGTAGGGAGGTTCAATCGAGGTGTTTGAGAGGGTGTTAGCTAATTATTGGAACAGAAATAATGTGCAGGGTAGGAGGAATAGACAGGGGTACGCACTATGTCACAATGCCCATTCAGAGAGATGGTACAGACTGGATGGGTTGAACGATCTTCTGTGTAGTAAAAAAATCTGTGATTCTGTGAAACAGATTGAAAAAGCTTTTATTTAAATTCATTCAAGGGGTATGTGTTTCGGTAGTTGCGCGTCCTCATTATACATTCCATACCTGCCCCTTGAGAAGGTGGTGGTGATGAGCTGCCTTCTTGCACACCATGCGGTGTAGGTACACCCATTGCGCTGTTAGGATTTTGACCCCATGACAATGAAGGAATGGCTGATACATTTCCAAGTCAGGACGGAGAATGACTTGGAGCGGAACTCCCAGGTGATGTTATCCCCATTGTACCTGCTGCCCTTTTCCTTCTAGATGGTCGGTGTCATGGGTCTGGAAGGTGAGAGATGAGCCAGTCTCTACCCCTGCATGGTAACACCTGATTCGAGTGGCAAAGTCTAGGTAGTTGCAAGTTGAAACTCAGGAAAAAATGAAAAGGAATTAACTCAATAACTACACTGAAAATAATTCTCCTGTGACTGTGCAGGTTTAGAACATAGAACATTGAACACTACAGCATAAACAGGCCCTTCCGCCTACAAGTTACACTAAGCATATCCATACCTACCAGGCCTATCTACAACTCTCAATCCCATTAAATTTCATACTCATCCAGAAGTCTCTTAAAAGACCCCAGCAAGTTCGCCTCTGCCACTACCAATGGCAGCCTATTGCACTCACCCAGGTTTCTTCTTGGTGCTCCAGTTTCCTCCCACACTCCAAAGCTGTGCAGGTTAGGTGAATTGGCCATGTTAAATTGCCTCTTAGTGTCAAGGACGTGTAGATTAAGTGGATTAGCCCTACTAAATTAATCCTTAGTGTCCAAAAATGTGCAGGTTAGGGGGATTGGCCATGCTAAATTATCCCATAGAGTCCAAAGCCATGCCGGATAAGTGGATTGGCCATGGTAAATTGTTCCTTTAGTATCAGAAGGATTAGCAGGAGAAATGCATGAGGGTTATGGGGATAGAGGCTGGGTGGGATTGTGGTCGGTGCTGGCTTGATGGATCAAAGTAGCTTCCTTTTGCACTGTAGGGATTCTATGATTGCCAAGCATTTGTTATCTTGCATTTCACACAGCATGCTAATAAGTTACATTGAGACAGGAAAGCTTTTAGAAAGGATGATGGGAGCACAGGCAGTTTATCAGGAATGACATTGAGTTGGGAGGAATACAGATAGAGCGTATAAAATCAGTGCAGCGCTGACCTCCTGTCTGCAGCGGAGGGGACATCTACATAACTGGCCCTCGTTCAGTGACCCCCTTCTGAAATGGCTCCAGATGAAGAATCCCATTGAGCGACCCCCTCGTCACAAAGCCCTCTTGACAAACCCCCTGGGACCGAGCCAACGCAAACTCTCCCCTCTGGGCTGACACTTCAGGGACTGACCCCACATGAATGAATTGCCTGGAGCACGTGGAACTTCTGGATGCAACGCAATGCAGGAGAAGTCATTTCCAATTCATTGTCAGACTTATCAAACTGCCAAAGCCCCAAAACAATAAAGTCATCCAAGGTGGTGTCACTCATTTTTTGGGGTTTTGCCGACATTCATTTTGTTACTCAAATAATTCTTCAAACTTCCTGAAATCCTAAAGCCTCAGAAGAAGGTTGATATTCTGATTAATTACCTCACAAAACATGGACCTTGATTTATTATTGTCACTGGGATACAATGAAAAGTATTGTTTCTTGCCCACTATACAGACAAAGCATACCGTTCATAGAGAAGGAAAGAAGATAGTGCATAATGTAGTGTCACAGTCATATCTAGGGTGTAGAGAAAGATCAACTTAATGCGAGGTAGGTCCATTCAAAAGTCTGACGGCAGCAAGGAAGAAGTTGTCCTTGAGCCATAGAAACCCTACAGTACAGAAAGAAGCCATTCGGGCCATCAAGTCTGCACCGACCACTATCCCACCCAGGACTATCCCTATATCCCTACACACGTTACTCACGTGTTAGAGGGATTACCCTCTAACCTAAGCATCCCACCACACTAAGGGACAATTTTTTTTGCATGGCCAATCAACCTAACCCACACATCTTTGGGCTGTGGGAGG
This sequence comes from Sphyrna mokarran, assembly GCA_024679065.1. NCBI lineage: Eukaryota > Metazoa > Chordata > Chondrichthyes > Carcharhiniformes > Carcharhinidae > Sphyrna > Sphyrna mokarran. Next base: position 1,691,363 of record JAGIQG010000035.1, on the reverse strand, counting down.
AAACCAGAGCATCCAGAGGAAACCCACTCAGACACGAGGAGAATGTGCAAACTCTACAGACAGTGACTCAAGCCAGGAATCGATTGGTTCATGACCTCAGACTTTTGTATCTTTTTCCCAATAGGTGAAGGTAGAATAGAGAATGTCCAGGATGTGTGATCGTGCTGGCTGTTTTTCTGAGCCAGCAGAAGTGCAGACGGAGTAAATGAGTATGAACAAAAACTGCTGGAAAATCTCATTAGGTTTGACAGTATCTATGGGGAGAGAGCAGGAGCCAACGTTTTGAATCTAGATGACCCTTCATCAGAGCAAAGTTTGTTTCAGATTCCAACATCCGCAGTCTGCATTTATTTCAGTGGTGTGATGGACTGGGCTACCTTCACAATTTCTTGTGGTCTTGGTCAGAGCAGGAGCCACACCAAGCTGTGGTACATCCAGAAAGGATGTATCAGTAAAATTTGGTGAGAGTCATAGTGGACACGATTAGCCTCCTGAGAAAGTAAGGTGGCAAGACCTCGAGCTGGGCATGAGTGAGGGTCACTGAATGGCATTATCTTCGAGCGAGACCATTCAGCCCAAAGTGCCCGTGCTAAAGAGCTCTCCATTTCATCCTGCTCATTCTCCCATTGCCCGTACCTGTTTCCTCGTCAAGTATTTGCCCAGTTCCTTAGACAAAGCGGCTTTCACTCTGCTGATACCATCATTTCAGGTAACTCACTCCAGACTAATGCCAAAAAACAAAGCACAGGAACAGACCAAGCCTGAGGCCTGTACCTCTTCCATTGAGACCAACCACCTGTCATTTATGCCCTGGGAGAAAGCTCCTCACTGTTCACCTTATCGATGTCCCTCATCATTTTATAAACTTCTATCAGGTTGCCCTGTCTTTCCAGGGAGAACATTCCCAGTTTATTTAATCTCTCCTCATAGCTAATACCCTCCACGCCTGGTAAACATTTTCAATACTGTCTCTCCAAAGCCTTCCCAACTTTCTGACAAAGTGGCAGCAGAATTGGACAGTATTCCAAATGTGGCCAAACCCTAACATCTCTGAATCATTGGTGTCACTGGGTCAAAGTCCTGGAATACTCTCCCTAACAGCACTGTGGATGTACCTACACCCTAGGGACTGCAGTGGCTCCCACTGCCTTCACAAGGGGCAGTCGGTGAAAGGCAATAAATGCTGGCCTAACCAGCAATGCCCATGTCCATAACAAAAAAATATATAAAGTTCACCTCAACTATCCTCTATTCCTTTGGTTGAATTTATCACGTTCATTGGGTCCATTGAGAAAGCAATGTTGAAGACCACATACAGATATTGGATAGATATTTCCTGTCCCGCCCAGCACAGGAATCGAAGCGGACAGCGCACAGACTTTGCAAAAGTCCGTTGACTTCGGGTGGGATTTTGCCACCTTTGGCGCAAATACAAGTAGACAAAGGTTTTGTAATTGAGATTCATTTCCTGGGTTCAATCTTAAAGGATGGTGGAGGGAGGGATGTAGAGAGGGGGGGAATGCGTGCAGATGGAGAATGTAAAGTTTGGCCAAAAGTACAAGGTGGGCATTTGCAAAGGGGCTGGTTCATTCTATACTCTGCTACATTAGCGATTCCATTGGAGATTCACACACACCCACACACACACACCCACCCACACCCACACACACCCACACCCACACACACCCACAAGCCAACACCAACCTACACACACACCCACACCCACACACACACTCAACACACACACATAAATACACCCACACCCACACACACACCCACACACAACAAAAACCACACACAACACCCACACACAACAAACACACACACACCACACACATACACACAAAATCACACACCACACACCCACACACACACACCACACACACAAATCATACACACCCACACATGCCACACCACACATACAAACACACACACCCACAAATCACAACACACAAATACACACACACACACCCACACACACCATACTACACACACACACCAACCCACAAGTACACACACACACAGAAAATACACCCACACCCACCCTCACACCCACAAATACACACACCACGACCACACATACACACCCCACACACACCCCACATACACACACACATACACACAAATACAACACACCACACAATCACACACCCACTTCCCACACACCAAATACACCCAACACACAAATTACACATCCACCGCCCCACACACACACACAATCACACCCCAAATACACACCCCACGACACAACTACACACAACACACACACACACACAACACACAAATACACACACATACACACACCCCACACACCCCACACCCCCCACACACCACACCTCTGGTCACTCTCAACGCACCCCCAACACACCACACCCACCACACATTCCAACGACACACACTCACAAGCCCACCCGCACTCACACAAGCGACCCCTGTCACACTCACACACACACACACACACACACTACACACACTCTTCACACTTACACACACACTCCACAACACAGTTCCACACCCCTATGACACCCACACACCCCACATCCACACAGCCACACCACCCCCCGCCCCCCCAATACACACACACACACACCCACACACACACCCACACACAACATTCACACCAACACCGCCCCCACACGACACACAACCCTAAACCCCCACCCACACTCAAACAGACGACTCTTTCACACTCCCACGCACTCTCTCACACCCACACACTCACAGACCCTGACCACACAGAGTCACACACACAACCCATAGACACACCACACACACACTCACACTCTGTTCACTCAACACACACATTCTCTCGTCTCACAAATCCCACACACACACCCCTACACCACTCTGTCACAGCACACACTCATACTCACACACACACGCCCACACACACACACCCACACACACCCACACACAATCACACACCCCTCACCCACACACAACAAATACCACACACTCACACATAAATACAACACCCACACTCCAAACCCATCTACCAACACCACTACTCCGCCACTGTGCACACCTGTCTTTCTTGCGGCGCAAACACCCACACACACACCCACACACCAAAACCCGCGTACACACAGCTGGTAGATTGGGCAGATAGATGGCAAATGGAATTTAATCCGGATAAATGCGAGGTGATGCATTTTGGCCGGAATAATGTAGAGGGGTTATAGGATAAAAAGTAAAACTATCCGGAGTATAGAGACGCAAGAGACCTGGGGGGTGCAGGTTCACAAGTCTCTGAAGGTGTCAGTACAGGTGGAAGTGATAAAAGAAAGCGTATGGTATGTTTAGCCTTCATAGGAAGGGTATAGAATACAAGAGTAAGGAGTCTGATGTTACAAGTGTATAGAACGTTGGTTAGGCCTCACTTGGAGTACTGCGTCCAGTTCTGGTCGTCGTACTACCGGAAGGATGTAGAGTCCCTGGAGAGAGTGCAGAGGAGATTTACCAGGATGCTGCCTGGTATGGAAGGGATGTCTTACGAGGAAAGGTTGAACGTACTGGGGTTGTTTTCCCTTGAAAGACGTCGGCTGAGAGGGGATCTATTAGAGGTATATAAGATTATGAGGGGTATAGATAGAGTAAATGGTGGTAAGCTTTTTCCACCATTAGATTCGGATAGAACGAGGGGTCACGGCCTTAGGGTGAGGAGGGGCTATGTATAAGACTAATATTAGAGGGCATTTTTTCACACAAAGGGTAGTGGGGGTGTGGAATGCACTACCGAGTAAGGTGGTGGGAGCAGGCACACTGGGGTTGTTTAAGGGTCTCTTGGACAGCCACATGAGCGGTCTGCAGATAGAGGGATATATGAGGATTGTTTAAATACTTTAATAGTTTCCACAGGCTATTCGGTCCACCTTGTTGACCAACAAGGTGCATGCATTCGGCAGGTCGTGCGAGGGCTGCTCCTGGATGTTGCTTCAGGAGTGGCCTAGTGCTTCATGTCGTTAGTGTATGCTTAAACTGGGCCATCAGATGGGCAACATGACAGCTCAGAGACTATCGCTGTTGCTGTGCAGACACATGGATTTGGGCCTGTGTCTGCAGGAGTTTGCGCGTTCTCCCCATGGTTGCGTGGGTTTTCTCCGGGTGCTCCGGTTTCCTCCCACATCCCAAAAATGTGCTCTTAGGCTGATTGGGTAACAAATTGTCCCTATATTGGTCTCTATATGTCATTAAGACGTTAGGATGGCGGCGCGGGCTCGTTGGGCCGAAGGGCCTGTTTCCCGTGCTGTGTTGTTCTTTGTTCTTTGTTCTTTGTTCACACTCACACACACACACACAAATACACACACCCACACACACACACACACCCACACTCTGTCACACTTACACACACACTCACACACACACACCCACACACACCACATCCACACCCACACAAATACACACACACACACACACATACACAAGCCCACACACACACCCACACCCAAACACACACCCACACCCACACACACACACCCACACACACACTCACACACTCTGTCACATTCACGCATGCTCTCACACCCACACACTCACAGATCCATACACACGCACACACACACACATAGACACACACACACTCAAACTCTGTCACACACACACACACACACACACTCTCTCTCTCACACACACACACACACACTCACACACTCACACACACACACCCACACCCACACACACACACCCCCCACACACACTCACACTCTGTCACACACACCACACACACTCTCTCTCTCACACACACACACACACACACACTCACACACACACACACCCACACCCACACCCACACAACACCACACCCACACACACTCACACTCTGTCACACACACACACCATCTCTCTCTCACACACACACACTCACACACTCTGTCACATACACACACACACACACACACACGCCCACACACACCCACACACACACACACACACACTCTGTCACACACACATACACACAAAACCATACATACGTCACTATGAAAATAAGGAGATCCTGTGGCACAGTGGGTTAATATCTCTGTCTCTGAGCCAGAAGCTCCGGGTTTGAGTCCCACTGCAGGACTTGATGGTAAAGGAAGATGCGTTCATAACCCAGCCAAACAACGTACAAAATCCTTCCAAACGCACCAAGGGCTGGCGGCAAAAGAGGGAGAGACTCCTGGTCAGCCATGCTTGATGTGGAGTGGTGCCCCCTCGAGCTATAAGCTCCCTGGTGACAGACTAGTGACGGGAATTACTGGCTATGGAGACAGATATAAGCCTGCCTTCGTGCTCCACTGGGTGCGGGAGAGAAACAAACAGACCACAGTTTGATTCTAGCTGCTGGATGGGAGACAAGGACATTGAGAAGATTGTGATTTAAGTAGAAGAATGTACTCAGGTCCAGCACTCCATAGGATGATACCAGCACGGCTGGATCTCAAAATCAGAACTAAATAAAAGCTCTCAACATAGTAAGGGGATGGAATGGCCGAGTGACATTCTCACTGGACAATTAATGCAGAAACTGAGCTATTGTTCTGGGGACCCGGGTATAAATCCCTCCAGGGCAGATGGTGGAGTTTGAACTCAATAAAAAAATCTCTGGAATTAAGAATCTACTAATGATCATGAAATCATTGTTGATTGTCGATAAAACCCATCCAGTTCCATCAGGAAAGGAAATCTACCTTCCTTATCCCGGTCTGGCCTACATGTGATTCCAGAGCCACAGCAATGTGGGTGACTCTCAACTGCCCTCCAAGGGCAACTAGGGATGGGCAATAAATGCTGGCCCAGCCCCAACACCCATGTCTCATAAATGAAAGATAAAAAAAATGTGGAATGAATGCAGCAGTGTCAACCAGTGATGTGAAGAGAAACATGAACATAGAACGGTACAGCACAATACAGGCCCTTCTGCCCTCGATGTTGTGCCGAGCTACATTGAAACTCAAGATCAAGGTATCCCCCCCACCCCTATAATTCTGGAGTGCTCCATGTGCCTATCCGACAATTGATGAAAGTTCCTAAAGACCTACATGAAACTAGACCTGAGACTAGAGAGAGTCATGGACTAGATAGAGACTTGCATAGAAGCCAGCATGGAGTTAGTTCTGAGATTTGGGCCTATATATAAGACAAACATGTCAATAAAGACTTAGGTCGAAATTTTCCAACCCTTCCCGTCAACGGAATCTTCTGGTCTCACCAATAGCAACCCAATCTCTCTTCCCCACACCCCCCCCCCAAAAAAAAAGGGTGCAGGGTGCTCAAAACCCCATAGACTTGGGCAGCACAGTGGCACTGTGGTTAGCATTGCTCCCTTGCAACGCCAGGGGCCCGGGTTCAATTCCTGTCTTGGGTCACTCTCTGTGTGGAATTTGCACATTCTCCCCGTGTCTGCGTGGGTTTCCTTCGGATGCTCTGGTTTCCTCCCACAGTCCAAAGATGTGCGGGCTAGGTGGATTAGCCATGCTAAGTTGCCCCCTAGTGTCAGGGGGAATTAGGTTAAATGGTTAAATGCATGGGTTAAGGGTATAGGGCCTGGGTGGGAATGTGGTCAGTGCAGACCTGATGGGATGATTCGCCTTCTTCTGCACATATCATGATCAATGGGAACTAAATGAGCGATCCCAGACAAAGGAGGATACTCAGTAGTGGGGAGGTAGAAAACCCTGCCTTTAATGTGTAAACATCCAAGACTCGGAACCTCTTTGCAATGCTACTCAATCTACAACATACATCACCAATGAGACTGAGGAAAGGAATTCTCCTTGCTAGCTTGGATATGATCACAGGCAGTATCAGTAAATCAACCTAATTGGCTTTTTACCTCATTAGTGCGTGTGTGTGAGCCCGTGCTGCCTGTGAATTGCTGACCATGTTTCTTGACATTACAGATACTACACATCAAAAGTGACTGCAGAGAGCTTTGAGGGATCCTCAGGCTGTGAAGGTAGCTTTACACTTGCAAATTAGCTTGTTCTTTATCTTTATTCTGCCTCTTGGGCACCACAATAGTGTGACATGCCCCCACTGCCCCCACTGCTGTGGGTTTCCTCTGGGTACTCCAGTTTCCTCCCACACTTCAAAGATGTGTCAGTTAAGTGGATTGGCCATGCTAAATTGTCCCTTAATGTCCAAAAGATGTGCAGGTTAGGTGGATTGGCCATGCTAAATTGTCCCTTAGTGTCCAACGATGTGTAGGTCAGGTGGATTGGCCAGGATAAATTGCTCCTTAGTGTCCAACGATGTGTAGGTTAGGTGGATTGGCCATGCTAAATTACCCTTAGTGTCCAACGATGTGTAGGTTAGGTGGATTGGCCAGGATAAATTGCCCCTTAGTGTCCAACAATGTGTAGATTAGGTGGATTGGCCTTGCTAAATTACCCTTAGTGTCCAACCATGTGTAGGTTAGGTGGATTGGCCATGCTAAATTACCCTTAGTGTCCAACGATGTGTAGGTTAGGTGGATTGGCCAGGATAAATTGCCCCTTAGTGTCCAACAATGTGTAGGTTAGGTGGATTGGCCATGCTAAATTACCCTTAGTGTCCAACCATATATGGGTTAGGTGGATTGGCCATGCTAAATTACCCTTAGTGTCCAACCATATATAGGTTAGGTGGATTGGCCATGCTAAATTACCCTTATTGTCCAACCATATATAGGTTAGGTGGATTGGGCAGGATAAATTGCCCCACTCATTGTGTGCAAGTGTGAGTGTGGCTAGGCTTGATGTGGAGTGGTGCCCCCTCAAGCTACAGGTGACAGACTGGTGACCTGTTCCAGGAATAACTAGCTATGAGAGCAGACAAGTGTCTAACCTATGCACTGTCAAGGTGTAAAGTGGTTCAGAGGGAGAGGACAGTGCGAGGTACGTTCATGGTTTGCAAGTAAGATTGTGATCATAGAATCATAGAACAACTGCAGCGCAGAAGAGGGTTATTCAGCCTAATGGACCTGCACCCACTGTTCGAGCATCCCACCCACGCTCTATCCCCATAACTCCGCACACTTACCCCACTAACCTACACACCTTTGGAAGTATTAATTTAATATAGCCAATACATCTAGCTCACACATCTCAGGGAGGAAACTGGAGCACCCGGAGGAAACCCACGCATTCAGAGAGAGAATGCGCAGATTGAACCCGGGTCCTTGGCACTGTGAGGCAGCAGTGCTAACCACTGTGCCACTGGGCTGCCCCATGATGATGCCTGGTAAGGTGGCAAACGCTTAACGGCTGACCCTCTGTGCCACCATCTTATAAAGGTCTCTGGGACACAAGGGGCAGATGAAAGCTATGGGGGGGGGGGGGGGGGTCCAGTGAGAAATTGTCCCTCTTTGCCTCGGGGAAGGTAAACGGCTAGGGGATTGGAAATTTGTTCCCTCACTGGACTTCCAGAGTTAAAAATAACATGTCACATTTCCTTTGAAACAGCTGTCTCTGTTGCTATGGTTTCAGGTGCTGTTTTCTCCTCATCCATTATGAGGTCTGGGAACACATGACAGGATTTGGGAAAAATCACTGCCAGGCCGCTCCAATTTTATTTTGATTCACTTGCTCTTGTAACATGTTTTAATGGTGCCAAGGCAAGGTGGCACCTTTTCTGTACCACCCCGGCATCGGAGCAGGAGTCGGCCATCCAGCCCCTCGAGCCTGCCCCGCCATTCAATAAGATCATGGCTGATCTGAAGTGGATCAGTTCCACTTTCCCGCTTTCTCCCCATAACCCTTAATTCCCTTGTCTATCAGAAACCTATCTACCCGTGACTCAACGAGGAAGCCTCCACCACTTCAATGGGCAGAGAATTCCAGAGACTCACCATCCTTTGAGTGAAGAAGTTCCTCCTCAATTCTGTTCTAACCTGTCTCCCCCCTGCCTTACTTTGAGACTGTGCCTCTGGATTGGGGCCTCACAGAGCCAAGGACCGGGGTTCGATTCATGCCCTTGGGTCACTGTCTGTGCAGACAGTGCACGTTCTCCCCGTGTCTGCGTGGGTTTCCTCCGGGTGCTCCAGTTTCCTCTCATCGGCAGAGAATCATGCTGGTTATAGGGTGCATTGGCCATGCTAAATTCTCCCCCACTGTACCTGACAGGCACCCGAGTGTGGCAACTGGGGGGAATTTCACAGTGACTTCATTGTAGTGTTAACGTCAGCCTACTTGTGACACCAATAAATAAATAAACTTTTGACTTTTAAGTCTTGACACACTGAGAGTGAGTTGTGGGGGAGTGCCACATGGAGCAAGGGGGTCAGGGGGGAGCACAGCGGTTCCTGCATTGACTCACCTGATGCTCACAACCCCACCCCCCCACTTCTTGGCTTCCAACAACTGCACAATCTCAAACAGATCATTGTTCACAGCAAACTACTCAGCGGTCAGGAGAACAGTGACCACAACACCACACAACCCTGCCACAGCAACCTTTGCAAGACATGCCGGATCATTGACACAGATGCCATCATCACACATGAGAATACCATCCGCCAGGTACACGGTACATACTCTTGCAACTCGGCCAACATTGTCTACCTAATACGTTGCAAGAAAGGATGTCCCGAGGCTTGCTACACTGGGGAGACCATGCAGACACTACAACAGTGGATGAATGAACATCGCTCGACAATCACCAGGCAAAACTGTTCCCTTCCTGTGGGCGAACACTTTAGCAGTCACGGGCATTCGGCCTCCAACCTTCGGGTAAACATTCTCCAAAGCGGCCTTCACGACACACGACAGCACAGAGTCACTGAGCAGAGACTGATAGCCAAATTCCGCACACATGAGGGTGGTCTCAATACAGATCTTGGGTTCATGTCACACTATCTGTAACCCCCATGACTTGCCTGGGTTTGCAGAAAACCTCACTTACTGTGCTGTCTGGAGACAATACACATCTCTTTAACCTGTGCTCAGTGCTCCTTCCACTCACATTGTTAGCCACTTTAAGACTTGAATAGCAGGTTAGGTGTAAAGATTTCCATTCTAATCAGTAATCTGTAAACTGTCTGGGCTGTGACATGCTCTGTCTGAGGCCAGAACTCTCTATTCACCTGACGAAGAGGGAAATCCCTAAAGCTTGTGAGTTTATTATCAAATAAATTAGTTGGGCTTAAACTTGATGTTGTCAGACTTTTTACTATGCTCACACCCACTGTCCAGGGACAGGACTGAAACATGCCACGCTGAAGAGAACCTTGCAGTTAAATATCTGATTTTTCCATCTGATGCTATTCCGAAAAACAGTTATGGTACAGGAAACCCAATGTGGTGCACAGCAAGATCCCAGAAACAACAAACTGATGCTAATGGGCTGATTCAGGTGTTGTGATAATACATTGTACCCATAGGACTACAGAATCATAGAACTTTGCAGCATGGAAATGGGCCCTTCCCCCCCAGGTTGTCCATGCTGGCCCTTTTTTTAACGACTAAGCTAGTCCCAATTGTCTACATAATTTTATATGTGCCTCTTTCTCCATCTTAAACTTGCAACTGTCTAAATGCTTTTTAAAAGATAAGATTATATGAAAATCTAAGATTTTACTACTGGCTCTGGCAGCTTGTTCCATATAGTATCTCTACAGTACAGAAGGATGCCATTCAGCCCATTGTGCCTGGAATGGCTCTCTGAATGAGCACTCTATATTCCTTTCCCCATCCTATCCCCATATGCCTGTGCACTTACATGGCCAATCCATTCAGCTTATACATCTTTGGACACTAAGGGACAATTTAGCATGGACAATCCACCCAACCTGCATTTCTTTGGACACTAAGGGACAATTTAGCATGGCTAATCCACGGTTGTGAAGAAAGCTTATAGTATGCTAGCCTTTATAGGAAGGGGTATGGAGAGCAAGAGCTGGCCTTTAATGTTGCAGTTGTATAAAACGTTGGTTAGACCTCATTTGAAATACAGCGTCCAGTTCTGGTCGCCCTACTACCGGAAGGACGTGAAGACTCAGGAGAGAGTGCAGAGGAGGTTTACCAGGATGCTGCCTGGTATGGAAGGTCTGAGTTACGAGGAGAGATTAGGCAAATTGGAACTGTTTTCCTTAGAAAGACGTAGACTTAGAGGAGATCTGATAGAGGTGTACAAGATTTTGAAGGGGATAGATAGAGTCAACAGGGCTAAGCTTTTTCCTAGGATGGACTCAAATAGCACGAGGGGTCACGGGCTTAGGGTGAGGGGGGTAAGGTATAATTTGAATGCTAGAGGGAGTTTTTTCACACAGAGGGTGGTGGGGGTATGGAATGCACTGCCAAGTAAAGTGGTGGAGGCAGGTACTCTTGAGATATTTAAGAAATGCTTAGATGGGCACATGAACAGAATGAGAATGGAGCGGTATAGAAAACTGATTTAAAATAGGGATCATGAGCCTTGGGAATCCCTTGGAAGTGTGTAAATAGATGATGATATTGATGTACTTGTTTTTATCCTACAGGTGCTTTGGTCCACTTTGTTGTCTAACAAGGGGCATACACGCGATGGGTCGTGAGAGGGCTGCTCTTGGATCTTTTTCGAGAATATCCTAGTGTTTCACATCGTTAGTGTATGCTTGACCTATTTGATGGGCAACACGACAGCTCAGTGACTATCGCTGTGCTGTGCAGATACATGGATTTGGGTCTGTGTCTGTGGGAGTTTGCACATTCTCTCCGTGCTTGCGTGGGTTTTCTCCGGGTGCTGCAGTTTCCTCCCACATCCCAAAGATGTGCTCTTAGGCTGACTGGCAAAACAAATTCTCCCTAAATTGTCTCAAATTTGGTTTTTAATCCATAGATCTATAAACATAGACAGGGATCACGGGTAGAGGTGGGAACATCGGGGTGGCGGCGCGGGCTTGTTGGGTAGAAGGGCCTGTTTCCCGTGCTGTTTTGTTCTTTGTTCTTTGTTCTTTATTCTAACTTACACACCTTTGGATGCTGAGGGGCAATTTAGCATGGCCAAAGGAAACCAGAGCACTGGAGAAAACCCACACTGACATGGGAAGAATGTGCAACTCAAAAGAGATGGTGACACGAGGCTGGAATCGAACCCTGGGTCCCTGGTGCTATGAGGCAGCACTGTTAACCGCTGTGTCACCATGCCACCAGGAAGATTTCCTCATTTGTTTGTCAATGATGTAACTTGACCTCCCTAACAGCACTGTTGATGTACATACACCTTTTAGCGACTGCGCAATTCAAGGCTCACAAACGCGGGTAATAAATGTTGTGCTCATCAGCAGGGTCACATCCCATACATGAACATTAAAAGATACCCACCTGTATGGGCAGATGGGAATCTCAGCCAATGTTGGGACCATTCACAGTGCAGCACTCCATCGATATTGGACTGGAGTGTCAAACTTTATTCTTGTGCTCAAGTTTCTGCAGTAGCTCTTGAACTTCCCAACCTCAGAACGATTTTTATCTGAGAGTCATCGAGTCATCGAGAGTCATGGAAACAGGCCTTCGGCCCAACTTGTCCACGCCACCCTTTTTTTTAAACCCCTAAGCTAATCCCAATTGCCCACATTTAGCCCATATCCCTCTCTGCCATCACACCCATTCTAAATGCTTTTTAAAAGTCAAAATTGTACCCACCTCTACTACTACCTCTGATAACTTGTTCCAGACACTCACCACCCTATGTGTAAAGAAACTGCCCCTCTGAACACATTTATATCTCTCCTCTCTCACCTTAAGCCTATTCCCTCTAGTTTAAGACTCCCCTACCTTTGGGAAAAGACACTGACTATCTAGTTGATCTATACCCCTCATTATTTTATAGACCTCTATAAGATCACCCCTCAGCCTCCTACACTCCAGAGAAAAAAATGTCCCAGTCAGATCTCGTGAATTTTAAACTTATGCACCAACCTACCATATGGTAATTTGTCAAAAGCCTCGCTGAAGTCCATATAGATAACATCAGCTGCACTGCCCTCATCCACCTTCTTTGTCACCCTTTCAAAAAACCCAAACATATCTGTGAGACATGATTTTCCATTCACACAGCCATGCTGACTGTCCCTAATCAGTCCTTGTGTCTCTAAATGCCTATAGATCTTGTGTTGCAAAATATCTTCCAACAATTTACCTACCACAGATGTGAGGGTCACTGGCCTGTAATTCCCAGGCTTTTCCCTGCAGCCTTTTTTAGACAAAGGCACAACATTTGCCTCTCTCCAATCTTCATGTACCTCACCTTGCTGCTGTAAACAGCTTTCAATCCCTAAAGACACCATTAACACTCCCTCTGCCTCATACCTATAACATTTCATTCTCTTTCTATCTCTCGCCTATCGCTGATCTCTCATTCTGCAAATTGCCTCAAAGATGCATTTAATCCATTAACTTTCTATCCCTTTTCATAGAAACATAAAATTAAAAGCAGGAGGAGGCCATTCGATCCTTTGAACAACCTTCACCATTCATTTTAATCATGAGTGATCATCAAATTCAATATCTGGATCTCCTTCCCTCCCCCATATCTCTTGATCTCTTTAGCTCCAAGAGAGATAGCTAATTTCTTTTTGAAATCACACAATATTTTGGCCTTAGCTACTTTCTGTGTTAGTGAATTCCACACATTCACTACTCTCTGGGTGAAGAAATTTCTTCCAACCTCAGTCCATAAAGCTTTTTCCTTATTCTCAAACTATGAACTCCCCCCACTATCGGGAACATTCTGAATCTACCCTGCCTAACCCTGTTAGATTTTTATAATCTATGAGATCCCCTTCTGAAGGACTCCAAATGTTAACAGTGTCTGCATCTCTCTGCAAACCAGCCTTCCATCCATTGCCTTCGTCTACACTTCCCACTGCCTCGGCAAAGCAGCCGGCATCATTAAGGACCCCACGCACCCTGGACATTGTTTCTTCCAAGGGAGAAGATACAACATTCTGAGATCATGTACCAACCGAGTCAGAACAGCTTCTTTCCTGCTGCCGTCAGACTTTTGAATGGACCTACCCTGAATTAAGTTGGTCTTTCCCTCCACCCTGGCTATGACTGTCACAATGTCTGCTTTCCTTCTCTATGAATGGTATGCTTTGTCTAGATAGCATGCAAGAAACAATACTTTGCCATGTACACGAATAGATGTGACAATAATAAATCAAATCAAAATCAAAAGATCTGGTGGGATTTAATCCAGGATTTTCTTATAGATTCCCTATCTGGTGTCAATGCTGGAAAAGTTATTAGATTGTATTCATTAGTGTCACAAATAGGCTAACATTATTGTGAAGCCTCCATCTTCCGGCACTTTACACCCTTCCGATCTCAATATCGAATTCAACAATTTTGACCATTTGCTTTATCCCCCCGCCACCCCACCACCCCCTCTCCCACCCCCCACCCCACATCTCCATCTGTCACAGTTTACCCTCTGGTTTCTGTTTCTCTTCCATTTCACCATTCACACTCTCTATTCTCTCTCAGGGCTGCTATTAGCAGCCTTTCCTCTGGTTTCTGTGGCTCTGACACATCTTTCATTCCCTCCCCCCGCAGTATAAATATCTCCCACTTCCTCAGCCTTTTAACTTTGACAAAGGATCATCTGGACTTGAAACATCAGCTCTTTTCTCACCTCATAGATGCTGCCAGACTGCTGAGATTTCTTGCCATTTTCTCTTTTGGTTAGACTTATATTAACACTGCAATGAATTTACTGTGAAATTCCCCTAGTCATCACACTCCGGCACCTGTTCAGGGAAAATTTGGCACGGCCAAAGCAGTCAACTAGCACATCTTTCGGACTGTGGGAGGAAACTCAAACACCTGGAGGAAACCCACGCAGATACGGGAAGAAAGTGCAGACTCCTTAATGACAGATGCCCTAGCTGGAATTAAACCCTGGTCCCTGGCACTGTGAGATTGAGTTACGAGGAGAGATTAGGCAAATTGGGGCTGTTTTCCTCAGAAAGCCATAGACTTAGAGGAGATCTAATAGAGGTGTACAAGATTATGAGGGGTATAGATAGAGTAAACAGGGTTAAGCTTTTTCCTAGGATGGACTCAAATAGCACAAGGGGTCACAGGCTTAGGATGAGGGGGGTAAGGTATAATTTGGATGCTAGAGAGAGTTTTTTTTCTCACAGAGGGTGGTGGGGATATGGTATGCACTGCCAAGTAAAGTGGTGGAGGCAGGCACTCTGGAGTTATTTAAGAGATACTTAAATGGACACATGAACAGAATGGGAATGGAGGGGTATAGAAAACTGATTTAACATAGGGATCATGAGCCTTGGGAGTCCCTGGGAACTGTGTAAATTGTCGATGCTATTGACGTATTTGTTTTTATCCTACAGGTACTTCGGTCCGCCGTGTCTAACAAGGGGCATACATGCGATGGGTCGTGAGAGGGCTGCTCTTGGATTTTTTTTCGAGAGCATCCTAGTGCTTCACGTCATTAGTGTACGCTTGACCTAGACCATTTGATGGTCAACACGACAGCTCAGTGACTGTCGCTGTGCTGTGTAGATACATGGATTTGGGCCTGTGTCTGTGGGAGTTTGCACATTCTCCCCGTGTTTGTGTGGGTTTTCTCCGGGTGCTCCGGTTTCCTCCCACATCCTAAACATGTGCTCTTAGGCTCATTGGCAAAACAAATTCTCCCTAAATTGTCTCAAATTTGGTTTTCAATCCATCGATCGATAAACATAGACAGGGATCACGGGTAGAGGTAGGAAAATTGGGGTGGCGGCGTGGGCTCGTTGGGCCGAAGGGCCAGTTTCCTGTGCTGTTTTGTTCTTTGTTCTTTGAGATGGCAGTGCTAACCACTGTGCCACCTCGTTGGCAGTTGCCAATAGTACAGGCTCCAAAATGGACCCCAGTATGTCACTGTGGTTGACCCACATTGGATAATGATCGTGTGTCCTGGGGAATTGGGGAGGAGGGGTGGGGATGATGATTTGACACAATACATCAGCAACATTCATAGAAATCATAGAACCCTACAGTACAGAAAGAGGCTATTCGGCCCATCAAGTCTGCACTGACCACAATCCCACCCATATCACTACACATTTACCCACTAATCCCTCTAACCTACACATCTCAGAACACTAAGGAGCAATTTTTTAGCATGGCCAATCAATCTAACCTGCACATCTTTGGACTGTGGGAGGAAACCGGAGTACTCGGAGGAAACCCATGCAGATACGAGGAGAATGTGTGAACTCCACACAGACAGTGACCCGAGCCAGGAATCGAACCCAGGATCCTGGAGCTGTGAAGCAGAAGTGCTAACCCACAGTGCTACCGTGCCACCCCAAAGATCATGTCTAACTCCCAATCTTTCCCTTACGTTGGATGGTTTTGCCTGGTACTTCAGAGAAACCCATCTCACAATCGGTAGAAATGATGCGAGCGAGCTCCAGCTTTCTAGGAGACAGTGCAGTCGATCTGTTCAAAAAAAAAATACCTCAATAGGGAACTCAACCCACAACGCCAAGGAATGTGAGCACGAGGCTGATATTTTTGGAATAACAGGGAGAAGAAAGGGAGAAAATAGCATTCAACGCCCTTGAGAACAAATAATCACTGTCGCTGAAAGCGTTATTGTCTCTGTGACTGGTAACCATTCTCAGTCAGCATCCTTTATGTCAAATAATTGCCTCCTCTCCCTCCCCACTCAGACATGGGCTGTTAAGGACCCATCAAAACTTCATAAACCGGCTTGCCTCTCAGGAACTGAGAGTGAACAGCTCTGAGAGGCAGAGGTTCAAAAATAAACCTTTGTGCGGTGGTGGTGCTGATGGTGGTAGAGCAGGGGTGAGGTGGGGGGTGGAAAGCGGGTTGGGGGGCAGGGGGGATGGAGGAGCCGAACAAAAGGGACTCTGTTATTATTACTGCCGAGTGCCATAAAAGAAAATGGTCCCCGTAACATGAAGATAATGAAAAAACGTGTCAGCCTGCCCTGATGAGCTATTTCAAATGGATGGGCTATTAAATAAGAAGTGAATAAAGGGCTTGAAGGAAAGCACGTGGTTATTCCAACACATTGTGCAAAAAAGCGACTGATTGTGTAAATGCACAGAGAGAGAGAGACAGAGAGACAGAGAGACAGAGAGAGAGAGACAGACAGACAGACAGAGAGACAGAGAGAGACAGACAGACAGACAGGCAGAGAGAGAGAGACAGACAGACAGACAGACAGACAGACAGAGAGAGACAGACAGACAGACAGACAGACAGAGAGAGACAGACAGACAGACAGGCAGAGAGAGAGAGACAGACAGACAGACAGACAGACAGAGAGAGATGTGATTGAGTGGAATGTCTTTGGGTTTAATCTTCTCCAATCAGATAAAGGAGTACTGTCTGTAGGCTCTGCTAAATCACAGAATTCCTTTGGTGCAGAAGGAGGCCATTCAGCCCTTCGAGCCTGCAACAGCAATAATCCTACCCAATCCCTTAACTCCACATATTTACTCTGCTGATCCCCTGACACTAAGGGGCAATTTAGCATGGCCAATCCACCTAACCTATGCATCTTCGGACACTAAGGAACAACCTAGCATTGCCAATCCACCTAAGTGTATAAGGAAACTGGAGCACCCAGAGAAAATCCGTGCAGGCATCGGGAGAATCACAAAATTGGTGATCCGAAGCTGGAATCGAACCCGGGTGCCTGGCACTGTGAGGTAGCCGTGCTAACCATTGTGCCACCGTGCCACCCATGGATGGCAGCAGTTCACAAAGGTGGCATGCACATTTCTTCAGAAGGTCAATTAGGGATAAATGCCGGACCAGTCAGCGATGCCCAAAGCCTATAAAAGAAGGAAGAATGAGATGGCAGCCAATTTTCCCACAGCAAGCTCCCACAAAAGGCAATGTGAGAATGAGCCAGATAATCTGCTTGGCATGATATTGATTGAGGGGTTAAAAATGTCTTAGAACAAGTGTAGCAAGTCTTTGGGTGTGAGTTTTGAGGTACAAACTGAACCCTTATCCTTTAAACTCAAAGGATATGCATGCTACCAACTGATCTACAATCCATGATTGAAGTTGCCACCTTCTTTAACCACTCTCACATCCATTTTTATAGGTAGCACAGTGGCAAAGTGATTAATGACACTGCCTCATAGCTCCAGGGACCCAGGTTCGATTTCTGGCTTGGGCAGAAGCTGCACATTCTCCCCATGTCTGCATGGGTTTCCTCCGGGTGCTCCAGTTTCCAGTCTACAAATCAAAGATCTGCAGGTGATGCTCAATTATTCCTTAGTGTCCAAGGATCTGTAGGTTAGTGGGATTAGCTGGCTAAATGTTTAGAGTTGTGGGGGTGGGACTGTGGTTGGTGCAGACTCAATGGGCCAAATGGTCTCTGTAGGGTTTCTACAATTCTACAATTCACAAAATGGCAGCTGTGGTTCCTACGCTGCAACACTTGATAAGCACTTCAATGCCTGCATCGTGCTTTGGCAAACCTTGTCATTTTGTAAGATGCTGTGTAAATGTACGTCTTTATTTTTTTGATAATCTGCCAAAATTCTTCTTCTTTTATATATCAAATTCCCTCATGAACGCGCACGTAAGTCAGCTTCCAACATCCTGTCAGGCAGGGCAGAACTACTCACTGCGTAACACTAACGTCTCCTCTCTTCCTCTTTTGCTAATTCTTTGACATCCTTTCTTTACTGGTCCTTCTGTCAGTTTTATTTTTCTTTCGTCATTGGGTGGCACAGTGGCATAGTGGTTAGCGCTGCTGCCTCACAGTGCCAGGGACTCGGGTTCATTTCCGATCTCAGCTGACTGTGTAGAGTCTGCACATTCTCCCCATGTCTGCGTGCGTTTCCTTTGGGTGCTCCAGTCCCCCCCCACCATCCAAAGGATTGGCCATGCTACATTAAAAACGTAGAAAAACTGTAGCACAATACAGTCCCTTTGGCCCTCAAAGTTGTGCTCCACCTTTGAGATTACTAGGCTTATCTAAACCTTCTATTTTACTAAGTTCCATGTACTTATCTAAAAGTCTCTTAAAAGACCCTATTGAATCCGCCTTCCATGCACCCACCACCCTCTGAGTAAAAAAATTACCCCTGGCATCTGCTCCCCAGCACCTTAAACCTGTGTTCTCTTGTGGTAACTATTTCAGTCCTGGGAAAAAGCCTCTGATTCCATCAATACCTCTTAACATCTTATCCACTTCTATCAGGTCACCCCTCATCCTTCATCTCTCCAAGGAGAAAAAGCTGAACTCCCTCAACCTATCCTCATAAGGAATGCCACCCAATCCAGGTAACATCCTTGTAAATCTCCTCTGCACCAGGCTTCTACATCCTTCCTGTAATGAGGCAACCAGAACTGAGCACAGTACTCTGAGTGGGATCTGACCAGGGTCTTATAAAGCTGCAACATTGTCTCCCGACTCTGAAACTCAATTCCTCAATTGATGAAAGCTAGTACAACATCGTCTTCTTAACCACAGCTTCAATCTGCCCAGCTGTTTTTGACAGTCCTATGAACTCAGACCCCAAGATCTTTCTAATTTTCCACCTGCCAAGAGTGCTATCATTAATATTAGATGTTGCCATCCTATTTGACCTGCCAAAATGAACCAATTCACACTTATCCGGGTTGAACTCTATCTGCCACTTCTCTGCCCAGTCTTGCATTCTATCCATGTCTCGCTGCAACTTCTGACATTCCTCCATACAATCCACAACACTTCCAACTTTTGTGTCATCAGCAAACTTACCAACACGTCCCTCCATTTGCTCATCCAGGTCATTTATAAAAATCACAACGAGTAAGGGTCCCAGAACAGATCCCTGGAGCATTCCACTGGTGACTGACCTCCATGCAGAATATGACCCATCTACAACCTCTCTTTGCCTTCTATGGGCAAGCCAGTTCTGGATCCATAAAGCAATGTCCTCTTCGATCCCATTGTCCTTTAGCGTCCAATGATGTGCAGGTTAGGTGGATTGGCCATGCTAAATTGCCCCTTAGTGTCCAAAAATCTGCAGGTTAGGTGAATTGGCCATGCTAAATTGTCCCTTAGTGTTCAATGATGTGCAGGTTAGGTGAATTGGCCATGCTAAATTGCCCCTTAGTGTCCAAAAATCTGCAGGTTAGGTGGATTGGCCATGCTAAGTTGCCCCTTAGTGTCCAATGATGTGCAGGTTAGGTGAATTGGCCATGCTAAATTGCCCCTTAGTGTCCAAAAATCTGCAGGTTAGGTGGATTGGCCATGCTAAATTGCCCCTTAGTGTCCAATGATGTGCAGGTTAGGTGGATTGGCCATGCTAAATTGCCCCTTAGTGTCCAAAAATGTGCAGGTTAGGTGGATTGGCCATGCTAAATTGTCCCTTAGTGTCCAATGATGTGCAGGTTAGGTGAATTGGCCATGCTAAATTGCCCCTTAGTGTCCAAAAATCTGCAGGTTAGGTGGATTGGCCATGCTAAATTGCCCCTTAGTGTCCAATGATGTGCAGGTTAGGTGAATTGGCCATGCTAAATTGCCCCTTAGTGTCCAAAAATCTGCAGGTTAGGTGGATTGGCCATGCTAAATTGCCCCTTAGTGTCCAATGATGTGCAGGTTAGGTGAATTGGCCACGCTAAATTGCCCCTTAGTGTCCAAAAATGTATGGGTTAGGTGGATTGGTCATGCTAAATTGCTCCTTAGTGTCTAATGATGTGCAGGTCAGGTGGATTGGCCATGCTAAATTGTCACTTAGCATCCAATGATGTGTCCCCTCAGTGTCAGGGAGATTGCAATGTAAATATGTGGCGTTACAGGTTCAGGCCTGGATGGGATTGATGTGGGTGCAGGGTCAATGTGCCAAATGGCCTTCCTCTACATTGTGATGACTCTATGATTCCATTCTACGTTAGCATCTGACTGTCACTGGCTGGGCCAGCATTTATTGCCCAATCCTAATTGCCCCCTTGAGAAGGTGGTGGTGAGCTGCACCTTTGAATCGCTGCCGTCCATGTGGTATAGGTACACCCACAGTGCTGTTAGGGAAGGAGTTCCAGGATTTTGTCCCAGTGACAATGAAAGAACAACCAATATATTTCCAAATCAAGATGGTGACTGGCTTGGGGGGATAAGGGGGCAGCAAACCCTTGTTGTGTGGACTTTGCACATTCTCCCCGTGTCTGCATGGGTTTCCTCTGGGTGCTCCGGTTTCCTCCCACAGTCCAAAGATGTGCAGGTTAGGTTGATTGGCCATGCTAAATTGCCCGTTAGCATCCTGAGATGCGTGGGTTAAGGGGATATGGAGGTGAGGCCTGGGAGGGATGGTGGTCAGTGCAGACTTGATGGGCCAAATGGCCTCTTTCTGTACTGTAGGGATTCCATGATTTCTATGATTTCAATGAAAGCTTGCCATTGGTGGTGTTCCCATGTGTCTGCTGCACTTGTAGTTCTAGATGATGAAAGTCTTAGATTTGGAAGGTGTTATCGAAGGATCTGAAACGTACATGTAGATCGTATAGCCGCGACTGGGATAGATTAACACACGGTGGATGGAGTGGTAATAAGAAGTTATTTTGTTTTGGATGGTGTCGAGATTATTGAGTACTGTTGGAGCTGCACATACCCAGACCAGTATTGCATTGCACTCATAACTTGTGCTTCACGGAGAGTGTTTGGAAAGTCAGAGGTTTAAAGTTTATTTATTAGTGTCACAAGTTACATTAACACAGCAATGAAGTTACTGTGAAAATCCCCAGTGGCCATACCCCGACGCCTGTTTGGGTACATTGAGGGAGAATTTAACATGGCTAAAGTACCTAACAAGCACATCTTTTATACTGTGAGAGGAAACCCGAGCACCCTGAGGAAACCCTTGAAGACATTGGGAGAATGTGCAGACTCCACACAGACAATAACCCAAAGCCAAAATTGAACCTGTATCCCTGGTGTTGTGAGGCCCCTGTGCTAATTGTTGTGCCATCGTGCTGCCCTTGGTGATATATTCACCACGGACTCTCCAGCCTCCAACCTGCTCTTCTGGTCATAACAACATAAGAAATCGGAGCAGGAGTCGGCCATCCAGCCCCTCGAACCTGTCCCGCCATTCAATAAGATCATGGCTGATCTGAAGTGGATCAGTTCCACTTTCCTGCTTTCTCCCCATAACCCTTAATTCCCTTGTCTATCAGAAACCTATCTACCCGTGACTTAAATATATTCAGTGAGGAGCCTCCACCACTTCAATGGGCAGAGAATTCCAGAGATTCACCACCCTTCGAGTGAAGAAGTTCCTCCTCAACTCCAATTTAAACTCCTCCTTTTTGAGGCTGTGCCCTCTAGTTCTGCTATCCTTTCTAAGTGGGAAGAATCCCTCTACCTCTACCCTATCTATCCCCTTCAGTATGTTGTAAGTCTCTATAAGATTCCCCCCCTCAGCCTTCTAAACTCTAATGAGTACAGGCCCAGTCTATTCAATCTCTCCTCATAGGCTAACCCCCTAATCTCCTGTATCAGCATAGTGAATCTTCTCGGTACTCCCGCCAAGGCCAATAAATCCTTCAGCAAATGCAGTGACCAAAACTGCACACAGTACTCCAGTTGGTCAATGGCCAATCGTAATACTCCCACCTTCCATCTTCCAACTGCCCACTTGCAGGCCAGGATATTGGAGGTTTCCGTGAGGTTACGGTTAGGGTTAGGGTTAGGCTAACCTTAACCCTAACCCCTAACCCTAACCCATTGATTGTGAAGGGTCTTTGTTGAAGATGGTTATCATTTCTGGCATGTCCAAATGCTACTTTGCCACATATCAGCCCATGTTGCTATTCTCAATGCAGATGCAGAATGTTCCTGTATCTAAAGGGCTGCCAGTGCCCTTCTCTGGACATTTATCCCCACTTCTGACCTCATGTTGAGGGGGAGACCATTGTCAAAGCAACTGAAGATATCTGGGCCTGGAACCTTACCCTGAGGAACTCCTGCACTGTCCCAGATGTCCCAAAGCTGAGATGATTGACCTCTAATGGTCATCTTCCCTCATGCTTGATATGACCCCAACCAACGAAGAATTTCTTCCCCCACTCCAATACTGTCAAATTGTTCCCCCTTACCCATTCTCCGAAAGTCCTGCACAACTCATCTCTCAGATCTTCTCCCCTACCTACCCTACCTCCCTTTGATCTCCGGCTGTAGACCAGAGACCCTTGCCAACCCACTCCTTAATATTGGAAGAAACTTCAAGCAGATCACCTTGAAGCCTCCTTGCATTTGTCTGAAGCCCAACTCGCACATCAATTAAGCATCGAGGGACTTTTGTAACTCGCCTTGCTCCTTCAGAACTGACCAATTTCCCAGACTCCCTGACGGGGGGGGGGAGGGGGGAGGACATGATGGCTACTTGCAGGCTTCATATCGTCACCCCACCCACCCCCGTGCCGCAGTTCCAGAAGGACAAAATCTCTCCAAAGAGCGGGGTCCCTCGCTCTGACAGGCTCATCTGGACGTGATATGTCCCTCGTCACAGGTTGATAGTGTCAGCTTCTGCACCTCCCTTTGTTATAATCTCTTTTAGTGCCGTCACAGTCTGCGAGAGACTGAGCAACAAAACAGCAGCTGATGAATACATCACACTTCAAGCAAACGCATTCGGAGAGTACGCAAGGGCTTTTGTGTGTGTAACCGTCACATTATCCGCATGCCTCATGCTAACCTGTGACTCTGAGCAAGGGGACCTTGAAAATCCAGGTAACACAGCCCAGGTAATTGGGCAATAATCACTGCTGCAGATGTACTGTGATATAATCATTTACTCTGCCCGGATGCAGTGAGAAGTTGTCTTCTTTGAACAGGCAGCTTGTCTTTGGCACTCACGCAGGACCTGACAAGCTCTCTTCTGTCTGAAAGTGTCACCATATGTTTTACTACCTCAGATGAAAGAAGGATACTCCCCCCCCCCCCTTTCCCCCACTTCCCCAATTCCCACACACACTGTATGTCTGTGCGTCTGTACAGGAGCAATTTTGGACTCCATATCATAAGAACATCAGAAATAGGAGCAGGATCGGCCATCCAGCCCCTCGAGCCTGCCCCGCCATTCAATAAGATCATGGCTGATAGTGAATCAGTTCCACTTACCCACCTGCTCCCTTAATTCCCTTATCGATCAGAAATCTATCTATCTATCTGTGGTTGAAACATATTTAACGAGGTAGCCTCCACTGCTTCAATAGGCAGAGAATTCCAAAGATTCACTACCCTCTGGGAGAAGAACTCCCTCCTCAACTCTGTTCTAAATTGACTCCCCCTTATTTCGAGGACGTGCCTTCTATTTCTTGAAGCAAGGATGTGCTGGTCTGAAGAAGGTCCAGGAGAAGGTTCACAAGAGTGGGTCGTTGAGGGTGGCACTGTGGTTAGCACTGCTGCCTCACAGCTCCAGGAACATAGAACATAGAACACTACAGCACAGAACAGGCCCTTCGGCCTTCGATGTTGCGCCGACCAATATAAAAAGCAATGACCCTCCAAACTAAACCATTCCCTTCTCTTCCATATACTTATCAACTAACCTCTTAAACGCCACCAAACTTGGCGCATCCACAACTGCTGCAGGTAGGGCATTCCACTCCCGAACCACGCTTTGGGTAAAGAAACCTACCTCTGATATCCGTCCTATAACTATCACCCCTTAATTTAAAGCTGTGTCCCCTCGTGCTAGCTTTCTCCATCCTAGGAAAAAGGCTATCACTGTCCACCCTATCTAAACCTCTAATCATCTTATATTTTCGATTA
Organism: Sphyrna mokarran; assembly: GCA_024679065.1. Lineage (NCBI taxonomy): Eukaryota > Metazoa > Chordata > Chondrichthyes > Carcharhiniformes > Carcharhinidae > Sphyrna > Sphyrna mokarran. The sequence continues at coordinate 1,666,661 of JAGIQG010000035.1, read as the reverse complement.
TATGTTTGAACATGGGTTCAATTCCGGCCTTGGGTGACTGTCCAGAATCCGCATCTTCTCCCCGTGCCTGGTGGGTTCCTCTGGGTGCTCCAGTTTCCTCCCACAGTCTGAAAGATGTGCAGGTTAGGGCACATTGGCACAAACAGGCGCCAGAGTGTGGCGACTAAGGGATTTTCATAGTCACTTCTTTGCAGTGTTAATGTAGTCCTACTGGTAACACTAATAAAAAATAAACTTTAAAATTTATCCTTTGTACCGATAAAGGGTCATATCAGACCCGATACTCCAGTTTCCTCCAAAGATGTGTAGTTTGGGGGGATTGGCCATGCTAAATTGCCCCTTTGTGTCTGAAGATGTGCAGGTTAGGGCGATTGGCCATGCTAAATTACCCCCCTCCCACAATGTGTAGCTCAGGAGGGTTAGTGGGGCAATACATACAAGGTCACTGGACAGGTCTGGCTGGGATTCTCAGTCGGAGAGACAGTGTAGATGTGATGGGCGAATGGCCTCCTTTTGCAACGTTGAGCCTCTATGATTCTATGAATGACAAGCTTGTCATACGAGCAGTGTTTGAGAACTCTGTGTCTGTGCTCGATGGAGTTTAGCGAGATTGGCGGTGTGGTGGTGGGGGGGGGGGGGGGGGGGGGGGATCCCATTAGAAATTACAGATTATGGAAAGGCCTGGATAGAGTGGATGTGGGGAAGATGTTACGTTTCCACTAATGGGAGAATCTGGGATCCGCGGGCACAGCCTCAGAATAACGGAACAACCCTTTAGAAACAAAATGAGTTGGAATTTTTTTCAGCCAGGGAGTGGTGAATCTGTGGAATTCTTTGGCACAGAAGGCTGTGGGGATTGGGTCATTGGGTGTCTTTAACACAGAGATTGATAAGTCTTTGATTGGTAAGGGGATCAAAGGTTCCAGGGAAAGGACAGGAGAATGGGTTTGAGAAACTTGTGAGCCATGATGGAGAAGACTCGATGGGCTGAATGGCCTAATTCTGCTCCCATATCTGATGGTCATTTCAGGGGTTTCTGATCCCAAGGATGGTGTGTGTATAGGAATCTCAGCCCAAATATTTGTCAAAGCATTGAAAACTCTCTATGGAATTGTCTTATTTCACCCCGACCCTCAGGCCATTGTCCTGTTTATTTAAGGAAGAGCCTTGTTTTTCTTAAGTCATGCCTACTGAATGTCTCTGCAGTTAAATGAAAATCTTCTGAATTTATATATTAGTGTCACCAATAGACTTACATTCACACTGCAATGAAGTTACGATAAAAAATCAATAGTTGCCACACTCTGGCCCTGTTCGGATGCACTGAGGAAGAATTTAGCACGCCATCTAACCAGCATGTCTTTCAGACTGTGAGAGGAAACCGGAAGGAAACCCACGCAGAGATGGGGAGAATGTGTAGACTCCTCAGACAATGACCCAAGCTGGGAATCGAACCCTGGCTACCTGGAGCCGTGAGACAGCAGTGCTAACCACTGTGCGAGACCGTGTAGTCTTTTTTTGCTATTAATTTACCAGATTGTACTACCTGATACCTGGACCAGCAATTATCGCCCATCCTTAATTGCCCCTTCAGAAGGTGAGCTGTCTTCTTGAACCTGCTACAGACCCTGAGTCATGGGCACATCCACATTGCTGCTTGGGAGGGAGTTGCAGGAATTTAACTCTTTGACATTGGAAGAACTGGTGATATATTTCCAAGTTGGGATTGTGAGTGATTAGGAGGATGTTAATTCTCTACGGCTGGGGGGTGTCCCCAAGAACTCAGTCTTGGCCAGACATCGGGGAAATGTTGGCCTAGTGATATCATCACTAGACTATTAATACAGAAACACAGCCAATGTTCTGGGAACCTGGGTACGAATCCCACCACGGCAGATGAAGAAATTTGAATTCAATAAAAAAAATCTGGAATTAAGAATCTATTGATGACTATTGTCAATTGTAGGAAAAACCCATCCAGTTCACTGATGTCCTTTAGGGAAGGAAATCTGCTGTCCTTACCCAGTCTGGCCTACATGTGACTCCAGAGCCACAGCAATGTGGTTGACTCTTAACTGCCCTCCAAGGGAACTAGAGATTGGCAATAAATGCTGGCCCAGCCAGCGATGCCCACAAATAATTCTTTTTAAAAATTGCAAATTTTACTCACTCCACTTTCTGAACTACAACTGCACTCGAGGGTAAGCCCCTCACCGCCAGGGGTCACCTCGTCCCAGGGTCTCCGGATCCATTCTCTTAAAGGGGCAATGCCCCAGCGTATATAACAGAGGGGATCTTCCACGTGATGGCATTCCCAGGTATCTGCTTCCCTTGTACTTCCAGGCGGTAGTGGTGGTGGGTTTGGAAGGTGCTTCCCACTGGTGGATTGCACCTTGTAAGTGGTACGTTTTCACAGTAACTTCATTGCAGTGTTAATTTGACTTACTTGTGACGCTGATAAATAAACTTTCCAAAAGATTCAACCGCATTTTTGGTGGGTCTGGAGTCTCATGTAGACCTGAGCAAGTTGGGGCGGGGTGGGGGGGGGGTGGGGGGGGGGGGGGGGGGGGGGGGGGGGGTGGGGGTGGGGTGGAGATTACCTTCCCTAAAGGGACAATAACTGAACCCAATGGGTTTTTACAATTCACTGTTACTGTGCGCCAGTGGTGGAGGGAGTGAATGTTTGTGGAAGGACTGCTTTGTCCTCGATGTGTCTATGATTCATTTTAGCTGGGGAAATATTCATGGATCTTATAAAATTAAAGGAGAAATGGTAAAGGAGGTGTGGGAACAGAGAGATCGGAAACCGGAGCACCCGGAGGAAACCCACGCAGACATAGAACATAGAACATAGAACATTACAGCACAGAACAGGCCCTTCGGCCTTCGATGTTGTGCCGACCAAAATAAAAAGCAATGCCCCTCCAAACTAAACCATTCCCTTCTCTTCCATATACTTATCAATTAACCTCTTAAACGCCACCAAACTTGGCGCATCTACAACAGCTGCAGGCAGGGCATTCCACTCCCTAATCACTCTTTGAGTAAAGAACATGAGGAGAATGTGCAAACTCCACACAGACAGTGACCCGAGCCAGGATTTGAACCCAGGTCCCTGGAGCTGTGAAGCAACAGTGCTAACCCACTGTGCCACGGGGCTGCCCCCTTAACTGCCCTCTGAAATGGCAGTTAATGACAAGTGACTATCTGATGGCCCAGATCATTATCCTCTGTAGTTACTAGTCCAGTACCCAAACCAGTGCGTGGACTGGAGTTTTGTTACAAGCACAGAGGCATGACGAGTACTGAAAAGATAGATAACTAAACTTCCCGCAGTCATAGGATGAGAATTTTCTTTGCAAATGCATCCCTTGCCAAGCAATTAGAATTTATGCTGAGGGATTTTCATCAGTAATTACTGCACCTGCAATATCTACAAAACAATATGAACCATATCCAAAATACAATGGGATGCCCACAACGGGAGGGATCAGCAATTTTATTTTTCCTGGGCCTTTTCTTATCACGATTCTTCTTCTGTTCAACTCTGCTGCAGTCGTGTCAGAGACATGCGAGGGGCCTGTGAAATCCACGGGAGCCCCAAACTGCTGTAATTAGCGGGAGAAACAAAATCCTCACTGAACTTGGAAAATAGCGCAGAAAACGGCCAACAAGCAACTTGATTCCTAAGGAGGGTAGCACCAAGCCAGAAGAAAATGGGAGGATAATTTAGCTAGGCCCAATTTCAAGGCTTAAAACAGACCCATTGCAGTTCGGGAAGACACTTCTGGACTCAACAGTCAGCTCAGCAACTTCAGGCGTTATTGTTGTGGTAAAAACAAAATGCTACGAATGCTGGAACAAAAACAGAAAATGCTGGAAAACCTCAGCAGGTCTGACAGCTTCCATGGAGAGAGAACAGAAACACAGAGACCAGAACCATTCGGCCCTTCAAACCTGCGTCACATTTGTTATTTTCCAAACGGAAACCACCCCACAGTCCAGCGAAGTTTGGTAAATTATCACTAGTGCATTTGTTATTTCTTCTGGCATCACTTTTAGTACCCTGGGATGCATTCCATCTGGGCCAGGAGACTTGTCTACCTTTAACCCCCCCCCCCCCCCAATTAACTCGTCCAACACGACCTCTTCTTTGTCCCTGTCAGGCAAGGAGGAAATGGTCGAGTAAGGGAACCTTGGTGTACGAAAAAAGTTGATTCGCTGGTTAAAAGGAAAAAGGAGGCTTATGTCAGGATGAGGATTGAAGGCTCGGTTAGTGCAATGGATAGCTATAGATTAGCCAGGAGGGAGCTAAAGAGTGAATTGAGGAGAGCTAAGAGAGGACACGAGAAGACTTTGGCTGATAGGATTAAGGAGAATCCTAAAGCTTTCTTTAGATATGTTAAGAATAGAAGATTGGTTAGGGCAAGATTAGGGCCAGTCATAGACAGCAGTGGGAAGTTGTGCGTGGAGCCTGAGGAGATTGGAGAGGTACTGAATAAATATTTCTCTTCGGTATTCACGCAGGGTGATGTAAATGTAGTTGTGGAGAACACTGAGGTACAGGGTAGCAAACTGGAAAGTATCGAAGTAGATAGGGAGGATGTGCTAGATATTCTCGAGGGTTTGAAGTTGGATAAGTCCCCTGGGCCGGACGGGATTTACCCTAGGATTCTCTGGGAGGCAAGAGAGGAGATTGCAGAGCCTCTGGCTCTGATCTTCAGGTCGTCGTTGGTTACGGGTGTGGTTCCGGAGGACTGGAGGATAGCGAATGTGGTCCCATTGTTCAAGAAGGGGAAAAGAGACTTTCCAGGGAATTATAGGCCAGTGAGTCTTACTTCTGTGGTGGGCAAAGTGTTGGAGAGAATAATTAGGGATAGGATTTATAGTTATTTAGAGAGTAATGAATTGATTGGGGATCGTCAGCATGGTTTTGTGAAGGGTAGGTCGTGCCGTACTAACCTTATTGAGTTTTTTGAAAAAGTGACCAAAGAGGTGGATGGGGGTAAGGCGGTTGATGTGGTATATATGGACTTTAGTAAGGCATTCGCTAAGGTGGCCCATGGAAGGCTTCTGCAGAAAATGCAGATGTATGGGATAGAGGGTGATTTAACTAATTGGATTAGGAATTGGCTAGCAGATAGAAGACAGAGGGTGGTGGTTGATGGGAGATATTCATCGTGGAGTTCGGTTACAAGTGGTGTACCTCAGGGGTCTGTTTTGGGGCCCTGCTGTTTGTAATTTTTATAAATGATCTGGATGAGGGTATTGAAGGATGGATTAGTAAATTTGCAGATGACACTAAAGTCGGTGGAGTGGTAGATAGTGAAGAGGGGTGTTATAGTTTACAGAGTGACTTGGACAAGTTGCAGAGCTGGGCCCAGAGGTGGCAAATGGAGTTTAATGTGGAAAAGTGTGAGGTAATGCACTTTGGCAGGAATAATAAATGTGTAGAGTATAGGGCTAATGGTAGGATTCTTAATAGTGTTGCTGAACAGAGGGATCTTGGTGTATTTGTGCATAGATCCCTGAAAGTAAGCAGTCAAGTCGATAAGGTTGTTAAGAAGGCATACGGAGTCTTAGCTTTTATTGGTAGGGGGATTGAATTTCGGAGCCGCAACGTCACGTTGCAACTGTACAAAACTCTAGTGTGCCGCACTTGGAGTATTGTGTGCAGTTCTGGTCCCCACATTATAAGAAAGATGTGGAGGCATTGGAGAGGGTACAGAGGAGGTTTACCAGGATGTTGCTGGTATGGAGGGCAGGTCTTATGAAGAGAGGCTGAGGGATTTGAGGTTGTTTTCGTTAGAGAGGAGGCGGCTAAGATGAGACCTTATCGAAGCATATAAGATGATTAGAGGTTTAGATAGGGTGGACAGTGATAGCCTTTTTCCTAGGATGGAGAAAGCTAGCACGAGGGGACACAGCTTTAAATTAAAGGGTGATAGTTATAGGACGGATAACAGAGGTAGGTTCTTTACCCAAAGGGTGGTTCGGGAGTGGAATGCCCTGCCTGCAGCAGTTGTAGATGCGCCAAGTTTGGTGGCGGTTAAGAGGTTAGTTGATAAGTATATGGAAGAGAAGGGAATGGTTTAGTTTGGAGGGGCATTGCTTTTTATATTGGTTGGCGCAACATCGAAGGCCGAAGGGCCTGTTCTGCGCTGTAATGTTCTATGTTCTATGTTCTATGTTCTTCTGTGATAATGATAGTTTCTAGGTCCTCACCTTCCTGTCATCAGTTTTTGACCATGTTATTTGTGTCTTCCACTGGGAAAACTGATACAAAATACCTGTCCAATACCACAGCCACTTTCTCATTTCCAGCTATTACATCCCCCCCTTCTCATCCTCTAAAGGACCAATGTTTATTTCAGCCACTTCTTCATTTTATATAATTGTAGAAACCTTTGCGATCTGTTTTTATATTCTGAGCTAGTTTACTCTCATAATCCATCTTACTTTCCTTTATAACTTTTTTTGTGCCTCTCTGCTGACCTTTAAAGATTTTCCCAATCCTCTAGGTTCTCACTAATCTTTGCCACATTGTGTGCATTTTCTTTCAATTTGTTATCATCCTTTATTTCCTTAGATATCCACGGCTGATTATTCTCTTTCTTACACTCCTTCCTTATCACTGGTATATACTTTTGCTGAGCATTTGAAAGTCCTCCACTGTTTCTCATTTGTCCCACCATAAAGTTTTTGCTCCCCGTTTACCTTAGCCAACTCCTTCATCATCTCTTTGTAGTCTCCTTTGTTTCAACTGGGATTGGATTTATCCTTCTCACGCTCCATCTGAATCTTAAATTCAACCATTACTCTAATCCAGGAGGACCCCTAACTATGAGATCATTAATCATTCCCGTCTCATTACACAGGACCAGATCTAGGATAACTTGCTTCCTTGTAGATTCCATTATGTAGTGTTCAAATAAGGTATCACAGATACATTCAAAGAACAAAGAACAACACAGCAAACAGGCCCTTCGGCCCAACGAGCCTGTGCCGCCATTTTAACACTGTGAGTGCCCTCCTCTACCTATGACCTTTATCTACTCCTATTGGGTAAGATTGAGGGAGAACTAATTTAGGGACAATTTGTTACACCAGTCAGCTTAAGAGCATGTTTTTGGGATGTGGGATGAAACTTGGAGAAAACCACACAATGTGGGGAGAATACGCAAACTTCCACAGACACCGACCCAAATCCATGTATCTGCACAGCAAACAGCGATAGTCACTGAGCTGTCATGTTGCCCGTCAGTTGGTCCAGTTTAAGCGTACATTAACGGCGTGAAGCACTGGGCAACTCTCGAAGCAACATTTATTGTTGAAGCCACAATTCTCCTTCAAAATTAGGGCAATTAGAATGATGACTCTCTCTCTTTGACTTTTAAGGTGGATGAAGAGAGAGATCCCACAATGCCTTTGGCCACGTCCCTCCAGACAATCTAACCACCAACAGAAAGTGTGATATCTCCCGAGGAACGGTGTGGGAAAATCACTGATTGACCTCCCTGCAAGCTCATTGAATACGAGCTCCCTGGGAACTGATAATGACTTCACCTGATGGAGCACAGTATAAAGGAAGACCCCGAGTGAGTCCATTGTTGCATTTTCCTGGTTGGGAGCTATTTGTGTTCACCACAGGCTTGCGGGTTTTGCTTTACTTTACTGTGTGTGATAAAGCACTGTTTCTTTACAGCTGACTCCCCAAGTTTATATAGAAAGAATCATTAATCGGTCCTTCCTTTCAATGCTTTGTGGGATCCTGCTGTGCGGAAAAATGGTTGTAGCGTTTGTGTGCACGGTGGGAGTCACCACGCTTCAAATGATGTGTGAAACACATTGGGTTTTAGATGTTTTCTCTGCCATCTTCACCTCGTTACGAATATTCCATAGCAGTGTAAATTCCGATTATATTAACGTCACTACTATGAATAATGTAAAGTCAGGAAAGTTTATCATTTGCATTGCACCGTTCATGAACTCTGCCTGCCCTGAAGCTTCACACAGAATGTGTAGCATTTTTGGAATGAAGCCACTGGTGTAAACACAGCAAAAATGTCAGTGAGACAGAGGAGATAGTCATCGGCTCCAAGAAGCACTGGAGGACATGCCCCTGTCGACACCAGCGGGGATGAAGTGAAAATGGTCGAGAACTCCAGGTTTCTCAGTCTCCAGGTCACCAAAAACCTGTCCTGGTCCCTCCACACCGACACTATGGTTAAGAAATCCCACCAACGCCTCTACTTTCACAGAAGGTTAAAGAAATTCAGCACGTCCATTCTCCCCAATTCTTACAGATGCACCATTGAAAACATTTTTTCCAATTGTATCACATCTTAATATGGATCCTGCTCTGACCAAGATCACAAGAAAGTACAAAGGGTTGTAAATGTAGCCCAATCCATCACACAAACCATCCACTGATTAGTGGAAGGGTGATTTTATAGCTGGAGGTCAGTCACTAGTGGTGTGCTGCAGGGCTCAGTACTGGGACCTCTTCTATTTGTAATACCTATAAATGACTTGGAAGAGGGAGTAAGTGGAGAGATCAGCAAGTCTGCAGACGATACAAAGATTGCTGGACTTGCAGATAGTGAGGAGCATTGTTAGGCGATGCAGCAGGACATAGGCTGGTAGCTTGGGCAGATAGATGGCAGATGGAATTCAATCCTGATAAATGTGAGGTGGTGCATTTCGGGAGAAAGAATGTAGGGGGAGGTATATGATAAAGGGTTATTAAGAGTGTAGAAACGCAGAGGGACCTGGGGTGCAGGTGAACAAGTCTCTGAAGGTGGCAGAGCAAGTGGAGAAAGTTGTGAAGAAAGCATATAGTATGTTAGCCTTTATAGGAAGGGGTATAGAGTACAAGAGCTGGCCTTTAATGTTGCAGTTGTATAAAACATTGGTTAGACCTCATTTGGAATACTGCATCCAGTTCCGGTCGCCTTACTACCGGAAGGACGTGAAGACTCTGGAGAGAGTGCAGAGGAGGTTTACCAGGATGCTGCCTGGTATGGAAGGTCTGAGTTACGAGGAGAGGTTAGGCAAATTGGGACTGTTTTCCTTAGAAAGACGTAGACTTAGAGGAGATCTATTAGAGGTGTACAAGGTGTATAAAGTCCATACAAGGTGTATGGACTTTAGTAAGGCGTTTGATAAGGTGGCCTATGGAAGACTTCTACAGAAAATGCAGATGTGTGGAATAGAGGGTGATTTAGCTAATTGGATTAGGAATTGGCTGGCAGATAGAAGAAAGAGGGTGGTGGTTGATGGGAGATATTCATCGTGGAGTTCGGTGACGAGTGGTGTGCCTCAGGGGTCTGTTTTGGGGCCCCTGCTGTTTGTAATTTTTATAAATGATCTGGATGAGGGTATTGATGGATGGATCAGTAAATTTGCAGATGACACTAAAGTCGGTGGAGTGGTAGATAGTGAAGAGGGGTGTTATAGTTTACAGAGTGACTTGGACAAGTTGCAGAGCTGGCCGAGAGGTGGCAAATGGAGTTTAATGTGGAAAAGTGTGAGGTAATGCACTTTGGCAGGAACAATAAATGTGTAGATTATAGTGCTAATGGTAGGGCTCTTAATAGTGTTGAGGAACAGAAGGATCTTGGTGTATGTGTCAATAGATCCCTGAAAGTAGGCAGTCAAGTGGATAAAGTTGTTAAGAATGCATATGGAGTCTTAGCTTTTATTGGTAGGGGGATTGAATTTAGGAGCCGCAGCATCATGTTGCAGCTGTACAAAACTCTAGTGCGGCCGCACTTGGAGTATTGTGTGCAGTTCTGGTCGCCCCATTATAAGAAAGATGTGGAGGCATTGGAGAGGGTACAGAGGAGGTTTACTAGGATGTTGCCTGGTATGGAGGGCAGGTCCTATGAAGAGAGGTTGAAGGATTTGAGGTTGTTTTCGTTAGAAAGGAGGCGGCTAAGGGGGATCTTATTGAAGCATATAAGATGATTAGAGGTTTAGATAGGGTGGACAGTGATAGCCTTTTTCCTAGGATGGAGAAAGCTAGCACGAGGGGACACAGCTTTAAATTAAGGGTATGAGTTATAGGACGGATATCAGAGGTAGGTTCTTTACTCAAAGAGTGATTAGGGAGTGGAATGCCCGGCCTGCAGCTGTCGTAGATGCGCCAAGTTTGGTGGCGTTTAAGAGGTTAATTGATAAGTATATGGAAGAGAAGGGAATGGTTTAGTTAGGAGGGGCATTGCTTTTTATTTTGGTCGGCACAACATCGAAGGCCAAAGGGCCTGTTCTGTGCTGTATTGTTCTATGTTCTATGTTCTATGTTCCAAGATTATGAGGGGTATAGATAGAGTAAACAGGGTTAAGCTCTTTCCTAGGATGGACTCAAATAGCACGAGGGGTCACGGGCTTAGGGTGAGGGGTGTTAGGTATAATTTGGATGCTAGAGGGAGTTTTTTCACACAGAAGGTGGTGGGGGTATGGAATGCGCTGCCAAGTAAAGTGGTGGAGGCAGGTAATCTGGAGTTATTTAAGAAATATTTAGATGGGCACATGAACAGAATGGGAATGGAGAGATATAGAAAACTGATTTAAAATAGGGATCATGAGCCTTGGGAGGCCCTGGGAAGTGTGTGAATAGATGATGATATTGATGTACTTGTTTTTATCCTACAGGTGCTTTGGTCCACATTGTTGTCTAACGAGGGGCATACACGCGATGGGTCGTGAGAGGGCTGCTCTTGGATTTTTTTTTCGAGAATATCCTAGTGCTTCACGTCGTTAGTGTACGCTTGACCTGGACCATTTGATGGGCAACACGACAGCGCAGTGACTATCGCTGTGCTGTGCAGATACATGGATTTGGGCCTGTGTCTGTGGGAGTTTGCGCATTCTCCCCGTGCTTGTGTAGGTTTTCTTCGGGTGCTCTGGTTTCCTCCCACATCCCAAAGATGTGCTCTTAGGCTAATTGGCAAAACAAATTCTCCCTAAATTGTCTCAAATTTGTTTTTTAATCCATAGATCTATAAACATAGACAGGGATCGCGGGTAGAGGTGGGAACAAGGGGGTGGCGGTGCGGGCTCGTTGGGCCAAAGGGCCTGTTTCCCATGATGTTTTGCTCTTTGTTCTTTGTTGTTTGTTTCTCGGTAAAGCAGCCAGCCTAATTAAGGACCCCATGGTCCCTGGACATTCTCTCTTCCACCTTCTTCCATTGGGAAAAAGATTCAAATTCCTGAGATCACGTAGGAACCGACTCAAGAACAACTTCTTGAATTTAGCTTGGCCAGTGCACCCTAACCAGCATGTTTTTTGGACTGAGGGAGAAAACCAGAGCTCCCGGAGGAAACCCACGCAGTCACGGGGACATTGTACAAACTCTGCAAAGACAGTGACCCAAGCTGGGATTCGAACCTGTGTCCCTGGTGCTGTGAGGCAGCCATGATAACCACTGTCCAACATGCCAATCTCCCCTTGTTGTTCGTCAATTACATGATGCAACTTCCTAACAGCACTGTTGGTGCAGGTACAGATACGGAGATGCCGGTGTTGGACTGGGGACAGTAAGAAGTCTCAGAATACCAGGGTAAGTCCAACCAAGTTACTTATTAACCACTTCTTACTGAGCAGGTACAGATCAGGGACTGCACAGTTCAAGAAGGTGGCTCATAAAGTCTTCAATGATGTGCAAGTTTGGTGTATTGTTTATGGTAAATATAAGAGGCTTTGTGGAATAAGAACATAGAACATAGAACACTACAGCACAAACAGGCCCTTCGGCCCACAAGTTGTGCTGAACACATCAAAACCTACCCAGCCATAGACCTATCTATAACCCCCAATCCCATTGGATCCCATATACTCATCCTGAAGTCTTTTAAAAGACCCCAGCGAGTTCGCCTCGACCACCACCGACGGCAGCCGATTCCATTCACTCACCACCCTCTGAGTGAAAAACTTTCCCCTAGCATCCCCTCTGTACTTGCTTCCCTGCACCTTAAATCTGTGCCCTCTCGTCGCGACCATTTCAGCCCTGGGAAATAGTCTCTGAGAGTCCACCCTATCTATTCCTCTCAACATCTTGTAAACCTCTCTCAGGTCGCCTCTCAACCTTCGTCTCTCCAGGGAGAACAGTCCCAGCTCCCTCAACCTGTCTTCATAAGGCATGCCTCCCAATCCAGGCAACATCCTTGTAAATCTCCTCTGCACCCTTTCAATAGCTTCCACGTCCTTCCTATAGTGAGGCGACCAGAACTGCGCACAGTACTCCAAGTGTGGTCTGACAAGGGTCCTATAAAGCTGCAGCATTACCTCCTGACTCCTGAACTCAATCCCTCGATGAATGAAGGCCAGTACACCGTAAGCTTTCTTAACCACATCCTCCACCTGGGAGGCCGATTTGAGAGTCTTATGGACCCGGACCCCAAGATCCCTCTGCTCTTCCACACAGCTAAGACTCCTACCTTTGATAGTGTACTCATTCATCCCGTTGGATCTGCCAAAATGGACCACAACACATTTATCCGCGTTGAAGTCCATCTGCCACTTCTCCGCCCAGTCTTGCATCCTGTCGATGTCATGCTGCAACTTCTGACATCCCTCCAGACCATCCACAACACCACCGACCTTCGTGTCATCGGCGAACTTACTCACCCATCCCTCCACTTCCTCATCCAGGTCATTTATGAAAATGACAAACAGCAAGGGTCCTAGAACAGATCCCTGGGGCACTCCACTGGTGACCGACCTCCATGCAGAAAAAGAGCCATCCACAACCACCCTCTGCCTTCTGCAGGCAAGCCAGTTCTGGATCCACAAGGCCAAAGCCCCTTGGATCCCATGGCCTCTCACCTTCTCAAGAAGTCTTGCATGTGGGACCTTGTCAAATGCCTTGCTGAAGTCCATGTACACCACGTCCACTGCTCTTCCTTCGTCAATGTGTTCAGTCACATTTTCGAAGAACTCAATTAAGCTCATAAGGCACGACCTGCCTTTTACAAAACCATGCTGACTATTTCTAATCAACCTAAACTTCTCCAAATGCTCGTAAATCTTGTCCCTCAGAAGCCTCTCCATCAGCTTACCAACCACTGAGGTCAGACTCACCGGTCGGTAATTTCCAGGACTATCCCTGTTCCCTTTCTTGAAAATAGGGACCACATCTGCAATCCTCCAATCCTCCGGAACCTCTCCCGTCTCCATCGACGATGCAAAGATCATCGCCAGGGGCTCTGCAATGACATCCCTCACCTCCCACAATAACCTGGGGTACATCCCATCTGGTCCCGGAGACTTGTCTATCTTGATAGCATTTAAAAGTTCTAACACATCCGCTTCCTTAATATCTACATACTCAATCTTTTCAGTCTGCCGCAAACTTGTAGTGCATCCTCCCAGATCACTTTCCACCGTGAATACTGAGGCAAAGTACTCATTAAGCACCTCTGCCATTTCTTCCGGTTCCATACAGACTTTTCCCCCTTCACCTTTTATAGGTCCTATCCCTTCTCTTCTCATCCTTTTACTTTTCACATATTTGTAGAAGGCCTTGGGATTCTCCTTAATCCTACCAGCCAAGGCCTTCTCATGACCCCTTCTGGCTCTCCTAATTTCCTTTTTAAGCTCTCTTCTATAAGCCTTATACTTCTCTAGATCCCCAACATCTCCTAGCTCTTTGTACCTTTTATACACCTTTCTTTTCTTCCTAAGGTGGAGGAGTGGGCCAATGTAGAGTGCTCTTTTGGAGGGTCAGTGCAACTCAATAGCCCAGATGGTCTCCTCCTCCAGGGTATAGCTTGTCTACATCTGGGCAGTGCCACACTCCTCCATTACCCTCCACTGGGGAGTTAGCCTAATTTTGCAAACAGTTTCATTGAACGAGCCCTTTTGAAATGGACCAGTAATTACCTCCACGCGCCTGATCGCAACTCTAATACAACATATTTCTCATAATGTGGAACTGCTGCACTGAATGGAATCTGCTTCTTCCGACTGAGTGTCAGCAAAATCTGCATGAAAATCTTTTCTTCACCAATGGGATGTCCCGTCCCTCACCCCAAAGCTGGCAAGGAGAAGAAGGGAGAAACAGGCACACACTCATCTTTGGGAGCCACACCTGGCTCCCATTGACCTCTCCTTGCTCGTCTATTCATGTCCTGGATTTTATTTTGGAATTTGTTTGTGGGATGTGTCCGTCGCTGGCTGGGCTCAGCTTTTGCCCCCCTTCCCTAATTGCCCCTTGTCTCGCTTGGTCATTTCAGAGGGGTATTTAAGAGCCAACCACATTGCTGTGCTTCTGCAGTCACATGTAGGCCAGACTGGGTAAAGACGGCAGATTTCCTTCCCTAGAGGACATTAGTGAACCTGATTGGTTTATCTGATTATTGACATTAGTTTAGACCATAAGACATAGGAGCAGAATGAGACCACTCAGCCCATCGAGTCTGCTCCACCATTCAATCATGGCTGATATTTTTCTCATCCCCATTCTCCTGCCTTTTCCCCTCATAACCTTATTAATCTATCTATTTCTATTTTAAAGACACCCAATGACCTGACCTTCCACAGCCTTCGGCGGCAAAGAGTTCCACAGATTCCCCACTCTTTGGCTGAAGAAATTTGTCCTCATTTCTGTTTTAAAGGATCGTCCCTTTAGCCTGAAGTTGTGCCCTCTGCTTCTAGTTTTTCCTACTAGTGGAAACATCGTCTCTATGTCCACTTTGTCAGGGCCTCGCAGTATCCTGTAAGTTTCAATAAGATTCCCCACCTCATCCTTCTAAACTCCAATGAGTACAGACCCAGAGTCCTCAACCCATTCCTCATCCAACAAGCTCTTCATTCCAGGGATCATTCTTGTGAACCTTCTCTGGACCCTTTCCAAGGCCGGCGCATCCTTCCTTAGATATGGGACCCAAATCTGCTCATAATAGCGCAAATGGGGTCTGACTGGAGCCTTATACAGCCTCAGAAGTCCATCCCTGCTCTTGTATTCTAGCCCTCTCGACATTAATGCTAACATTGCATTTGCCTTCCTAACTGCCGACTGAACCTGCACATTGACATTAAGAGAATCTTGAACAATGACTCCCAAGTCCCTTTGTGTTTTTAATTTCTGAAGCATTTCCCCATTTGGAAAATAGTCTATGTTTCCATTCCTGCTTCCAAAGTGCATAACTTCACACTTTTCCACATTGTATTCCATCTGCCACTTTCTTCCCCACTCTCCCAACCTGTCCTAGCCCTTCTGCAGCCCCCTGCTTCCTGTCCTTCTGCATAGAACATAGAACATTACAGCGCAGAACAGGCCCTTCGGCCTTTGATGTTGCGCCGACCAATTAGGAAAAAGCAATGACCCTCCAAACTAAACCATTCTCTTTTCGTCCATAAACTTATCTACTAATCTCCTAAACGCTACCAAACTTGGCGCATCTACAACTGCCGCAGGCAGGGCATTCCATACCCTAACACCCTCTGGGTAAAGAACCTACCTCTGATAATCGTCTATAACTACCACCCCTTAATTTAAAGCTGTGTCCCCTCGTGCTAGCTTTCTCCATCCTAGGAAAAAGGCTATCACTGTCCACCCTATCTAAACCTCTAATCATCTTATATGTTTCAATAAGGTCTCCTCTTAGCCGCCTTCTTTCTAACGAAAACGACCTCAAATCCCTCAGCTCTCCTCATAAGACCTGCCCTCCATACCAGGCAACATCCTGGTAAACCTCCTCTGTACCCTCTCCAATGCCTCCACATCTTTCTTATAATGTGGGGACCAGATCTGCACACAATACTCCAAGTGCGGCCGCACTAGAGTTTTGTACAGTTGCAACATGACGTTGCGGCTCCGAAATTCAATCCCCCTACCAATAAAAGCTAAGACTCCATATGCCTTCTTAACAACCTTATCGACTTGATTGCCAACTTTCAGGGATCTATGCACATATACACCAAGATCCCTCTGTTCCTCAACACTATTAAGAGTCCTACCATTAGCCCTATACTCTACACATTTGTTATTCCTGCCAAAGTGAATTACCTCACACTTTTCCACATTAAACTCCATTTGCCACCTCTCGGCCCAGCTCTGCAACTTGTCCAAGTCTCTCTGCAAACTATAACACCCCTCTTCACTATCTACCACTCCTCCGACTTTAGAAATAGAACATAGAACATTACAGCACAGAACAGGCCCTTCGGCCTTCGATGTTGCGCCGACCAATATAAAAAGCAATGGCCCTCCGAACTAAAACCTTCCCTTCTCTTCGTTATACTTATCAAAACTAACCTCTAAAACGCACCAAACTTGCCGCATCTACAAAACTGTTGCAGGCACGGCATTTCCACTCCCGAACCACCCTTTGGGTAAAGAACATACCTCTGATATCCGTCCTATAACTATCACCCTTAATTTAAAGCTGGTCCTCTCGTGCTAGCTTTCTCCATCCTAGGAAAAAGGCTATCACTGTCCACCCTATCTAAACCTCTAATATCCTTATATGTTTTCGATAAGGTCCCCTCTTAGCCGCTCTTTTAACCTCCGAAAACAACCTCAAATCCCTCAGGCCTCTCTTCATAAGACATGCCCTCCATTTAACCAGGCAACATCCTGGTAAACCTCCTCTGTACCCCTCATGCTTCCACATCTTCTTATAATGTGGGGACCAGAAACTGCACACAATACTCCAAGTGTGGCCGCACTAGAGTTTTGTACAGTTGCAACATGACGTTGCGGCTCCGAAATTCAATCCCCTACCAAAAAAGCTAAGACTCCATATGCCTTTAACACTTATCGACTTGACTGCCTAATTTCAGGGATCTATTGACACATACACCAAGATCCCTCTGCTCATCAACTCTATTAAGAATCCTAAACAACCTCAAATCCCTCAGCCTCTCTTCATAGGCCTGCCCTCCATACCAGGCAACATCCTGGTAAACCTCCTCTGTACCCTCTCCAATGCCTCCACATCTTTCTTATAATGTGGGGTCCAGAACTGCTGATGACTTTAGTGTCATCCACAAATTTACTAATCCATCCTTCTATACCCTCATCCAGATCATTTATAAAAATTACAAACAGCATACGTTTGTATCATCTGCAAACTTAGCAACAGTGCCTTCAGTCCCTTCCTCCTAGTCGTTAATGTATATTGTGAAAAGTTGTGGTCCCAACACTGACCCCCTGAGGCACATCACTAGTCACCGGCTGCCATCCTGAAAAAGACCCTTTTATCCCCACTCTTTGCCTTGTGCCAGTCAACCAATCCTCTATCCATGCCAGTGGTAGTTAGAGGACGGATGTCAGAGGCAGGTTCTTCACACAGAGGGTGGTGAGGGCGTGGAATGCCCTGCCTGCAGCAGTTGTGGACTCGCCTACTTTGGGGGCATTCAAATGTTCGGTGGATAAGCATATGGATGATATTGGAATAGTTTAGGTTAGAGGGTCCACTGGCCGGCGCAACATCAAGGGCCGAAGGGCTGTACTGCGCTGTAATGTTCTATGTTCTATGTTCTATGCCAGAATCTTACCCTTAACACCATGGGCACTGAACTTATTTAACAATCTCCTATATGGCACCTTGTCAAATGCCTTCTGGCAATCTAAACAAATCACATCTAATGGTTCTCCTTTACCCAACCATCTTGTTACCTCCTCAAAGAACTCTAACAGATTTGTCAGATATGACCTCCCCTTAACAAAGCCGTGCTAACTCAATCCTGCTTTACCATACATTGCCAATTACTCTGCGATCTCATCTTTAATAATGGACTCTAAAACCTTGCCAATGACCAAAGTCAGGCTAACCGGCCTATAATTTCCCCTGTGCTGCCTTCCTGTCTTCTTAAACAGCGGTGTTACATTAGCTAGTCCTTTTCCAGTCCTTTGGGACCCTCCCTGCCTCCAGTGATTCCTGAAAGATCACCACCAATGCCTCTCAATTTTCTCAGCTATCTCTTTTAGAACCCTAATTAGATTCTTTTAGAATCCTGTGCAGGCAATTTATCCACCTTCAGACTTTTCAGTTTCCTCAGAACTTTCTCCTTAGTGATGGCCACCACACTTCACTTGTACCTCCTGGAGCACTGGTCTCTTCCACCGTGAAGACTGATGCAAAGTAACTATTCAATTCCTTTGCCATTGCTTTGTTTCCTATTATACTTCTCCAGTCTCAGTTTCCAGTGGTCCAATGCCAATTTTTGCCTCTCTCTTACCTTTTATATATTAAAAAAAAACTCTTTCTATCTTCTTTTATGTTACTAGCTAACTTACATTCATATTTCATCTTCTCCCCTCTGTATTGCTTTTTTAATTGTCCTCTGCTCACTTTTAAAGGCTTCCTCTGGCTTCCCACTAATCCTTGCCACTTTGTATGCTTCTCCTTTTGCTTTTATGCTGTGTTGCACTTCCTTTGACAGCTATGGAGACCTCATCCCACCCTTAGTCTGTTTCCTCCTCCTTGGGATGAATTTCTGATGCACCTCCCGAATAACCCCCCAAATCTCCTGCTCTTGTTCTTCCACAGTCTTCCCTGCTCCACTCCCTTTCCAATCAACTCTGGCCAGCTCCTTCGTCACATTTTTGTAGTTCCCTCTATTTAATTGTAATATCATGAAGTCTGATTCCAGCTTCTCCCTCTCAAACTGCAAGATAGAACATAGAATATAGAACATAGAACATAGAACATTACAGCACAGAACAGGCCCTTCGGCCCTCGATGTTGTGCCGACCAAAATAAAAAGCAATGCCCCTCCAAACTAAACAATTCCCTTCTCTTCCATATACTTATCAATTAACCTCTTAAACGCCACCAAACTTGGCGCATCTACAACAGCTGCAGGCAGGGCATTCCACTCCCTAATCACTCTTTGAGTAAAGAACCTACCTCTGATATCCGTCCTATAACTCATACCCTTAATTTAAAGCTGTGTCCCCTCGTGCTAGCTTTCTCCATCCTAGGAAAAAGGCTAACACTGTCCACCCTATCTAAACCTCTAATCATCTTATATGCTTCAATAAGATCCCCTCTTAGCTGCCTCCTTTCTAACGAAAACAACCTCAAATCATTCAACCTCTCTTCATAGGACCTGCCCTCCATACCAGGCAACATCCTGGTAAACCTCCTCTGTACCCTCTCCAATGCCTCCACATCTTTCTTATAATGTAGGGACCAGAACTGCACACAATACTCCAAGTGCGGCCGCACTAGAGTTTTGTACAGTTGAAACATGATGCTGCGGCTCCTAAATTCAATCCCCCTACCAATAAAAGCTAAGACTCCATATGCCTTTTTAACAACTTTATCCACTTGACTGCCTACTTTCAGGGATCTATTGACACATACACCAAGCTCCTTCTGTTCCTCAACACTATTAAGAGCCCTACCATTAGCCCTATACTCTACACATTTATTGTTCCTGCCAAAGTGCATTACCTCACACTTTTCCACATTAACTCCATTTGCCACCTCTCGGCCCAGCTCTGCAACTTGTCCAAGTCCCTCTGCAAACTATAACACCCCTCTTCACTATCTACCACTCCAACGACTTTAGTGTCATCTGCAAATTTACTAATCCATCCTTCAATACCCTCATCCAGATCATTTATAAAATTTACAAACAGCAGGGGCCCCAAAACAGACCCCTGAGGTACACCACTTGTCACCGAACTCCACGATGAATATCTCCCATCAACCACCACCCTCTGTCTTCTATCTGCCAGCCAATTCCTAATCCAATTAGCTACATCACCCTCTATTCCACACATCTGCATTTTCTGTAGAAGTCTTCCATGGGCCACCTTATCAAACGCCTTACTAAAGGCGATTCTATCAGATTGTAGTCACTACTTCCTAAGGGATATGGGGGTAGGGCCTGGGTGGGATTGTGTTCGGTGCAGATTCGATGGGCCAAAGGGGTTCTATGATCACAAGCTTTCGGAGCACTGCCCCTTCATCACTCACCAAATGAGCTCCGAAAGCTCGCGATTGCAAATAAACCTTTTGGACTTTCCTGGTTTTATGAGATTTCTTACTGTCCCCACCCCAGTCCAACGCTGGCATTTCCACATCAAGGCTTGTCTAAAGGGCTGCGGAAGCTCAGTTATTGAGTTAGAGATTGACAGCTTCCCGATCACCAATAACAGAAAGGCAATGGGTATAGTGTGGGGAAAAAAAGCATTGAAATGTCTTAACAGCCACAATCGTATAGAATGGCAGAGCAGGCAGAACGGGCTGAATGGCCTCGTCCTGTTCCTATTGGCGCGATATGTTTGATTCATTGTCCAATGCTCCAACCTGACCTGGTCCCTCCACTCCAACGCAGTATATCACAGCTTGGGCTCACACTTTGACCAAGACCGCAAGAAACTACAAAGAGTGTAGCCCAATCCATCAAGCAAACCAGCCTCCCATCCATTGACTCTGTCTACACTTCCCGCTGCCTCAGCAAAGCAGCCGGCATAATTAAGGACCCCCACGCACTGAGGACATTCTCTCTTCCACCTTCTTCTGTCAGGAAAAGGATGCAAAATTCTGAGGTCATGTACCAACCAACTCAAGAACAGCTTCTTCCCTCAGACTTTTGAATGAACCTACCTTGCATGAAGTTGATCTTTCTCTACATTCTAGCTGTGACTGTAACACTACTCTCTGCTCTCTCTTGTTTCCTTCTCTATAAATGGTATGCTTTATCTATATAGCACACAAGAAACAATACTTTTCACTGTATGCTAATGCATGAAACAATAATAAATAAAATCAAATGCTTTTTCACTGCCTGTGTCCCATGTTGTGCTGATAACATTATTGGTTATGATATGGACATCCTGAAAGCTTGCTAAAATCCCAGTTTAACATCTACTGGTGAGGTGGCATCATAGAACAATGATGAGCACTGTCTGTGCAGAGTCTGCATGTTCTCCCTGTGTCTGAATGGGTTTCCTCCAGGTGCTCCAGTTTCCTCCATAGTCTGAAAGACATGCTGGTTAGGTGCATTGGCCGTGCTAAATTCTCCCTCCGTGTACCCGAACAGGCGCTGGAATGTGGCTACTAGAGGATTTTCACACTTACTTCATTGCAGTGTTGATTTGATTTATTATTGTCACATGTATTAGTAAACAGTGAAAAGTATTGTTTCCTGCATGCTATACAGACAAAGCTTCCATTCATAGGGAAGGAAAGGAGAGGGTGCAGAATGTAGTGTTACAGTCACAGTTAGGGTGTAGAGAAAGATCAACTTATTGTAAGGTAGGTCCATTCAAAAGTCTGACGGCAGCAGGGAAGAAGCTGTTCTTGAGTCGGTTGGTACGTGACCCCAATCTTGTCGAACATTTTCCTGATATAAGAAGGTGGAAGAGAAAGGTGAGCAGCACAGTAGCAGAATGGTTAGCATTGCTGCTTTACAGCTCCAGAGACCGGAGTTCGATTCCCGGCTCGGGTCACTGTCTATGTGGAGTTTGCACATTCTCCTCGTGTCTGCTGGGTTTCCTCCGTGTGCTCTGGTTTCCTCCCACATTCTGAAAGATGTGCACATTAGGTGGATTGGCCGTGCTAAGAAATTGTCCGTTAGTGTCCTGAGATGCTGAGGTTAGAGGAATGAGTGGGTATAATATGTAGGGATATGGGGATAGGACCTGAGTGGGATAATGTTTGGTGCAGACTCGATGGTCCGAATGGCTTCTTTCTGCACTGTAGGGTTTCGATGATTCTATGAAACTGTCTGGGGTGAGTGAGGTCCTCGATTAAACTGGCTGCTTTGCCATGTAGACAGAGTCAATGGATGGCTCCCGTGAGCCAACATGTGACAAGAGTACATGACGATTAAACTGGATTGATTGCTCAAGTGTCTGAAAATGGGACTAGAGTCTAAAACTGCTTGACTCAAGCAACAATCACAGCGTCATTCAGGAGAGTGTGCCATATTATAAAGAAATGGAGAGAGTGTTTTTCTCTGATCTGTCCCTTACCAAGGTGTCTTGTCTACCCTCTGCATCCATGTTTCCATATCGCCGACCAGCTAGTCTGACATTTTGGTGCCAATTAGTGCTGAATCAGATATACCCCACACAGTGACAGGAACACAAGCAGCCCATATTCATTTCAGATCGGACTTCCACTGTCAGCGCGGCTGTTAAATGGAAGGTGGTGGGGGAAGATGGGGGCGTGGTGGAGGGGGGGAGGAATTCGCAGTGAAAACGTGGCACTGCGTGTTGGAAAAGGGTAAACGTTAAGAGATAATAGGCTCACTTATCAATCAGGACCTGGGGTAATGCAAATTGTCGACTGAGAATGTGGGAGTCGAGGCATTGTCAATGAAAGTGTGGCAGCAACCACTTATTGATGGCAATTTAGGTCTGGGTAATTATCAATGTGATGTAGCGTGGTTAATCATCGATATAATGTGTGCCGGCTAATTACACGTGATCTTCACTTGCTTTGTTGTTGCAAAAAAGATATTTGCTCTGGACTGTGTGAAAGTAATGTGTGAATTTTACATCTTCCCAATGGCCAGTGCAGTCCTGATACTTAATCTAAGCAACAGACACAGCCCTAACAACAATCTGAACGGCTCACACAGTGCTTCAACACCCTGAAAAGGTCACACAGTGCGACAAAACCCTGAACAGGTCACACAGTGCGACAAAACCCTGAATAGGTCACACAGTGCTACAGCACATGAACAGATCACACAGTGCTACAGCACCCTGAACAGGGCACACAGTGCTACAACACCCTGAACAGGTCACACAGTGCTACAGCACCCTGAACAGATCACACAGTGCGACACCACCCTGAACAGGACACACAGTGCTACACCACCTTGAACAGGTCACACAGTGCTACAGCACGCTGAACAGATCACACAGTGCGACACCACCCTGAACAGGACACACAGTGCTACACCACCTTGAACAGGTCACACAGTGCTACAGCACGCTGAACAGATCACACAGTGCTACAGCACCCTGAACAGATCACACAGTGCTACAACACAGTGCTACACAGTGCTTATGGAAGAGAAGGGAATGGTTTAGTTTGGAGGGGCATTGCTTTTTATTTTGGTCGGCACAACATCGAAGGCCGAAGGGCCTGTTCTGTGCTGTATTGTTCTATGTTCTATGTTCTATGTTCTAACACCCTGAACAGGTCACACAGTGCTACACCATCCTGAACAGATCACACAGTGCTACAGCACCCTGAAAAATCACACAGTGCTACAGCACCCTGAACAGGTTACACAGTGCTACAGCACCCAGAACAAGTTACACAGTGCGACAGTACCCTGAAGAGGTTACACGGTGTTACAGCACCCTGAAGAGGTCAGACGGTGTTACAGCACCCTGAACAGTCACACAGTCCTACAGCACCCTGAAAACTCACACAGTGCTACAGCACCCTGAAAACTCACACAGTGCTACAGCACACTGAACATTCACACAGTGCTACAGCACCCTGAACAGGTCACACAGTGCTACCAGCACCCTGAACAGATCACACAGTGCTACAGCACCCTGAACAGATCACACAGTGCTACAGCACCCTGAACATTCACACAGTGCTACAACACCCTGAACAGATCACACAGTGCTACAACACCCTCAACAGATCACACAGTCCTACAGCACCCTGAAAACTCACACAGCGCTACAGCACACTGAAGATTCACACAGTGCTACAGCACCCTGAACATTCACACAGTGCTACAGAACCCTGAACAGGTCACACAGCGCTACAGCACCTTGAAGAGATCACGCAGTGCTACAACACCCTGAACATTCACACAGTGCTACAGCACCCTGAACAGATCACACAGTGCTACAACACCCTGAACAGGTCACACAGTGCTACACCACCTTGAACAGATCAAACAGTGCAACACCACCCTGAACAGGTCACACAGTGCTACAGCACCCTGAAGACATCACACAGTGCGACACGACCCTGAACAAGTTACACAGTGCTACAGCACCGTGAAAACGTCACAAGGTGCTACACCATCCTGAACAGATCACACAGTGCTACAGCACCATAAACAGGTCACACAGTGCAACAGCACCCTGAAAAATCACACAGTGCTACAGCACCCTGAACAGATCACACAGTGCTACAACACCCTGACAAGATCACAAAGTGCTACAGCAAACTGAACAGATCTCACAGTGCTACAGCACCCTGACCAGGACACAAAGTGCTACAACACCATGAACAGATCACACAGTGCTACAAGACTATGAACAGGTCACACAGTGCTACAACACACTGAACAGGTCACACAGTGCTACAGCACCCTGAACAGATCACAAAGTGCCACACCCTGAATACGTACAAAGTGTTACAACACCATGAACACATCACAACGTGCTACAGCACCATGAACAGGACACACAGTGCTAACAGCACCCTGAACAGATCACACAGTGCTACAGCACCCTGAGCAGGTCACACAGTGCTACAAAACCCTGAACAGGTCACACAGTGCTACAACACCCTGAACAGATCACACAGTACTACAGCACCCTGAAAAGATCACACAGTGCTACAGCACCCAGAAGAGAACACAAAGTGCCACAGCACCCTGAAGAGATCACACAGTGCTACAACACCCACAACAGATCACACAGTGCTGCAGCACCCTGAACAGATCACACAGTGCTACAGCACCCGGAACAGATCACACAGTGCTACAACACCCTGAACAGATCACAGAGTGCTACAGCACCCTGAACAGATCACACAGTGCTGCAGCACCCTGAACAGGTCACACAGTGCTACAGCACCCTAAACAGGTCACCCGATGCTACAGCACCCTGAACAGATCACAGTGCTACAGCACCCTGAACAGATCACACAGTGCTACAGCACCCTGAACAGATCACACAGTGCTACAACACCCTGAACAGGTCACACAGTGCTACAGCACCCTGAACAGATCACACAGTGCTACAGCACCCTGAAAAATCACACAGTGCTACAGCACCCTGAACAGGTCACACAGTGCTACAGCACCCTGAACAGGTCACACAGTGCTACAGCACCCTGAACAGATCACACAGTGCTACAGCACCCTGAACAGATCACACAGTGCTACAGCACCTGAACAGGTCACACAGTGCTACAACACCCTGAACAGATCACACAGTGCTACACACCCTGAACAGATCACACAGTGCTACAGCACCCTGAACAGATCACACAGTGCTACAGCACCCTGAACAGGTCACACAGTGCTACAACACCCTGAACAGATCACACAGTGCTACATCACCCTGAACAGGTCACACAGTGCTACAACACCCTGAACAGGTCACACAATGCTACAGCACCCTGAACAGTTCACACAGTGCTACAGCACCCTGAACAGATCACACAGTGCTACAGCACCCTGAACAGATCACACAGTGCTACAGCACCCCGAACAGATCACACAGTGCTACAACACCCTGAACAGATCACAAAGTGCTACATCACCCTGAACAGGTCAAACATTGCTACAACACCCTGAACAGGTCACCCAATGCTACACACAAGATCACACAGTGCTACAGCACCCTGAACAGATCACACAGTGCTACAGCACCCTGAACAGGTCACACAGTGCTACAACACCCTGAACAGGTCACACAGTGCTACAACACCCTGAACAGGTCACACAGTGCTACAACACCCTGAACAGGTCACACATTGCTACAACACCCTGAACAGGTCACACATTGCTACAACACCCTGAACAGGTCACTCAGTGCTACAGCACCCTGAACAGGTCACACATTGCTACAACACCCTGAACAGATCACACAGTGCTACAGCACCCTGAACAGATCACCCAGTGCTACAGCACCCTGAACAGAACACACAGTGCTACAACACCCTGAACAGGTCACCCAGTGCTACAGCACCCAGAACAGGTCACACAGTGCTACAGCACCCTGAACAGGTCACACATTGCTACAACACCCTGAACAGGTCACACAGTGCTACAGCACCCAGAACAGGTCACCCAGTGCTACAGCACACTGAACAGATCACACAGTGCTACAGCACCCTGAACAGATCACACAGTGCTACAGCACCCAGAAGAGAGCACAAAGTGCCAAAGCACCCTGAAGAGATCACACAGTGCTACAACACCCTCAACAGATCACACAGTGCTGCAGCACCCTGAACAGATCACACAGTGCTACAACACCCTGAACAGGTCACACAGTGCTACAACACCCTGAACAGATCACCCAGTGCTACAGCACCCTGAACAGGTCACACAGTGCTACAGCACCCTGAACAGGTCACACAGTGCTACAGCACCCTGAACAGATCACACAGTGCTACAGCACCCTGAACAGATCACACATTGCTACAACACCCTGAACAGGTCACACAGTGCTACAGCACACTGAACAGGTCACCCAGTGGTACAGCACCCTGAATACGTACAAAGTGTTACAACACCATGAACACGTCACAACGTGCTACAGCACCATGAACAGGTCACACAGTGCTAACAGCACCCTGAACAGATCACACAGTGCTACAGCACCCTGAGCAGGTCACACAGTGCTACAAAACCCTGAACAGGTCACACAGTGCTACAACACACTGAACAGATCACACAGTGCTACAGCACCCTGAACAGATCACACAGTGCTACAGCACCCAGAAGAGAGCACAAAGTGCCAAAGCACCCTGAAGAGATCACACAGTGCTACAACACCCTCAACAGATCACACAGTGCTGCAGCACCCTGAACAGATCACACAGTGCTACAACACCCTGAACAGGTCACACAGTGCTACAGCACCCTGAACAGATCACACAGTGCTACAGCACCCTGAACAGATCACACAGTGCTACAGCACCCTGAACTGGTCACACAGTGCTACAACACCCTGAACAGATCACACAGTGCTACAGCACCCTGAACAGATCACACAGTGCTACAAAACCCTGAACAGAGCACACAGTGCTACAGCACCCACAACAGATCACACAGTGCTACAACACCCTGAACAGATCACACAGTGCTACATCACCCTGAACAGGTCAAACA
Source organism: Sphyrna mokarran (assembly GCA_024679065.1). Taxonomy (NCBI): domain Eukaryota; kingdom Metazoa; phylum Chordata; class Chondrichthyes; order Carcharhiniformes; family Carcharhinidae; genus Sphyrna; species Sphyrna mokarran. The sequence goes on along the minus strand of JAGIQG010000035.1, from coordinate 1,639,642 downwards.
TTGCTACAACACCCTGAACAGGTCACCCAATGCTACAGCACCCTGAACAGTTCACACAGTGCTACAGCACCTAAAAGATCACACAGTGCTACAGCACCCTGAACAGATCACACAGTGCTACAGCACCCCGAACAGCTCACACAGTGCTACAACACCCTGAACAGATCACAAAGTGCCACATCACCCTGAACAGGTCAAACATTGCTACAACACCCTGAACAGATCACACAGTGCTACAACACCCTGAACAGGTCACACAGTGCTACAACACCCTGAACAGGTCACACAGTGCTACAACACCCTGAACAGGTCACACAGTGCTACAACACCCTGAACAGGTCACACATTGCTACAACACCCTGAACAGGTCACACATTGCTACAACACCCTGAACAGGTCACTCAGTGCTACAGCACCCTGAACAGGTCACACATTGCTACAACACCCTGAACAGATCACACAGTGCTACAGCACCCTGAACAGATCACCCAGTGCTACAGCACCCTGAACAGAACACACAGTGCTACAACACCCTGAACAGGTCACCCAGTGCTACAGCACCCAGAACAGGTCACACAGTGCTACAGCACCCTGAACAGGTCACACAGTGCTACAACACCCTGAACAGATCACCCAGTGCTACAGCTCCCTGAACAGGTCACACAGTGCTACAGCACCCTGAACAGATCACACAGTGCTACAGCACCCTGAACAGATCACACATTGCTACAACACCCTGAACAGGTCACACAGTGCTACAGCACACTGAACAGGTCACCCAGTGGTACAGCACCCTGAATACGTACAAAGTGTTACAACACCATGAACACGTCACAACGTGCTACAGCACCATGAAGAGGTCACACAGTGCTAACAGCACCCTGAACAGATCACACAGTGCTACAGCACCCTGAGCAGGTCACACAGTGCTACAAAACCCTGAACAGGTCACACAGTGCTACAACACACTGAACAGATCACACAGTGCTACAGCACCCTGAACAGATCACACAGTGCTACAGCAACCAGAAGAGAGCACAAAGTGCCAAAGCACCCTGAAGAGATCACACAGTGCTACAACACCCTCAACAGATCACACAGTGCTGCAGCACCCTGAACAGATCACACAGTGCTACAGCACCCTGAACAGATCACACAGTGCTACAACACCCTGAACAGATCACAGAGTGCTACAGCACCCTGAACAGATCACACAGTGCTGCAGCACCCTGAACAGGTCACACAGTGCTACAGCACCCTAAACAGGTCACCCGATGCTACAGCACCCTGAACAGATCACAGTGCTACAGCACCCTGAACAGATCACACAGTGCTACAGCACCCTGAACAGGTCACACAGTGCTACAGCACCCTGAACAGATCACACAGTGCTACAGCACCCTGAACAGCTCACACAGTGCTACAGCACCCTGAACAATTCACACAGTGCTACAGCACCCTGAACAGATCACACAGTGCTACAAAACCCTGAACAGATCACACAGTGCTACAGCACCCACAACAGATCACACAGTGCTACAACACACTGAACAGATCACACAGTGCTACAGCACCCTGAACAGATCACACAGTGCTACAACACCCTGAACAAGTCACAAAGTGCTACATCACCCTGAACAGGTCACACATTGCTACAACACCCTGAACAGGTCACCCAATGCTACATCACCCTGAACAGGTCACACATTGCTACAGCACCCTGAAAAGGTCACACAGTGCTACAACACCCTGAACAGGTCACACAGTGCTACAACACCCTGAACAGGTCACACAGTGCTACAGCACCCAGAACAGGTCACCCAGTGCTACAGCACCCTGAACAGGTCACACAGTGCTACAACACCCTGAACAGGTCACCCAGTGCTACAGCACCCTGAACAGGTCACCCAGTGCTACAGCACCCTGAACAGATCACACAGTGCAGCAACACCCTGAACAGATCACCCAATGCTACAACACCCTGAACAGGTCACACAGTGCTCCAGCACCCAGAACATGTCACCCAGTGCTACAGCACCCTGAACAGATCACACAGTGCGACAGCATTCTGAAAAGTCACACAGTGCTACAGCACCCTGAACAAGTCACACAGTGCAGCAACACCCTGAACAGGTCACACATTGCTACAACACCCTGAACAGGTCACACATTGCTACAACACCCTGAACAGGTCACACAGTGCTACAGCACCCTAAACAGATCACACAGTGCGACAGCATTCTGAAAAGTCACACAGTGCTACAGCGCCCTGAACAGATCACACAGTGCTACAGCACCCAGAACAGGTCACACAGTGTACAGCACCCTGAACAGATCATACAGTGCTACAGCACCCTGAACAGATCACACAGTGTACAGCACCCTGAACAGATCATACAGTGCTACAGCACCCTGAACAGATCACACAGTGCTACAACACCCTGAACAGATCATGCAGTGCTACAACACCCTGAACAGTTCACTCAGTGCTACAACACCCTGAACAGGTCACACAGTGCTACAGCACCCAGAACAGATCACGCAGTGCTACAACACCCTGAACAGATCACGCAGTGCTACAACACCCTGAACAAGTCACACAGTGCTACAGCACCCAGAACAGATCACGCAGTGCTACAACACCCAGAACAGATCACGCAGTGCTACAGCACCCTGAACAGATCACACAGTGTACAGCACCCTGAACAGATCATACAGTGCTACAGCACCCTGAACAGATCACACAGTGCTACAACACCCTGAACAGATCATGCAGTGCTACAACACCCTGAACAGTTCACACAGTGCTACAACACCCTGAACAGGTCACACAGTGCTACAGCACCCAGAACAGATCACGCAGTGCTACAACACCCTGAACAGATCACGCAGTGCTACAACACCCTGAACAAGTCACACAGTGCTACAGCACCCAGAACAGATCACTCAGTGCTACAACACCCTGAACAGATCACGCAGTGCTACAACACCCTGAACAGATCTCACAGTGCTACAGCACCCTGACCAGGTCACAAAGTGCTACAACACCCTGAACAGATCACACAGTGCTACAACACCCTGAACAGATCACACAGTGCTACAACACACTGAACAGATCACACAGTGCTACAACACCCTGAACAGATCACACAGTGCTACAACACCCTGAACAGATCACACAGTGCTTCTGCACCCTGAACAGGTCACACAGTGCTACAGCACCCTGAACAGATTACACAGTGCTACAGCACCCTGAACAGATCACACAGTGCTACAGCACCCTGAACAGGTCACACAGTGCTACAGCACCCTGAACAGATCACACAGTGCTACAGCACCCTGAACAGGTCACACAGTGCTACAGCACCCTGAACAGGTCACACAGTGCTACAGCACCCTGAACAGATCACACAGTGCTACAGCACCCTGAACAGGTCACACAGTGCTACAACACCCTGAACAGGTCACACAGTGCTACAGCACCCTGAACAGATCACACAGTGCTACAGCACTCCGAACAGGTCACACAGTGCTACAACTCCATGAACAGATCACACAGTGCTACAGCACCCTGAACAGATCACACAGTGCTACAGCACCCTGAACAGGTCACACAGTGCTACAGCACCCTGAACAGGTCACACAGTGCTACAACACCCTGAACAGATCACACAGTGCTACAACACCCTGAACAGGACACACAGTGCTACAGCACCCTGAACACATCACACAGTGCTACAACACCCTGAACAGGACACACAGTGCGACTGCACCCTGAACAGATCACACAGTGCTACAACACCCTGAACAGGTCACACAGTGCTACAGCACCCTGAACAGATCACACAGTGCTACAGCACCCTGAACAGATCACACAGTGCTACAGCACCCTGAACTGGTCACACAGTGCCACAACACCCTGAACAGATCACACAGTGCTACAGCACCCTGAACAGATCACACAGTGCTACAAAACCCTGAACAGAGCACACAGTGCTACAGCACCCACAACAGATCACACAGTGCTACAACACCCTGAACAGATCACACAGTGCTACATCACCCTGAACAGGTCAAACATTGCTACAACACCCTGAACAGGTCACCCAATGCTACAGCACCCTGAACAGTTCACACAGTGCTACAGCACCTGAACAGATCACACAGTGCTACAGCACCCTGAACAGATCACACAGTGCTACAGCACCCCGAACAGCTCACACAGTGCTACAACACCCTGAACAGATCACAAAGTGCCACATCACCCTGAACAGGTCAAACATTGCTACAACACCCTGAACAGGTCACCCAATGCTACACCATCCTGAACAGATCACACAGTGCTACAGCACCCTGAACAGATCACACAGTGCTACAGCACCCTGAACAGGTCACACAGTGCTACAACACCCTGAACAGGTCACACAGTGCTACAACACCCTGAACAGGTCACACAGTGCTACAACACCCTGAACAGGTCACACAGTGCTACAACACCCTGAACAGGTCACACATTGCTACAACACCCTGAACAGGTCACACATTGCTACAACACCCTGAACAGGTCACTCAGTGCTACAGCACCCTGAACAGGTCACACATTGCTACAACACCCTGAACAGATCACACAGTGCTACAGCACCCTGAACAGATCACCCAGTGCTACAGCACCCTGAACAGAACACACAGTGCTACAACACCCTGAACAGGTCACCCAGTGCTACAGCACCCAGAACAGGTCACACAGTGCTACAGCACCCTGAACAGGTCACACATTGCTACAACACCCTGAACAGGTCACACAGTGCTACAGCACCCAGAACAGGTCACCCAGTGCTACAGCACCCTGAACAGGTCACACAGTGCTACAACACCCTGAACAGATCACCCAGTGCTACAGCACCCTGAACAGGTCACACAGTGCTACAGCACCCTGAACAGGTCACACAGTGCTACAGCACCCTGAACAGATCACACAGTGCTACAGCACCCTGAACAGATCACACATTGCTACAACACCCTGAACAGGTCACACAGTGCTACAGCACACTGAACAGGTCACCCAGTGGTACAGCACCCTGAATACGTACAAAGTGTTACAACACCATGAACACGTCACAACGTGCTACAGCACCATGAACAGGTCACACAGTGCTAACAGCACCCTGAACAGATCACACAGTGCTACAGCACCCTGAGCAGGTCACACAGTGCTACAAAACCCTGAACAGGTCACACAGTGCTACAACACACTGAACAGATCACACAGTGCTACAGCACCCTGAACAGATCACACAGTGCTACAGCACCCAGAAGAGAGCACAAAGTGCCAAAGCACCCTGAAGAGATCACACAGTGCTACAACACCCTCAACAGATCACACAGTGCTGCAGCACCCTGAACAGATCACACAGTGCTACAGCACCCTGAACAGATCACACAGTGCTACAACACCCTGAACAGATCACAGAGTGCTACAGCACCCTGAACAGATCACACAGTGCTGCAGCACCCTGAACAGGTCACACAGTGCTACAGCACCCTAAACAGGTCACACAATGCTACAGCACCCTGAACAGATCACAGTGCTACAGCACCCTGAACAGATCACACAGTGCTACAGCACCCTGAACAGTCACACAGTGCTACAGCACCCTGAACAGATCACACAGTGCTACAGCACCCTGAACAGATCACACAGTGCTACAGCACCCTGAACATTCACACAGTGCTACAGCACCCTGAACAGATCACAAGTGCTACAAACCCTGACAGACACAATGCTACAGCACCCAACAGTCACACATCTACAACACCTGAACAATCACAGTGCTACAGCACCCTGAACAGATCACACAGTGCTACAAACCCTGAACAGATCACACAGTGCTACAGCACCCACAACAGATCACACAGTGCTACAACACACTGAACAGATCACACAGTGCTACAGCACCCTGAACAGATCACACAGTGCTACAACACCCTGAACAGGTCACACAGTGCTACATCACCCTGAACAGGTCACACAGTGCTACAACACCCTGAACAGGTCACACAGTGCTACATCACCCTGAACAGGTCACACATTGCTACAGCACCCTGAACAGGTCACACAGTGCTACAACACCCTGAACAGGTCACACAGTGCTACAACACCCTGAACAGGTCACACAGTGCTACAGCACCCAGAACAGGTCACACAGTGCTACAGCACCCTGAACAGGTCACACAGTGCTACAACACCCTGAACAGGTCACACAGTGCTACAGCACCCTGAACAGGTCACACAGTGCTACAGCACCCTGAACAGATCACACAGTGCAGCAACACCCTGAACAGATCACCCAATGCTACAACACCCTGAACAGGTCACACAGTGCTACAGCACCCAGAACATGTCACCCAGTGCTACAGCACCCTGAACAGATCACACAGTGCGACAGCATTCTGAAAAGTCACACAGTGCTACAGCACCCTGAACAAGTCACACAGTGCAGCAACACCCTGAACAGGTCACACATTGCTACAACACCCTGAACAGGTCACACATTGCTACAACACCCTGAACAGGTCACACAGTGCTACAGCACCCTAAACAGATCACACAGTGCGACAGCATTCTGAAAAGTCACACAGTGCTACAGCGCCCTGAACAGATCACACAGTGCTACAGCACCCAGAACAGGTCACACAGTGTACAGCACCCTGAACAGATCATACAGTGCTACAGCACCCTGAACAGATCACACAGTGTACAGCACCCTGAACAGATCATACAGTGCTACAGCACCCTGAACAGATCACACAGTGCTACAACACCCTGAACAGATCATGCAGTGCTACAACACCCTGAACAGTTCACTCAGTGCTACAACACCCTGAACAGGTCACACAGTGCTACAGCACCCAGAACAGATCACGCAGTGCTACAACACCCTGAACAGATCACGCAGTGCTACAACACCCTGAACAAGTCACACAGTGCTACAGCACCCAGAACAGATCACGCAGTGCTACAACACCCAGAACAGATCACGCAGTGCTACAGCACCCTGAACAGATCACACAGTGTACAGCACCCTGAACAGATCATACAGTGCTACAGCACCCTGAACAGATCACACAGTGCTACAACACCCTGAACACATCATGCAGTGCTACAACACCCTGAACAGTTCACTCAGTGCTACAACACCCTGAACAGGTCACACAGTGCTACAGCACCCAGAACAGATCACGCAGTGCTACAACACCCTGAACAGATCACGCAGTGCTACAACACCCTGAACAAGTCACACAGTGCTACAGCACCCAGAACAGATCACTCAGTGCTACAACACCCTGAACAGATCACGCAGTGCTACAACACCCTGAACAGATCACACAGTGCTACAGCACCCTGAACAGGTCACAAAGTGCTACAACACCCTGAACAGATCACACAGTGCTACAACACCCTGAACAGATCACACAGTGCTACAACACACTGAACAGATCACACAGTGCTACAACACCCTGAACAGATCACACAGTGCTACAACACCCTGAACAGATCACACAGTGCTACAGCACCCTGAACAGGTCACACAGTGCTACAGCACCCTGAACAGATTACACAGTGCTACAGCACCCTGAACAGATCACACAGTGCTACAGTACCCTGAACATCACCAGTGCTCAGCACCCTAACAGGTCACACAGTGCTACAGCACCCTGAACAGATCACACAGTGCTACAGCACCCTGAACAGGTCACACAGTGCTACAGCACCCTGAACAGATCACACAGTGCTACAGCACCCTGAACAGATCACACAGTGCTACAGCACCCTGAACAGATCACACAGTGCTACAGCACCCTGAACAGGTCACACAGTGCTACAACACCCTGAACAGGTCACACAATGCTACAGCACCCTGAACAGATCACACAGTGCTACAGCACTCCGAGCAGGTCACACTGTGCTACAACTCCATGAACAGATCACACAGTGCTACAGCACCCTGAACAGATCACACAGTGCTACAGCACCCTGAACAGATCACACAGTGCTACTGCACCCTGAACAGGTCACACAGTGCTACAGCACCCTGAACAGATCACACAGTGCTACAACACCCTGAACACATCACACAGTGATACAACACCCTGAACAGGACACACAGTGCTACAGCACCCTGAACACATCACACAGTGCTATAACACCCTGAACAGGACACACAGTGCGACTGCACCCTGATCAGATCACACAGTGCTACAGCACCCTGAACAGATCACACAGTGCTACAGCACCCTGAACAGGTCACACAGTGCTACAGCACCCTGAACAGATCACACAGTGCTACAACACCCTGAACACATCACACAGTGATACAACACCCTGAACAGGACACACAGTGCTACAGCACCCTGAACACATCACACAGTGCTATAACACCCTGAACAGGACACACAGTGCGACTGCACCCTGAACAGATCACACAGTGCTACAGCACCCTGAACAGATCACACAGTGCTATAGCACCCTGAACAGATCACACAGTGCTACAGCACCCTGAACAGATCAAGCAGTGCTACAACACCCTGAACAGATCACACAGTGCTACAACACCCTGACCAATTCACAAAGTGCTACAGCACCCTGAACAAATCACACAGTGCGAGAACACCCTGAAGAGATCACATAGTGCTACAACACCCTGACAAGGTCACAAAGTGCTACAGCAACCTGAACAGATCTCACAGTGCTACAGCACCCTGACCAGGACACAAAGTGCTACAACACCCTGAACAGATCACAAAGTGCTACAGCACCCTGAACAGGTCACACAGTGCTACAGCACCCTGAACAGATCACACAGTGCTACAGCACCCTGAACAGGTCACACAGTGCTACAGCACCCTGAACAGATCACACAGTGCTACAGCACTCCGAGCAGGTCGCACAGTGCTACAACAACCTGAACCATTCACACAGGGCTACAGCACACTGAACAGATCACACAGTGCTACAGCGCCCTGAACCGGTTACACAGTGCTACAGCACCCTGAACAGGTCACACAGTGCTACAGCACCCTGAAGAGGTCACACAGTGCTACAACACCCTGAAGAGATCACACAGTGCTACAGCACCCTGAACAGATCACACAGTGCTACAGCACACTGAACACATCACACAGTGCTACAACACCCTGAACAGGTCACACAGTGCTACAGCACCCTGAACCGGTTACACAGTGCTACAGCACCCTGAACAGATTACACAGTGCTACAGCACCCTGAACAGGTCACACAGTGCTACAGCACCCTGAACCGGTTACACAGTGCTACAGCACCCTGAACAGGTCACACAGTGCTACAGCACCCTGAACAGATCACACAGTGCTACAGCACCCTGAACAACACACAGTGCTACAGCACCCTGAACAGATCACACAGTGCTACAGCACCCTGAACAGATCACACAGTGCTACAGCACCCTGAACAGGTCGCACAGTGCTACAGCACCCTGAACAGATCACACAGTGCTACAGCACCCTGAACAGGTCACACAGTGCTACAGCACCCTGAACCGGTCACACAGTGCTACAGCACCCTGAACAGATCACACAGTGCTACAGCAACGAGAACAGATCACACAGTGGAACTGCAGCCTGAACAGATCACACAGTGCTACAGCACCCTGAACAGATCACACAGTGCTACTGCACCCTGAACAGGTCACACAGTGCTACAGCACCCTGAACAGATCACACAGTGCTACTGCACCCTGAACAGATCACACAGTGCTACAGCACCCTGAACAGATCACACAGTGCTACAGCACCCTGAACAGGTCAGACAGTGCTACATCTCCATGAACAGATCACACAGTGCTACAGCACCCTGAACACATCACACAGTGCTACTGCACACTGAACAGGTCACACAGTGCTACAACACCCTGAACAGGACACACAGTGCTACAACACCCTGAACAGATCACACAGTGCTACAGCACCCTGAACAGATCACACAGTGCTACAACACCCTGAACAGGTCACAAAGTGCTACAACACCGTGAACAGATCACACAGTGCTACAGCACCCGAACAGTCACACAGTACTACAGCACCCTGAACAGGTCACACAGTGCTACAACACCCTGAACAGATCACACAGTGCTACAACACCCTGAACAGGTCACACAGTGCTACAACACCCTGAACAGGTCACAAAGTGCTACAACACCGTGAACAGATCACACAGTGCTACAGCACCCAGAACAAGTCACACAGTACTACAGCACCCTGAACTGGTCACAAAGTGCTACAACACCGTGAACAGATCACACAGTGCTACAGCACCCAGAACAAGTCACACAGTGCTACAACACCCTGAACAGGTCACAAAGTGCTACAACACCGTGAACAGATCACACAGTGCTACAGCACCCAGAACAAGTCACACAGTACTACAACACCCTGAACAGGTCACAAAGTGCTACAACACCCTGAACAGACCACACAGTGCTACAGCACCCAGAACAGATCATACAGTGCTACTGCACCCTGAATAGGTCACACAGTGCTACAACTCCATGAACAGATCACACAGTGCTACAGCACCCGACTGAACAGGTCACACAGTGCTACTGCACACTGAACAGGTCACACAGTGCTACAGCACCCAGAACAGGTCACACAGTGCTACAGCACCCAGAACAGGTCACACAGTGCTACAGCACCCAGAACAAGTCACACAGTGCTACAACACCCTGAACAGGTCACAAAGTGTTACAACACCGTGAACCGATCACACAGTGCTACAACACCCTGAACAGGTCACACATTGCTACAACACCCTGAACAGGTCACACAGTGCTACAGCACCCAGAACAGGTCACACAGTGCTACAGCACCCAGAACAGGTCACACAGTGCTACAACACCCTGAACAGGTCACACAGTGCTACAGCACCCAGAACAGGTCACACAGTGCTACAACACCCTGAACAGGTCACACAGTGCTACAACACCCTGAACAGGTCACAAAGTGCTACAACACCGTGAACAGATCACACAGTGCTACAACACCCTGAACAGGTCACACATTGCTACATCACCCTGAACAGGTCACACAGGTACATCACCCTGAAAGGTCACACAGTGCTACAACACCCTGAACAGGTCACACAGTGCAACAACACCCTGAACAGGTCACAAAGTGCTACAACACCGTGAAAAGATCACACAGTGCTACAACCCCCTGAACAGATCACACATTGCTACATCACCCTGAACAGGTCACACAGTGCTACAACACCCTGAACAGGTCACACAGTGCAACAACACCCTGAACAAGTCACAAAGTGCTACAACACCGTGAAAAGATCACACAGTGCTACAACACCCTGAACAGGTCACACATTGCTACATCACCCTGAACAGGTCACACAGTGCTACAACACACTGAACAGATCACACAGTGCTACAAGACCCTGAACAGATCACACAGCGCTACAACACCCTGAACAGATCACACAGTGCTACAACACCCTGAACAGATCACACAGTGCTACAACACACTGAACAGATCACACAGTGCTACAACACCCTGAACAGATCACACAGTGCTTCTGCACCCTGAACAGGTCACACAGTGCTACAGCACCCTGAACAGATTACACAGTGCTACAGCACCCTGAACAGACCACACAGTGCTACTGTACCCTGAACAGGTCACACAGTGCTACAGCACCCTGAACAGATCACACAGTGCTACTGCACCCTGAACAGGTCACACAGTGCTACAGCACCCTGAACAGATCACACAGTGCTACTGCACCCTGAACAGATCACACAGTGCTACAGCACCCTGAACAGACCACACAGTGCTACTGTACCCTGAACAGGTCACACAGTGCTACAGCACCCTGAACAGATCACACAGTGCTACTGCACCCTGAACAGATCACACAGTGCTACAGCACCCTGAACAGGTCACACAGTGCTACAACACCCTGAACAGGTCACACAGTGCTACAGCACCCTGAACAGATCACACAGTGCTACAGCACTCCGAGCAGTCACACTGTGCTACAACTCCAGAACAGATCACACAGTGCTACAGCACCCTGAACAGATCACACAGTGCTACAGCACCCTGAACAGATCACACAGTGCTACAGCACCCTGAACAGGTCACACAGTGCTACAGCACCCTGAACAGGTCACACAGTGCTACAACACCCTGAACAGGTCACACAGTGCTACAACACCCTGAACAGGTCACACAGTGCTACAACACCCTGAACAGGTCACAAAGTACTACAACACCGTGAACAGATCACACAGTGCTACAGCACCCAGAACAAGTCACACAGTACTACAGCACCCTGAACAGGTCACAAAGTGCTACAACACCGTGAACAGATCACACAGTGCTACAGCACCCAGAACAAGTCACACAGTGCTACAACACCCTGAACAGGTCACAAAGTGCTACAACACCGTGAACAGATCACACAGTGCTACAGCACCCAGAACAAGTCACACAGTACTACAACACCCTGAACAGGTCACAAAGTACTACAACACCCTGAACAGACCACACAGTGCTACAGCAGCCAGAACAGATCATACAGTGCTACTGCACCCTGAATAGGTCACACAGTGCTACAACTCCATGAACAGATCACACAGTGCTACAGCACCCTGAACAGGTCACACAGTGCTACTGCACACTGAACAGGTCACACAGTGCTACTGCACACTGAACAGGTCACACAGTGCTACAGCACCCAGAACAGGTCACACAGTGCTACTGCACACTGAACAGGTCACACAGTGCTACAGCACCCAGAACAGGTCACACAGTGCTACAGCACCCAGAACAGGTCACACAGTGCTACAGCACCCAGAACAAGTCACACAGTGCTACAACACCCTGAACAGGTCACAAAGTGTTACAACACCGTGAACCGATCACACAGTGCTACAACACCCTGAACAGGTCACACATTGCTACAACACCCTGAACAGGTCACACAGTGCTACAGCACCCAGAACAGGTCACACAGTGCTACAGCACCCTGAACAGGTCACACAGTGCTACAACACCCTGAACAGGTCACACAGTGCTACAGCACCCAGAACAGGTCACACAGTGCTACAACACCCTGAACAGGTCACACAGTGCTACAACACCCTGAACAGGTCACAAAGTGCTACAACACCGTGAACAGATCACACAGTGCTACAACACCCTGAACAGGTCACACATTGCTACATCACCCTGAACAGGTCACACAGTGCTACAACACCCTGAACAGGTCACACAGTGCAACAACACCCTGAACAGGTCACAAAGTGCTACAACACCCTGAACAGATCACACAGTGCTACAACACCCTGAACAGATCACACATTGCTACATCACCCTGAACAGGTCACACAGTGCTACAACACCCTGAACAGGTCACACAGTGCAACAACACCCTGAACAGGTCACACAGTGCTACAACACCCTGAAAAGATCACACAGTGCTACAACACCCTGAACAGGTCACACAGTGCTACAACACCCTGAACAGGTCACACAGTGCTACAGCACCCTGAACAGATCACACAGTGCTACAACACCCTGAACAGAACACAGTGCTACAACACCCTGAACCCTGAAAAGATCACACAGTGCTACAACACCCTGAACAGGTCACACAGTGCTACAACACCCTGAACAGGTCACACAGTGCTACAACACACTGAACAGATCACACAGTGCTACAAGACCCTGAACAGATCACACAGTGCTACAACACCCTGAACAGATCACACAGTGCTACAACACCCTGAACAGATCACACAGTGCTACAACACCCTGAACAGATCACACAGTGCTACAAGACCCTGAACAGATCACACAGTGCTACAACACCCTGAACAGGTCACACAGTGCTTCTGCACCCTGAACAGGTCACACAGTGCTACAGCACCCTGAACAGATTACACAGTGCTACAGCACCCTGAACAGACCACACAGTGCTACTGCACCCTGAACAGGTCACACAGTGCTACAGCACCCTGAACAGATCACACAGTGCTACTGCACCCTGAACAGGTCACACAGTGCTACAGCACCCTGAACAGATCACACAGTGCTACAGCACCCTGAACAGATCACACAGTGCTACAGCACCCTGAACAGGTCACACAGTGCTACAACACCCTGAACAGGTCACACAGTGCTACAGCACCCTGAACAGATCACACAGTGCTACAGCACTCCGAGCAGGTCACACTGTGCTACAACTCCATGAACAGATCACACAGTGCTACAGCACCCTGAACAGATCACACAGTGCTACAGCACCCTGAACAGATCACACAGTGCTACTGCACCCTGAACAGGTCACACAGTGCTACAGCACCCTGAACAGATCACACAGTGCTACAACACCCTGAACACATCACACAGTGATACAACACCCTGAACAGGACACACAGTGCTACAGCACCCTGAACACATCACACAGTGCTATAACACCCTGAACAGGACACACAGTGCGACTGCACCCTGAACAGATCACACAGTGCTACAGCACCCTGAACAGATCACACAGTGCTACAGCACCCTGAACAGATCACACAGTGCTACAGCACCCTGAACAAATCACACAGTGCTACAACACCCTGAACAGATCACACAGTGCTACAACACCCTGAACAAATCACAAAGTGCTACAGCACCCTGAACAAATCACACAGTGCGAGAACACCCTGAACAGATCACACAGTGCTACAACACCCTGACAAGGTCACAAAGTGCTACAGCACTGAACAGATCTCACAGTGCTACAGCACCCTGACCAGACACAAAGTGCTACAACACCCTGAACAGATCACAAAGTGCTACAACACCTGAACAGGTCACACAGTGCTACAGCACCTGAACAGGTCACACAGCGCACAGCACCCTGAACAGATCACACAGCACTACAGAACCCTGAACAGGTTCACACAGCGCTACAGCACCTGAACAGATCACACACTGCTACAGCCAACCTTAACAGGCACACAGTGCTACAACACCCTCAACAGGTCACACAGTGCTGCAGCACCCTGAACAGATCACACAGTGCTACAGCACCCTGAACAGATCACACAGTGCTACAACACCCTGAACAGGTCACACAGTGCTACAGCACCCGGAACAGATCACACATTGCTACAACAGCCTGAACCGATCACACAGTGCGACAACACCCTGAACAGGTCACACAGTGCTACAGCATCCTCAACAGATCACACAGTGCTACAACACCCTGAACAGATCACACAGTGCTACAGCACCCTGAAGAAGTCACACAGTGCTACAACTCCATGAACAGGTCACACAGTGCTACAGCACCCTGAACTGGTCACACAGTGCTACAGAACCCTGAACAGATCACACAGTGGTACAGCACCCTGAAGAGGTCACACAGTGCTACAACACCCTGAACAGGTCACACAGTGCTACAGCACCCTGAACAGGTCACACAGTGCTACAACACCATGAACCATTCACACAGGGCTACAGCACACTGAACAGATCGCACAGTGCTACAGCGCCCTGAAGAAGTCACACAATGCTACAACTCCATGAACAGGTCACACAGTGCTACAGCACCCTGAACCGGTC
>JAGIQG010000035.1:1311118-1623876 GCA_024679065.1 Sphyrna mokarran | reverse complement strand
GAACAGACCACACAGTGCTACAGCACCCAGAACAGATCATACAGTGCTACTGCACCCTGAATAGGTCACACAGTGCTACAACACCATGAACAGATCACACAGTGCTACAGCACCCTGAACAGGTCACACAGTGCTACAGCACACTGAACAGGTCACACAGTGCTACAGCACCCAGAACAGGTCACACAGTGCTACAGCACCCAGAACAGGTCACACAGTGCTACAGCACCCAGAACAAGTCACACAGTGCTACAACACCCTGAACAGGTCACAAAGTGTTACAACACCGTGAACCGATCACACAGTGCTACAACACCCTGAACAGGTCACACATTGCTACAACACCCTGAACAGGTCACACAGTGCTACAGCACCCAGAACAGGTCACACAGTGCTACAGCACCCAGAACAGGTCACACAGTGCTACAACACCCTGAACAGGTCACACAGTGCTACAGCACCCAGAACAGGTCACACAGTGCTACAACACCCTGAACAGGTCACACAGTGCTACAACACCCTGAACAGGTCACAAAGTGCTACAACACCGTGAACAGATCACACAGTGCTACAACACCCTGAACAGGTCACACATTGCTACATCACCCTGAACAGGTCACACAGTGCTACAACACCCTGAACAGGTCACACAGTGCAACAACACCCTGAACAGGTCACAAAGTGCTACAACACCGTGAAAAGATCACACAGTGCTACAACACCCTGAACAGGTCACACATTGCTACATCACCCTGAACAGGTCACACAGTGCTACAACACCCTGAACAGGTCACACAGTGCAACAACACCCTGAACAGGTCACAAAGTGCTACAACACCGTGAAAAGATCACACAGTGCTACAACACCCTGAACAGGTCACACATTGCTACATCACCCTGAACAGGTCACACAGTGCTACAACACACTGAACAGATCACACAGTGCTACAAGACCCTGAACAGATCACACAGCGCTACAACACCCTGAACAGATCACACAGTGCTACAACACCCTGAACAGATCACACAGTGCTACAACACACTGAACAGATCACACAGTGCTACAACACCCTGAACAGATCACACAGTGCTTCTGCACCCTGAACAGGTCACACAGTGCTACAGCACCCTGAACAGATTACACAGTGCTACAGCACCCTGAACAGACCACACAGTGCTACTGTACCCTGAACAGGTCACACAGTGCTACAGCACCCTGAACAGATCACACAGTGCTACTGCACCCTGAACAGGTCACACAGTGCTACAGCACCCTGAACAGATCACACAGTGCTACTGCACCCTGAACAGATCACACAGTGCTACAGCACCCTGAACAGACCACACAGTGCTACTGTACCCTGAACAGGTCACACAGTGCTACAGCACCCTGAACAGATCACACAGTGCTACTGCACCCTGAACAGATCACACAGTGCTACAGCACCCTGAACAGGTCACACAGTGCTACAACACCCTGAACAGGTCACACAGTGCTACAGCACCCTGAACAGATCACACAGTGCTACAGCCACTCGAGCAGGTCACACTGTGCTACAACTCCATGAACAGATCACACAGTGCTACATCACCCTGAACAGGTCACACATTGCTACAACACCCTGAACAGGTCACACAATGCTACATCACCCTGAACAGGTCACACATTGCTACAGCACCCTGAAAAGGTCACACAGTGCTACAACACCCTGAACAGGTCACACAGTGCTACAACACCCTGAACAGGTCACACAGTGCTACAACACCCTGAACAGGTCACAAAGTACTACAACACCGTGAACAGATCACACAGTGCTACAGCACCCAGAACAAGTCACACAGTACTACAGCACCCTGAACAGGTCACAAAGTGCTACAACACCGTGAACAGATCACACAGTGCTACAGCACCCAGAACAAGTCACACAGTGCTACAACACCCTGAACAGGTCACAAAGTGCTACAACACCGTGAACAGATCACACAGTGCTACAGCACCCAGAACAAGTCACACAGTACTACAACACCCTGAACAGGTCACAAAGTACTACAACACCCTGAACAGACCACACAGTGCTACAGCAGCCAGAACAGATCATACAGTGCTACTGCACCCTGAATAGGTCACACAGTGCTACAACTCCATGAACAGATCACACAGTGCTACAGCACCCTGAACAGGTCACACAGTGCTACTGCACACTGAACAGGTCACACAGTGCTACTGCACACTGAACAGGTCACACAGTGCTACAGCACCCAGAACAGGTCACACAGTGCTACTGCACACTGAACAGGTCACACAGTGCTACAGCACCCAGAACAGGTCACACAGTGCTACAGCACCCAGAACAGGTCACACAGTGCTACAGCACCCAGAACAAGTCACACAGTGCTACAACACCCTGAACAGGTCACAAAGTGTTACAACACCGTGAACCGATCACACAGTGCTACAACACCCTGAACAGGTCACACATTGCTACAACACCCTGAACAGGTCACACAGTGCTACAGCACCCAGAACAGGTCACACAGTGCTACAGCACCCTGAACAGGCACACATTGCTACAACACCCTGAACAGGTCACACAGTGCTACAGCACCAGAACAGGTCACACAGTGCTACAACCCTGAACAGTCACACAGTGACAACACCCTGAACAGGTCACAAAGTGCTACAACACCGTGAACAGATCACACAGTGCTACAACACCCTGAACAGGTCACACAGTGCTACATCACCTGAACAGGTCACACAGTGCTACAACACCCTGAACAGGTCACACAGTGCTACAACACCCTGAACAGGTCACAAAGTGCTACAACACCCTGAACAGATCACACAGTGCTACAGCACCCTGAACAGGTCACACAGTGCTACAACACCCTGAACAGGTCACACAGTGCAACAACACCCTGAAAAGGTCACAAAGTGCTACAACACCGTGAAAAGATCACACAGTGCTACAACACCCTGAACAGGTCACACATTGCTACATCACCCTGAACAGGTCACACAGTGCTACAACACCCTGAACAGATCACACAGTGCTACAACACACTGAACAGATCACACAGTGCTACAAGACCCTGAACAGATCACACAGTGCTACAACACCCTGAACAGGTCACACAGTGCTTCTGCACCCTGAACAGGTCACACAGTGCTACAGCACCCTGAACAGATTACACAGTGCTACAGCACCCTGAACAGACCACACAGTGCTACTGTACCCTGAACAGGTCACACAGTGCTACAGCACCCTGAACAGATCACACAGTGCTACTGCACCCTGAACAGGTCACACAGTGCTACAGCACCCTGAACAGATCACACAGTGCTACTGCACCCTGAACAGATCACACAGTGCTACTGCACCCTGAACAGATCACACAGTGCTACAGCACCCTGAACAGGTCACACACTGCTACAACACCCTGAACAGGTCACACAGTGCTACAGCACCCTGAACAGATCACACAGTGCTACAGCACTCCGAGCAGGTCACACTGTGATACAACTCCATGAACAGATCACACAGTGCTACAGCACCCTGAACAGATCACACAGTGCTACAGCACCCTGAACAGATCACACAGTGCTACTGCACCCTGAACAGGTCACACAGTGCTACAGCACCCTGAACAGATCACACAGTGCTACAACACCCTGAACACATCACACAGTGATACAACACCCTGAACAGGACACACAGTGCTACAGCACCCTGAACACATCACACAGTGCTATAACACCCTGAACAGGACACACAGTGCGACTGCACCCTGAACAGATCACACAGTGCTACAGCACCCTGAACAGATCACACAGTGCTATAGCACCCTGAACAGATCACACAGTGCTACTGCACCCTGAACAGATCAAGCAGTGCTACAACACCCTGAACAGATCACACAGTGCTACAACACCCTGACCAATTCACAAAGTGCTACAGCACCCTGAACAAATCACACAGTGCGAGAACACCCTGAAGAGATCACATAGTGCTACAACACCCTGACAAGGTCACAAAGTGCTACAGCAACCTGAACAGATCTCACAGTGCTACAGCACCCTGACCAGGACACAAAGTGCTACAACACCCTGAACAGATCACAAAGTGCTACAGCACCCTGAACAGGTCACACAGTGCTACAGCACCCTGAACAGGTCACACAGCGCTACAGCACCCTGAACAGGTCACACAGCACTACAGCACCCTGAACAGGTCACACAGCGCTACAGCACCCTGAACAGATCACACACTGCTACAGCAACCTTAACAGGTCACACAGTGCTACAACACCCTGAACAGATCACACAGTGCTACAGCACCCTGAACAGATCACACAGTGCTACAGCACCCTGAACAGATCACACAGTGCTACAACACCCTGAACAGGTCACACAGTGCTACAGCACCCTGAACAGATCACACATTGCTACAACAGCCTGAACCGATCACACAGTGCGACAACACCCTGAACAGGTCACACAGTGCTACAGCATCCTCAACAGATCACACAGTGCTACAACACCCTGAACAGATCACACAGTGCTACAGCACCCTGAAGAAGTCACACAGTGCTACAACTCCATGAACAGGTCACACAGTGCTACAGCACCCTGAACTGGTCACACAGTGCTACAGAACCCTGAACAGATCACACAGTGGTACAGCACCCTGAAGAGGTCACACAGTGCTACAACACCCTGAACAGGTCACACAGTGCTACAGCACCCTGAACAGGTCACACAGTGCTACAACACCATGAACAATTCACACAGGGCTACAGCACACTGAACAGATCGCACAGTGCTACAGCGCCCTGAAGAGGTCACACAATGCTACAACACCCTGAACAGATCACACAGTGCTACAGCACCCTGAACAGTCACACAGTGCTACACACCCTAACATCACACAGTGCTACACCTGAACAGGTCAGACAGTGCTACAACACCCTGAACAGATCACACAGTGCTACAGCACCCTGAACTGGTCACACAGTGCTACAGCACACTGAACAGATCACACAGTGCTACAGCACCCTGAAGAGGTCACACAGTGCTACAACTCCATGAACAGGTCACACAGTGCTACAGCACCCTGAACTGGTCACACAGTGCTACAGAACCCTGAACAGATCACACAGTGGTACAGCACCCTGAAGAGGTCACACAGTGCTACAACACCCTGAACAGGTCACACAGTGCTACAGCACTCCGAGCAGGTCGCACAGTGCTACAACACCCTGAACCATTCACACAGGGCTACAGCACACTGAACAGATCGCACAGTGCTACAGCGCCCTGAACAAGTCACACAGTGCTACAGCACCCAGAACAGTTCACACAGTGCTACAGCACCCTGAAGAGGTCACACAGTGCTACAACACCCTGAAGAGATCACACAGTGCTACAGCACCCTGAACAGATCACACAGTGCTACAGCACACTGAACACATCACACAGTGCTACAACACCCTGAACAGGTCACACAGTGCTACAGCACCCTGAACCGGTTACACAGTGCTACAGCACCCTGAACAGATCACACAGTGCTACAGCACCCTGAACAGGTCACACAGTGCTACAGCACCCTGAACCGGTTACACAGTGCTACAGCACCCTGAACAGGTCACACAGTGCTACAACACCCTGAACAGATCACACAGTGCTACAGCACCCTGAACAGGTCACACAGTGCTACAGCACCCTGAACAGATCACACAGTGCTACAGCACCCTGAACAGATCACACAGTGCTACAGCACCCTGAACAGGTCGCACAGTACTACAGCACCCTGGACAGATCACACAGTGCTACAGCACCCTGAACAGGTCACACAGTGCTACAGCACCCTGAACCGGTCACACAGTGCTACAGCACCCTGAACAGATCACACAGTGCTACAGCAACGAGAACAGATCACACAGTGGAACTGCAGCCTGAACAGATCACACGGTGCTACAGCACCCTGAACAGATCACACAGTGCCACTGCACCCTGAACAGGTCACACAGTGCTACAGCACCCTGAACAGATCACACAGTGCTACTGCACCCTGAACAGATCACACAGTGCTACAGCACCCTGAACAGATCACACAGTGCTACAGAACCCTGAACCGGTCAGACAGTGCTACAACTCCATGAACAGATCACACAGTGCTACAGCACCCTGAACACATCACACAGTGCTACTGCACACTGAACAGGTCACACAGTGCTACAACACCCTGAACAGGACACACAGTGCTACAACACCCTGAACAGATCACACAGTGCTACAGCACCCTGAACAGATCACACAGTGCTACAGCACCCTGAACAGGTCACACAGTGCTACAACACCCTGAACAGGTCACACAGTGCTACAACACCCTGAACAGGTCACAAAGTGCTACAACACCGTGAACAGATCACACAGTGCTACAGCACCCAGAACAAGTCACACAGTACTACAGCACCCTGAACAGGTCACAAAGTGCTACAACACCGTGAACAGATCACACAGTGCTACAGCACCCAGAACAAGTCACACAGTGCTACAACACCCTGAACAGGTCACAAAGTGCTACAACACCGTGAACAGATCACACAGTGCTACAGCACCCAGAACAAGTCACACAGTACTACAACACCCTGAACAGGTCACAAAGTGCTACAACACCCTGAACAGACCACACAGTGCTACAGCACCCAGAACAGATCATACAGTGCTACTGCACCCTGAATAGGTCACACAGAGCTACAACTCCATGAACAGATCACACAGTGCTACAGCACCCTGAACAGGTCACACAGTGCTACTGCACACTGAACAGGTCACACAGTGCTACAGCACCCAGAACAGGTCACACAGTGCTACAGCACCCAGAACAGGTCACACAGTGCTACAGCACCCAGAACAAGTCACACAGTGCTACAACACCCTCAACACATCACACAGTGCTACAACACCGTGAACAGATCACACAGTGCTACAACACCCTCAACACATCACACAGTGCTACAACACCCTGAACAGGTCACACAGTGCTACAACACCCTCAACACATCACACAGTGCTACAACACCGTGAACAGATCACACAGTGCTACAACACCGTGAACAGGTCACACAGTGCTACAACACCGTGAACAGATCACACAGTGCTACAACACACTGAACAGGTCACACAGTGCTACAGCACCCAGAACAGGTCACACAGTGTTACAACACCCTGAACAGATCACAGAGTGCTACAACACCCTGAACAGGTCACACAGTGCTACAGCACCCTGAACAGGTCACACAGTGCTACAGCACCCAGAACAGGTCACACAGTGCTACAACACCCTGAACAGGTCACACAGGGCTACAACACCGTGAACAGATCACACAGTGCTACAACGCCCTGAACAGGTCACACAGTGCTACAGCACCCAGAACAGGTCACACAGTGCTACAACACCCTGAACAGATCACACAGTGCTACAACACCCTGAACAGGTCACACAGTGCTACAGCACCCTGAACAGATCACACAGTGCTACAGCACCCAGAACAGGCCACACAGTGCTACAGCACCCTGAACAGATCACACAGTGTTACAACACCCTGAACAGGTCACACAGTGCTACTGCACCCTGAACAGATCACACAGTGCTACAGCACCCAGAACAGATCACACAGTGCTACAGCACCCAGAACAGGTCACACAGTGCTACAGCACCCTGAACAGATCACACAGTGCTACAGCGCCCTGAACAGATCACACAGTGCTACAGCACCCAGAACAGATCACACAGTGCTACAGCACCCAGAACAGGTCACACAGTGCTACAGCACCCTGAACAGATCACAAAGTGCTACAACACCCTGAGCAGGTCACACAGTGCTACAACACACTGAACAGGTCACACAGGGCTACATCACACTGAACAGATCACACAGTGCTACAGCATCCTGAACAGATCACACAGTGCTACAGCACCCTGAACAGTCACACAGAGCTACAGCACCCTGAACAGGTCACACAGTGCTACAGCACCCTGAACAGATCACACAGTGCTACAGCACCCTGAACAGTCACACAGTGCTACAGCACCCTGAACAGGTCACACAGTGCTACAGCACCCTGAACAGGTCACACAGTGCTACAGCAACCTGAACGGTCACACAGTGCTATAACACCCTGAACAGATCACACAGTGCTACAGCACCCTGAACAGATCACACAGTGCTACAGCACCCTGAACGGTCACACAGTGCTATAACACCCTGAACAGATCACACAGTGCTATAACACCCTGAACAGGTCACACAGTGCTACAACACCCTGAACAGGTCACACAGTGCTACAGCACCCTGAACAGGTCACACAGTACTACAGCGCCCTGAAAAGGCACACAGTGCGACAATACCCTGTAGAGGTCCACAGTGTTACGGCACCCTGAACAGGTTACACAGTGGTACAGCACCCAGAACAGATCACACAGTGCTACAGCACCCAGAACAGGCCACACAGTGCTACAGCACCCTCACCATTCACACAGTGCTACAGCACCCTGAACAGACCTCACAGAGTTACAGCACCCTGAACATGGCACAAAGTGCTACAACACCCTGAACAGATCATGCAGTGCTACAAGACCCTGAACAGATCACACAGTGCTACAGCACCCTGAACAGATCAAACAGTGCTACAACACCCTGAACAGATCACACAGTGCTACTGCACCCTGAACAGGTCACACAGTGTTACAGCACCCTGAACAGATCACACAATGCTACAGCACCCTGAACAGATGACACAGTGCTACTGCACCCTGAACCGGTCACACAGTGCTACAGCACCCTGAACAGATCACACAGTGCTACAGCAACCAGAACAGATCACACAGTGCTACAGCAACCAGAACAGATCACACAGTGCTACTGCACCCTGAACACATCACAGTGCAACAGCACCCTGAACAGATCACACAGTCCTACTGCTCCCTAAACAGGTCACACAGTGCTACAGCACCCTGAACAGATCACACAGTGCTACTGCACACTGAACAGATCACACAGTCCTACTGCACCCTGAACAGATCACAGTGCTACAGCACCCTGAACAGATCACACAGTGCTACTGCACCCTAAACAGATCACAGTGCTACAGCACCCTGAACAGATCACACAGTGCTACTGCTCCCTAAACAGGTCACACAGTGCTACAGCACCCTGAACAGATCACACAGTGCTACTGCACACTGAACAGATCACACAGTGGTACAGCACCCTGAACAGATCACACAGTGCTACTGCTCCCTAAACAGGTCACACAGTGCTACAGCACCCTGAACAGATCACACAGTGCTACTGCACCCTAAACAGATCACACAGTGCTACAGCACCCTGAACAGATCACACAGTGCTACTGCTCCCTAAACAGGTCACACAGTGCTACAGCACCCTGAACAGATCACACAGTGCTACTGCACACTGAACAGATCACACAGTGCTACAGCACCCTGAACAGATGACACAGTGCTACTGCACCCTGAACAAGTCACACAGTGCTACTGCACCCTGAACAGGTCACACAGTGCTACAGCACCCTGAACAGATGACACAGTGCTACAGCACCCTGAACAGATCACACAGTGCTACTGCACACTGAACAGATCACACAGTGCTACAGCACCCTGAACAGATCACACAGTGCTACTGCACCCTGAACAGGTCACACAGTGCTACTGCACCCTAAACAGATCACAGTGCTACAGCACCCTGAACAGATCACACAGTGCTACTGCTCCCTAAACAGGTCACACAGTGCTACAGCAGCCTGAACAGATCACACAGTGCTACTGCACACTGAACAGATCACACAGTGGTACAGCACCCTGAACAGATCACACACTGCTACTGCTCCCTAAACAGGTCACACAGTGCTACAGCACCCTGAACAGATCACACAGTGCTACTGCACCCTAAACAGATCACACAGTGCTACAGCACCCTGAACAGATCACACAGTGCTACTGCTCCCTAAACAGGTCACACAGTGCTACAGCACCCTGAACAGATCACACAGTGCTACTGATCCCTAAACAGGTTTTCAGTGCTACTGCACCCTGAACAGGTCACACAGTGCTACTCAACCCTGAACAGGTCACACAGTGCTACTGCACCCTGATAAGGTCACACAGTGCTACTGCACCCTGAACAGATCACAAGGTGCTACAGCACCCTGAACAGATCACACAGTGCTATAGCACCCTGAACAGGTCAGAAAGTGCTACAACTCCATGAACAGATCACACAGTGCGACAGCCCCCTTAACAGATACACAGTGCGACTGCACACTGAACAGGTCACACAGTGCTACAACACCCTGAACAGGACACACAGTGCTACAAAACTCTGAACAGATCACACAGTGCTATAACACCCTGAACAGGACACACAGTGCTACAGCACCCTGAATAGATCACACAGTGCTACAGCACCCTGAACAGATCACACAGTGCTACAGCACGCTGAACAGATCACACAGTGCTACAGCACCCTGAACAGGTCACACAGTGCTGCAGCACCCTGAACAGATCACACAGTGCTATAACACCCTGAACAGGACACACAGTGCTACAGCACCCTGAACAGATCACACAGTGCTACAGCACCCTGAACAGGACACACAGTGCTGCAGCACCCTGAACAGATCACACAGTGCTATAACACCCTGAACAGGACACACAGTGCTACAGCACCCTGAACAGATCACACAGTGCTATAACACCCTGAACAGATCACACAGTGCTACAGCACCCTGAACAGATCACACAGTGCTACTGCACCCTGAACAGATCACACAGTGCTAGAACACCCTGAACAGATCACACAGTGCTACAACACCCTGAACAATTCACGCAGTGCTACAGCACCCTGAATAGATCACACAGTGCTACAGCAACCTGAACAGATCTCACAGTGCTACAGCCCCCTGAGCAGGACACAAAGCGCTACAACACCCTGAACAGATCACACAGTGCTACCCACCCTGAACTGGTCACACAGTGCTACATCACCCTGAACAGGTCACACAGTGCTACAGCACCCAGAACAGGTCACACAGTGCTACAACACCCTGAACAGGTCACACATTGCTACATCACCCTGAACAGGTCACACAGTGCTACAACACCCTGAACAGGTCACACAGTGCTACAGCAGCCAGACCAGGTCACACAGCGCTACAACACCCTGAACAGGGCACACAGTGCTACAACACCCTGAACAGATCACACCGCGCTACAACACCCTGAACACGTCACAAAGTGCTACAACCCCCTGAACAGGTCACACATTGCTACATCTCCCTGAACAAGTCACACAGTGCTACAACACCCTGAACAGGTCACACAGTGCTACAGCACCCTGAACAGGACACACAGCGCTACAGCACCCTGAACACATCACACAGTGCTACAACACCCTGAACAGATCAAACAGTGCTACAGCACCCTGAACAGATCACACAGTGCTACAGCACCCTGAAGAGAGCACACAGTGCTACAGCACCCTGAACAGATCACACAGTGCTACAACACCCTGAAACATATCACACAGTGCTACAACACCCTGAAGAGATCACACAGGGTGAGAACACCCAGAACTGATCACACAGTGCTACAACACCCTGACCAATTCACAAAGTGCTACAGCACCCTGAACAGATCACACAGTGCGAGAACACCATGAACAGATCACACAGTGCTACAACACCCTGACAAGGTCACAAAGTGCTACAGCAACCTGAACAGATCTCACAGTGCTACAGCACCCTGACCAGGACACAAAGTGCTACAACACCATGAACAGATCACAAAGTGCTACAACACCCTGAACAGGTCACACAGCGCTACAGCACCCTGAACAGGTCACACAGCGCTGCAGCACCCTGAACAGGTCACACAGTGCTACAACACCCTGAACAGGTCACACAGTGCTACAACACCATGAACAGATCACAAAGTGCTACAACACCCTGAACAGGTCACACAGTGCTACAGCACCCTGAACAGGTCACACAGTGCTACAGCACCCAGAACAGGTCAAACAGTGCTACAACACCATGAACAGATCACAAAGTGCTACAACACCCTGAACAGGTCACACAGTGCTACAGCACACAGAACAGGTCACACAGTGCTACAACACCCTAAACAGGTCACACATGGCTACAACACCCTGAACAGGTCACACTGTGCTACAACACCCTGAACAGGTCACAAAGTGCTACAACAGCGTGAACAAATCACACAGTGCTACAGCACCCAGAACAGGTCACACAGTGCTACAACACCCTGAACAGGTCACAAAGTGCTACAACACCGTGAACAGATCACACAGTGCTACAGCACCCTGAACAGGTCACACAGTGCTACAACACCCTGAACAGGTCACAAAGTGCTACAACACCGTGAACAGATCACACAGTGCTACAGCACCCTGAACAGGTCACACAGTGCTACAACACCCTGAACAGATCACACAGTGCTACAGCACCCTGAACAGGTCACACAGTGCTACAGCACCCTGAACAAATCACACAGAGCTACAGCACCCTGAACAAATCACACAGTGCTACAGCACCCTGAACAGATCACACAGTGCTACAACACCCTGAACAAATCACACAGTGCTACAGCACCCTGAACAAATCACACAGTGCTACAGCACCCTGAACAGGTCACACAGTGCTACAGCACCCTGAACAGGTCATACAGTGCTACAGCACCCTGAACAAATCACACAGTGCTACAGCACCCTGAACAGGTCACACAGTGCTACAACACCCCGAACAGGACACAGAGTGCTACAGCATTCTGAGCAGGTCACACAGTGCTACAACACCCTGAACAGGACACACAGTGCTACAGCTCCCTGAACAGGTCAGACAGTGCTACAACTCCATGAACAGATCACACAGTGCTACAGCACCCTGAAACGATCACACAGTGCTACTGCTCCCTGAACAGGTCACACAGTGCTATAGCACCCTGAACAGATCACACAGTGCTACTGCACACTGAACAGATCACACAGTGCTACTGCACCCTGAACAGGTCACACACTGCTACAGCACCCTGAACAGATCACACAGTGCTACTGCACACTGAACAGATCACACATTGCTACAGCACCCTGAACAGATCACACAGTGCTACAGCACCCTGAACAGATCACACATTGCTACAGCACCCTGAACAGATCACACAGTGCTACAGCACCCTGAACAGGTCACACAGTGCTACAGCACCCTGAACAGATCACACAGTGCTACAGCACCCTGAACAGATCACACAGTGCTACAGCACCCTGAACAGATCACACAGTGCTACAGCACCCTGAACAGATCACACAGTGCTACAGCACCCTGAACAGGTCACACAGTGCTACAACACCCTGAACAGGTCACACAGTGCTACTGCACATGAACAGGTCACACAGTGCTACAGCACCCTGAACAGGTCACACAGTGCTACAACACCCTGAACAGATCACACAGTGCTACGCACCCTGAACAGGTCACACAGTGCTACAGCACCCTGAACAGATCACACAGTGCTACAGCACCCTGAACAGATCACACAGTGCTACTGCACCCTGAACAGATCACACAGTGCTACAGCACCCTGAACAGATCACACAGTGCTACAACACCCTGAACAGGTCACACAGTGCTACAGCACCCTGAACAGATCACACAGTGCTACAACACCCTGAACAGGTCACACAGTGCTACAACACCGTGAACAGATCACACAGTGCTACAGCACCCTGAACAGATCACACAGTGCTACAACACCCTGAACAGATCACACAGTACTACATCACCCTGAACAGGTCACACATTGCTACAACACCCTGAACAGGTCACACAGTGCTACTCCACCCTGAACAGATCACACAGTGCTACAGCACCCAGAACAGATCTCGCAGTGCTACAGCACCCAGAACAGATCACACAGTGCTACAGCACCCTGAACAGGTCACACAGTGCAACAGCAACCTAAACAGATCACACAGTGCGACAGCATCTTGAAAAATCACACAGTGCTACAGCGCCCTGAAAAGGCACACAGTGCAACAATACCCTATGGAGGTCCAGAGTGTTACAGCACCCTGAACAGGTTACACAGTGGTACAGCACCCAGAACAGATCACACAGTGCTACCGCACCCAGAACAGGTCACACAGTGCTACAGCACCCTGACCATTCACACAGTGCTACAGCACCCTGAACAGATCTCACAGTGCTACAGCACCCTGAACATGTCACAAAGTGCTACAACACCCTGAACAGATCATGCAGTGCGACAGCACCCTGAACAGATCACACAATGCTACAGCACTCTGAACAGATCAGACAGTGCTACTGCACCCTGAACCGGTGACAGAGTGCTACAGCACCCTGAACAGATCACACAGTGCTACAGCAACCTGAACAGATCACACAGTGCTACTGCACCCTGAACAGATCACACAGTGCTACAGCACCCTGAACAGATCACACAGTGCTACTGCTCCCTGAACAGGTAACACAGTGCTACAGCACCCTGAACAGATCACACAGTGCTACTGCACACTGAACAAATCACACAGTGGTACAGCACCCATAACAGATCACACAGTGCTACCGCACCCATAACAGATCACACAGTGCTACAGCACCCTGAACAGATCACACAGTGCTACTGCACCCTGAACAGGTCACACAGTGCTACAGCACCATGAACAGATCACACAGTGCTACAGCACTGTGAACAGATCACACAGTGCTACAGCACTCTGAACAGATCACACAGTGCTACGGCACCCTGAACAGATCACACAGTGCTACAGCGCTCTGAACAGATCACACAGTGCTACAGCACCCTGAACAGATCACACAGTGCTACAGCGCTCTGAACAGATCACACAGTGCTACAGCACCCTGAACAGATCACACAGTGCTACTGCTCCCTGAACAGGTAACACAGTGCTACCACCCTGAACAGGTCACACAGTGCTACAACACCCTGAACAGATCACACAGTGCTACTGCACCCTGAACAGATCACATAGTGCTACAGCACCCAGAACAGGTCACACAGTGCTACAGCAGCCTGAACAGTTCACACAGTGCTACAACACCCTGAACAGTCACGCAGTGCTACAACACCCTGAACAGGTCACACAGTGCTACAACACCCTGAACAGATCACACAGTGCTACAACACCCTGAACACGTCACAAAGTGCTACAGCACCCTGAACAGGTCACACAGCGCTACAGCACCCTGAACAGGTCACACAGTGCTACAACGCCCTGAAGAGATCACACAGTGCTACAAGACTATGAACAGGTCACACAGTGCTACAACACACTGAACAGGTCACACAGTGCTACAGCACCCCGAACAGATCACACAGTGCTACAACACCCTGAACAGATCACACAGTGCTACAACACCCTGAACAGATCACACAGCGCTACATCACCCTGAACAGATCACACAGTGCTACAGCAGCCTGAACAGAGCACACAGAGCTACAGCACCCTGAACAGATCACACAGTGCTACAACACCCTGAACAGATCACACAGTGCTACAACGCCCTGAACAGTTCACACAGTGCTACAACACCCTGAAGAGATCACACAGGGCGAGAACACCCAGAACTGATCACACAGTGCTACAACACCCGGACCAATTCACAAAGTGCTACAGCACCCTGACAAGGTCACAAAATGCTACAGCAACCTGAGCAGGACACAAAGTGCTAAAACACCCTGAACAGATCACAAAGTGCTACAACACCCTGAACAGGTCACACAGTGCGACAGCACCCTGAACAGGTCACACAGTGCTACAGCACCCTGAACAGGTCACACAGTGCTACAACACCCTGAACAGGACACACAGTGCTACAGCACCCTGAACACATCACACAGTGCTACAGCACACTGAACAGATCACACAGTGCGACAGCACCCTGAAAAGATCACACAGTGCTACAGCTCCCTGAACAGGTCAGACAGTGCTGCAACTCCATGAACAGATCACACAGTGCTACAGCACCCTGAAACGATCACACAGTGCTACTGCACCCTGAACAGGTCACACAGTGCTATAGCACCCTGAACAGATCACACAGTGCTACTGCACACTGAACAGATCACACAGTGCTACTGCACGCTGAACAGGTCACACAGTGCTACAGCACCCTGAACAGGTCACACAGTGCTACAGCACACTGAACAGATCACACAGTGCTACTGCACACTGAACAGATCACACATTGCTACAGCACCCTGAACAGATCACACAGTGCTACAGAACCCTGAACAGGTCAGAAAGATGCCACAACACCCTGAACAGATTAGACAGTGCTACAGCACCCTGAACAGATCACAAAGTGCTACAACACCCTGAACAGGTCACACAGTGCTACAACACCCTGAACAGGTCACACAGTGCTACAACACCCTGAACAGGTCACACAGTGCTACAACACCCTGAACAGATCACACAGTGCTACAGCACCCTGAACAGGTCACACAGTGCTACAGCACCCTGAACAGGTCACACAGTGCTACAGCACCCTGAACAGATCACACAGTGCTACAGCACCCTGAACAGGTCACAAGGCACAACCACCACCAACTCACACAGTGCTACAACAACCTGAACAGGTCCACAGTGCTACAACACCGTGAACAGATCACACAGTGCTACAACACCCTGAACAGGTCACACACTGCTACAACACCCTGAACAGGTCACAAAGTGCTACAAAACCGTGAACAGATCACAGTGCTACAGCACCCTGAACAGGTCACACAGTGCTACAACACCTGAACAGGTCACAAAGTGCTACACACCTAACAGATCACACAGTGCTACAACACCCTGAACAGATCACACAGTGCTACAACACCCTGAACAGGTCACACAGTGCTACAACACCCTGAACAGATCACACAGTGCTACAACACCCTGAACAGGTCACACAGTGCTACAACACCCTGAACAGGTCACAAAGTGCGACAACACCCTGAACAGCTCACACAGTGCTACAACACCCTGAACAGGTCACACACTGCTACAACACCCTGAACAGGTCACAAAGTGCTACAACACCGTGAACAGATCACACAGTGCTACAGCACCCTGAACAGGTCACACATTGCTACAACACCCTGAACAGGTCATACAGTGCTACAACACCCTGAACAGATCACACAGTGCTACAGCACCCAGAACAGATCACACAGTGCTACAGCACCCAGAACAGGTCACACAGTGCTACAGCACCCTGAACAGATCACAAAGTGCTACAACACCCTGAGCAGGTCACACAGTGCTACAACACACTGAACAGGTCACACAGGGCTACATCACACTGAACAGATCACACAGTGCTACAGCATCCTGAACAGATCACACAGTGCTACAGCACCCTGAACAGTCACACAGAGCTACAGCACCCTGAACAGGTCACACAGTGCTACAGCACCCTGAACAGATCACACAGTGCTACAGCACCCTGAACAGTCACACAGTGCTACAGCACCCTGAACAGGTCACACAGTGCTACAGCACCCTGAACAGGTCACACAGTGCTACAGCAACCTGAACGGTCACACAGTGCTATAACACCCTGAACAGATCACACAGTGCTACAGCACCCTGAACAGGTCACACAGTGCTACAACACCCTGAACAGGTCACACAGTGCTACAGCACCCTGAACAGGTCACACAGTGCTACAGCACCCTGAACAGTCACACAGTGCTACAACACCCTGAACAGGTCACACAGTGCTACAGCACCCTGAACAGATCACACAGTGCTACAGCACCCTGAACAGTCACACAGTGCTACAGCACCCTGAACAGGTCACACAGTGCTACAGCACCCTGAACAGGTCACACAGTGCTACAGCAACCTGAACGGTCACACAGTGCTAAACACCCTGAACAGTCACACAGTGCTACAGCACCCTGAACAGGTCACACAGTGCTACAGCACCCTGAACGGTCACACAGTGCTATAACACCCTGAACAGATCACACAGTGCTATAACACCCTGAACAGGTCACACAGTGCTACAACACCCTGAACAGGTCACACAGTGCTACAGCACCCTGAACAGGTCACACAGTACTACAGCGCCCTGAAAAGGCACACAGTGCGACAATACCCTGTAGAGGTCCACAGTGTTACGGCACCCTGAACAGGTTACACAGTGGTACAGCACCCAGAACAGAACACACAGTGCTACAGCACCCAGAACAGGCCACACAGTGCTACAGCACCCTCACCATTCACACAGTGCTACAGCACCCTGAACAGATCTCACAGTGTTACAGCACCCTGAACATGGCAAAAAGTGCTACAACACCCTGAACAGATCATGCAGTGCTACAAGACCCTGAACAGATCACACAGTGCTACAGCACCCTGAACAGATCAAACAGTGCTACAACACCCTGAACAGATCACACAGTGCTACTGCACCCTGAACAGGTCACACAGTGTTACAGCACCCTGAACAGATCACACAATGCTACAGCACCCTGAACAGATCACACAGTGCTACTGCACCCTGAACCGGTCACACAGTGCTACAGCACCCTAACATCCACAGTGCTACACACCGAACAGATCACACAGTGCTACAGCAACCAGAACAGATCACACAGTGCTACTGCACCCTGAACACATCACAGTGCAACAGCACCCTGAACAGATCACACAGTCCTACTGCTCCCTAAACAGGTCACACAGTGCTACAGCACCCTGAACAGATCACACAGTGCTACTGCACACTGAACAGATCACACAGTCCTACTGCACCCTGAACAGATCACAGTGCTACAGCACCCTGAACAGATCACACAGTGCTACTGCACCCTAAACAGATCACAGTGCTACAGCACCCTGAACAGATCACACAGTGCTACTGCTCCCTAAACAGGTCACACAGTGCTACAGCACCCTGAACAGATCACACAGTGCTACTGCACACTGAACAGATCACACAGTGGTACAGCACCCTGAACAGATCACACAGTGCTACTGCTCCCTAAACAGGTCACACAGTGCTACAGCACCCTGAACAGATCACACAGTGCTACTGCACCCTAAACAGATCACACAGTGCTACAGCACCCTGAACAGATCACACAGTGCTACTGCTCCCTAAACAGGTCACACAGTGCTACAGCACCCTGAACAGATCACACAGTGCTACTGCACACTGAACAGATCACACAGTGCTACAGCACCCTGAACAGATGACACAGTGCTACTGCACCCTGAACAAGTCACACAGTGCTACTGCACCCTGAACAGGTCACACAGTGCTACAGCACCCTGAACAGATGACACAGTGCTACAGCACCCTGAACAGATCACACAGTGCTACTGCACACTGAACAGATCTCACAGTGCTACAGCACCCTGAACAGATGACACAGTGCTACTGCACCCTGAACAGGTCACACAGTGCTACTGCACCCTAAACAGATCACAGTGCTACAGCACCCTGAACAGATCACACAGTGCTACTGCTCCCTAAACAGGTCACACAGTGCTACAGCAGCCTGAACAGATCACACAGTGCTACTGCACACTGAACAGATCACACAGTGGTACAGCACCCTGAACAGATCACACACTGCTACTGCTCCCTAAACAGGTCACACAGTGCTACAGCACCGTGAACAGATCACACAGTGCTACTGCACCCTAAACAGATCACACAGTGCTACAGCACCCTGAACAGATCACACAGTGCTACTGCTCCCTAAACAGGTCACACAGTGCTACAGCACCCTGAACAGATCACACAGTGCTACTGCACCCTGAACAGGTCACACAGTGCTACTCAACCCTGAACAGGTCACACAGTGCTACTGCACCCTGATAAGGTCACACAGTGCTACTGCACCCTGAACAGATCACAAGGTGCTACAGCACCCTGAACAGATCACACAGTGCTATAGCACCCTGAACAGGTCAGAAAGTGCTACAACTCCATGAACAGATCACACAGTGCGACAGCCCCCTTAACAGATACACAGTGCGACTGCACACTGAACAGGTCACACAGTGCTACAACACCCTGAACAGGACACACAGTGCTACAAAACTCTGAACAGATCACACAGTGCTATAACACCCTGAACAGGACACACAGTGCTACAGCACCCTGAATAGATCACACAGTGCTACAGCACCCTGAACAGATCACACAGTGCTACAGCACGCTGAACAGATCACACAGTGCTACAGCACCCTGAACAGGTCACACAGTGCTGCAGCACCCTGAACAGATCACACAGTGCTATAACACCCTGAACAGGACACACAGTGCTACAGCACCCTGAACAGATCACACAGTGCTACAGCACCCTTCACAGGACACACAGTGCTGCAGCACCCTGAACAGATCACACAGTGCTATAACACCCTGAACAGGACACACAGTGCTACAGCACCCTGAACAGATCACACAGTGCTATAACACCCTGAACAGATCACACAGTGCTACAGCACCCTGAACAGATCACACAGTGCTACTGCACCCTGAACAGATCACACAGTGCTAGAACACCCTGAACAGATCACACAGTGCTACAACACCCTGAACAATTCACGCAGTGCTACAGCACCCTGAATAGATCACACAGTGCTACAGCAACCTGAACAGATCTCACAGTGCTACAGCCCCCTGAGCAGGACACAAAGAGCTACAACACCCTGAACAGATCACACAGTGCTACCCACCCTGAACTGGTCACACAGTGCTACATCACCCTGAACAGGTCACACAGTGCTACAGCACCCAGAACAGGTCACACAGTGCTACAACACCCTGAACAGGTCACACATTGCTACATCACCCTGAACAGGTCACACAGTGCTACAACACCCTGAACAGGTCACACAGTGCTACAGCAGCCAGACCAGGTCACACAGCGCTACAACACCCTGAACAGGGCACACAGTGCTACAACACCCTGAACAGATCACACCGCGCTACAACACCCTGAACACGTCACAAAGTGCTACAACCCCCTGAACAGGTCACACATTGCTACATCTCCCTGAACAAGTCACACAGTGCTACAACACCCTGAACAGGTCACACAGTGCTACAGCACCCTGAACAGGACACACAGCGCTACAGCACCCTGAACACATCACACAGTGCTACAACACCCTGAACAGATCAAACAGTGCTACAGCACCCTGAACAGATCACACAGTGCTACAGCACCCTGAAGAGAGCACACAGTGCTACAGCACCCTGAACAGATCACACAGTGCTACAACACCCTGAACAGATCACACAGTGCTACAACACCCTGAAGAGATCACACAAGGTGAGAACACCCAGAACTGATCACACAGTGCTACAACACCCTGACCAATTCACAAAGTGCTACAGCACCCTGAACAGATCACACAGTGCGAGAACACCATGAACAGATCACACAGTGCTACAACACCCTGACAAGGTCACAAAGTGCTACAGCAACCTGAACAGATCTCACAGTGCTACAGCACCCTGACCAGGACACAAAGTGCTACAACACCATGAACAGATCACAAAGTGCTACAACACCCTGAACAGGTCACACAGCGCTACAGCACCCTGAACAGGTCACACAGCGCTGCAGCACCCTGAACAGGTCACACAGTGCTACAACACCCTGAACAGGTCACACAGTGCTACAACACCATGAACAGATCACAAAGTGCTACAACACTGAACAGGTCACACAGTGCTACAACACCATGAACAGATCACAAAGTGCTACAACACCCTGAACAGGTCACACAGTGCTACAGCACCCTGAACAGGTCACACAGTGCTACAGCACCCAGAACAGGTCAAACAGTGCTACAGCACCCTGAACAGATCACACAGTGCTACAACACCATGAACAGATCACAAAGTGCTACAACACCCTGAACAGGTCACACAGTGCTACAGCACACAGAACAGGTCACACAGTGCTACAACACCCTGAACAGGTCACACATGGCTACAACACCCTGAACAGTTCACACTGTGCTACAACACCCTGAACAGGTCACAAAGTGCTACAACAGCGTGAACAAATCACACAGTGCTACAGCACCCAGAACAGGTCACACAGTGCTACAACACCCTGAACAGGTCACAAAGTGCTACAACACCCTGAACAGATCACACAGTGCTACAGCACCCTGAACAGGTCACACAGTGCTACAACACCCTGAACAGGTCACAAAGTGCTACAACACCGTGAACAGATCACACAGTGCTACAGCACCCTGAACAGGTCACACAGTGCTACAACACCCTGAACAGATCACACAGTGCTACAGCACCCTGAACAGATCACACATTGCTACAGCACCCTGAACAGGTCACACAGTGCTACAACACCCTGAACAGATCACACAGTGCTACAGCACCCTGAACAGGTCACAAAATGCTACAACACCCTGAACAGGTCACACAGTGCTACTGCACCCTGAACAGATCACACAGTGCTACAGCAACCTGAACAGATCACACAGTGCTACTGCACCCTGAACAGATCACACAGTGCTACAGCACCCTGAACAGATCACACACTGCTACTGCTCCCTGAACAGGTCACACAGTGCTACACAGCCCTGAACAGATCACACAGTGCTACTGCACCCTGAACAGATCACACAGTGCGACAGCATCTTGAAAAATCACACAGTGCTACAGCGCCCTGAAAAGGCACACAGTGCGACAATACCCTGTAGTGGTCCACAGTGTTCCCGCACCCTGAACAGGTTACACAGTGGTACAGCACCCAGAACAGATCACACAGTGCTACTGCACCCAGAACAGGTCACACAGTGCTACAGCACCCTGACCATTCACACAGTGATACAGCACCTGAACAGATCTCACAGTGCTACAGAACCTGACATGTCACAAAGTGATACAACACCCTGAACAGATCATGCAGTGTACAAGACCCTGAACAGATCACACAGTGCTACAGCACCCTGAACAGATCAAACAGTGCTACAACACCGTGAACAGATCACACAGTGCTACAGCACCCTGAACAGATCACACAGTGCTACAGCACACTGAACAGGTCACACGATGCTTCAGCAACCTGAACAGATCACACGGTGCTACGGCACCCTGAACAGGTCACACAGTGCTACAACACCCTGAACACGTCACACAGTTCTGCAACACCCTGAAGAGGACACTCAGTGCTGCAGCACCCTGTACAGATCACACAGTGCTGCAGCACCCTGAACAGATCACACAGTGCTACAGCACCCTGAACAGATCACACAGTGCCACAACACCCTGAACTGATCACACAGTGCTACTGCACCCTAAACAGGTCACACAGTTCTACAGCACCCTGAACAGCTCAGACAGTGCTACAACTCCATGAACAGATCACACAGTGCTACAGCACCCTGAACAGATCATACAGCGCTACAACACCCTGAACAGATCACACAGTGCTACTGCACCCTGAACAGATCACACAGTGCTACAACACCCTGAACAGGTCACACAGTGCTACAAAACTCTGAACAGGTCACACAGTGCTAAAACACCCTGAACAGGTCACACAGTGCTACTGCACCATGGACAGATCACACAGTACAACAGCACCCTGAACAGATCACACAGTGCTACTGCACCCTGAACAGGTCACACAGTGCTACAGCACCCTGAACAGATCACACAGTGCAACAGCACCCTGAACAGGTCAGACAGTGCTACAACTCCATGAACAGATCACACATTGCTACAGCACCCTGAACAGATCACACAGTGATACTGCACCCTGAACAGGTCACACAGTGCTACAGCACCTTGAACAGGTCAGAGTGTGCAACAACTCCATGAACAGATCACACAGTGCTACAGAACCCTGAACAGGTCAGACAGTGCTACAACTCCATAAACAGATCACACAGTGCTACAGCACCCTGAACAGATCACACAGTGCTACAACACCCTGAACACATCACACAGTGCTATAACACCCTGAACAGGTCACACAGTGCTACAACACCCTGAACAGATCACACAGTGCTACAGCACCCTGAACAGATCACACAGTGCTACAGCACCCTGAACAGGTCACACAGTGCTACAACACCCTGAACAGATCACACAGTGCTACAGCACCCTGAACAGGTCACACAGTGCTACAGCACCCTGAACAGATCACACAGTGCTACAACACCCTGAACAGGTCACACAGTGCTACAGCACCCTGAACAGATCACACAGTGCTACAGCACCCTGAACAGATCACACAGTGCTACAGCACCCTGAACAAATCACACAGTGCTACAGCACCCTGAACAGATCACACAGTGCTACAGCACCCTGAACAGATCACACAGTGCTACAGCACCCTGAACAGGTCACACAGTGCTACAGCACCCTGAACAAATCACACAGTGCTACAGCACCCTGAACAGGTCACACAGTGCTACAACACCCCGAACAGGACACAGAGTGCTACAGCATTCTGAGCAGGTCACACAGTGCTACAACACCCTGAACAGGACACACAGTGCTACAGCTCCCTGAACAGGTCAGACAGTGCTACAACTCCATGAACAGATCACACAGTGCTACAGCACCCTGAAACGATCACACAGTGCTACTGCTCCCTGAACAGGTCACACAGTGCTATAGCACCCTGAACAGATCACACAGTGCTACTGCACACTGAACAGATCACACAGTGCTACTGCACCCTGAACAGGTCACACACTGCTACAGCACCCTGAACAGATCACACAGTGCTACTGCACACTGAACAGATCACACATTGCTACAGCACCCTGAACAGATCACACAGTGCTACAGCACCCTGAACAGATCACACATTGCTACAGCACCCTGAACAGATCACACAGTGCTACAGCACCCTGAACAGGTCACACAGTGCTACTGCACACTGAACAGATCACACAGTGCTACAGCACCCTGAACAGATCACACAGTGCTACAGCACCCTGAACAGATCACACAGTGCTACTGCACCCTGAACAGATCACACAGTGCTACAGCACCCTGAACAGATCACACAGTGCTACAGCACCCTGAACAGGTCACACAGTGCTACTGCACCCTGAACAGGTCACACAGTGCTACTGCACCCTGAACAGGTCACACAGTGCTACAACACCCTGAACAGATCACACAGTGCTACTGCACCCTGAACAGATCACACAGTGCTACTGCACCCTGAACAGATCACACAGTGCTACAGCACCCTGAACAGATCACACAGTGCTACTGCACACTGAACAGATCACACATTGCTACAGCACCCTGAACAGATCACACAGTGCTACACCACCCTGAACAGATCACACAGTGCTACAGCACCCTGAACAGGTCACAAAGTGCTACTGCACCCTGAACAGGTCACACAGTGCTACAACACCCTGAACAGGTCACACAGTGCTACAACACCGTGAACAGATCACACAGTGCTACAGCACCCTGAACAGATCACACAGTGCTACAACACCCTGAACAGATCACACAGTACTACATCACCCTGAACAGGTCACACATTGCTACAACACCCTGAACAGGTCACACAGTGCTACTCCACCCTGAACAGATCACACAGTGCTACAGCACCCAGAACAGATCTCGCAGTGCTACAGCACCCAGAACAGATCACACAGTGCTACAGCACCCTGAACAGGTCACACAGTGCAACAGCAACCTAAACAGATCACACAGTGCGACAGCATCTTGAAAAATCACACAGTGCTACAGCGCCCTGAAAAGGCACACAGTGCAACAATACCCTATGGAGGTCCAGAGTGTTACAGCACCCTGAACAGGTTACACAGTGGTACAGCACCCAGAACAGATCACACAGTGCTACCGCACCCAGAACAGGTCACACAGTGCTACAGCACCCTGACCATTCACACAGTGCTACAGCACCCTGAACAGATCTCACAGTGCTACAGCACCCTGAACATGTCACAAAGTGCTACAACACCCTGAACAGATCATGCAGTGCGACAGCACCCTGAACAGATCACACAATGCTACAGCACCCTGAACAGATCACACAGTGCTACTGCACCCTGAACCGGTGACAGAGTGCTACAGCACCCTGAACAGATCACACAGTGCTACAGCAACCTGAACAGATCACACAGTGCTACTGCACCCTGAACAGATCACACAGTGCTACAGCACCCTGAACAGATCACACAGTGCTACTGCTCCCTGAACAGGTAACACAGTGCTACAGCACCCTGAACAGATCACACAGTGCTACTGCACACTGAACAAATCACACAGTGGTACAGCACCCATAACAGATCACACAGTGCTACCGCACCCATAACAGATCACACAGTGCTACAGCACCCTGAACAGATCACACAGTGCTACTGCACCCTGAACAGGTCACACAGTGCTACAGCACCATGAACAGATCACACAGTGCTACAGCACTGTGAACAGATCACACAGTGCTACAGCACTCTGAACAGATCACACAGTGCTACGGCACCCTGAACAGATCACACAGTGCTACAGCGCTCTGAACAGATCACACAGTGCTACAGCACCCTGAACAGATCACACAGTGCTACAGCACCCTGAACAGATCACACAGTGCTACAGCACCCTGAACAGATCACACAGTGCTACAGCACCCTGAACAGGTCACACAGTGCTACACACCCTGAACAGGTCACACAGTGCTACAACACCCTGAACAGATCACACAGTGCTACAGCACCCTGAACAGATCACACAGTGCTACAACACCTGAACAGGTCACACAGTGCTACAGCACCTGAACAGTTCACACAGTGCTACAACACCCTGAACAGGTCACGCAGTGCTACAACACCCTGAACAGGTCACACAGTGCTACAACACCCTGAACAGATCACACAGTGCTACAACACCCTGAACACGTCACAAAGTGCTACAGCACCCTGAACAGGTCACACAGCGCTACAGCACCCTGAACAGGTCACACAGTGCTACAACGCCCTGAAGAGATCACACAGTGCTACAAGACTATGAACAGGTCACACAGTGCTACAACACACTGAACAGGTCACACAGTGCTACAGCACCCCGAACAGATCACACAGTGCTACAACACCCTGAACAGATCACACAGTGCTACAACACCCTGAACAGATCACACAGCGCTACATCACCCTGAACAGATCACACAGTGCTACAGCAGCCTGAACAGAGCACACAGAGCTACAGCACCCTGAACAGATCACACAGTGCTACAACACCCTGAACAGATCACACAGTGCTACAACGCCCTGAACAGTTCACACAGTGCTACAACACCCTGAAGAGATCACACAGGGCGAGAACACCCAGAACTGATCACACAGTGCTACAACACCCGGACCAATTCACAAAGTGCTACAGCACCCTGACAAGGTCACAAAATGCTACAGCAACCTGACCAGGACACAAAGTGCTAAAACACCCTGAACAGATCACAAAGTGCTACAACACCCTGAACAGGTCACACAGTGCGACAGCACCCTGAACAGGTCACACAGTGCTACAGCACCCTGAACAGGTCACACAGTGCTACAACACCCTGAACAGGACACACAGTGCTACAGCACCCTGAACACATCACACAGTGCTACAGCACACTGAACAGATCACACAGTGCGACAGCACCCTGAAAAGATCACACAGTGCTACAGCTCCCTGAACAGGTCAGACAGTGCTGCAACTCCATGAACAGATCACACAGTGCTACAGCACCCTGAACAGATCACACAGTGCTACTGCACCCTGAACAGGTCACACAGTGCTACAGCACCCTGAACAGATCACACAGTGCTACTGCACACTGAACAGATCACACAGTGCTACTGCACCCTGAACAGGTCACACAGTGCTACAGCACCCTGAACAGATCACACAGTGCTACTGCACACTGAACAGATCACACATTGCTACAGCACCCTGAACAGATCACACAGTGCTACAGAACCCTGAACAGGTCAGAAAGATGCCACAACACCCTGAACAGATTAGACAGTGCTACAGCACCCTGAACAGATCACACAGTGCTACAGCACCCTGAACAGGTCACACAGTGCTACAACACCCTGAACAGGTCACACAGTGCTACACCACCGTGAACAGATCACACAGTGCTACACCACCGTGAACAGATCACAAAGTGCAAAATCACCCTGAACATGTCACAAAGTGCTACAGCACCCTGAACAGGTCACAAAGTGCTACAACACCCTGAACAGGTCACACAGTGCTACAACACCCTGAACAGGTCACACAGTGCTACAACAACCTGAACAGGTCACACAGTGCTACAACACCGTGAACAGATCACACAGTGCTACAACACCCTGAACAGGTCACACAGTGCTACAACACCCTGAACAGGTCACAAAGTGCTACAAAACCGTGAACAGATCACACAGTGCTACAGCACCCTGAACAGGTCACACAGTGCTACAACACCCTGAACAGGTCACAAAGTGCTACAACACCGTGAACAGATCACACAGTGCTACAACACCCTGAACAGGTCACACAGTGCTACAACACCCTGAACAGGTCACACAGTGCTACAGCACCCTGAACAGATCACACAGTGCTACAACACCCTGAACAGGTCACACAGTGCTACAACACCCTGAACAGGTCACAAAGTGCTACAACACCCTGAACAGCTCACACAGTGCTACAACACCCTGAACAGGTCACACACTGCTACAACACCCTGAACAGGTCACAAAGTGCTACAACACCGTGAACAGATCACACAGTGCTACAGCACCCTGAACAGGTCACACATTGCTACAACACCCTGAACAGGTCACACAGTGCTACAACACCCTGAACAGGTCACACAGTGCTACAGCACCCTGAACAGATCACACAGGGCTACAGCACCCAGAACAGGCCACACAGTGCTACAGCACCCTGAACAGA
This sequence comes from Sphyrna mokarran, assembly GCA_024679065.1. Taxonomy (NCBI): domain Eukaryota; kingdom Metazoa; phylum Chordata; class Chondrichthyes; order Carcharhiniformes; family Carcharhinidae; genus Sphyrna; species Sphyrna mokarran. Next base: position 1,594,823 of record JAGIQG010000035.1, on the reverse strand, counting down.
TCACACAGTGCTACAACACCCAGAACAGGTCACACAGTGCTACTGCACCCTGAACAGATCACACAGTGCTACAGCACCCAGAACAGATCACACAGTGCTACAGCACCCTGAACAGATCACACAGTGCTACAGCACCCAGAACAGGCCACACAGTGCTACAGCACCCTGAACAGATCACACAGTGTTACAACACCCAGAACAGGTCACACAGTGCTACTGCACCCTGAACAGATCACACAGTGCTACAGCACCCAGAACAGATCACACAGTGCTACAGCACCCTGAACAGGTCACACAGTGCTACAGCACCCTGAACAGGTCACACAGTGCAACAGCACCCCAAACAGATCACACAGTGCGACAGCATCTTGAAAAATCACACAGTGCTACAGCGCCCTGAAAAGGCACACAGTGCGACAATACCCTGTAGAGGTCCACAGTGTTACGGCACCCTGAACAGGTTACAGAGTGGTACAGCACCCAGAACAGATCACACAGTGCTACAGCACCCAGAACAGGTCACGCAGTGATACAGCACCCTGACCATTCACACAGTGCTACAGCACCCTGAACAGATCTCACAGTGCTACAGCACCCTGAACATGTCACAAAGTGCTACAACACCCTGAACAGATCATGCAGTGCTACAGCACCCTGAACAGATCACACAATGCTACAGCAGCCTGAACAGATCACACAGTGCTACTGCACCCTGAACCGGTCACAGAGTGCTACAGCACCCTGAACAGATCACACAGTGCTACAGCAACCTGAACAGATCACACAGTGCTACTGCACCCTGAACAGATCACACAGTGCTACAGCACCCTGAACAGATCACACAGTGCTACTGCTCCCTGAACAGGTAACACAGTGCTACAGCACCCTGAACAGATCACACAGTGCTACTGCACACTGAACAGATCACACAGTGGTACAGCACCCTGAACAGATCACACAGTGCTACAGCTCCATGACCAGGTCAGACAGTGCTACAACCCCATGAACATATGACACAGTGCTACAGCACCCTGAAACGATCACACAGTGCTACTGCACCCTGAACAGGTCACACAGTGCTACAGCACCCTGAACAGATCACACAGTGCTACAGTACTGTGAACAGATCACACAGTGCTACAGCCCTCTGAACAGATCACACAGTGCTACTGCACCCTGAACAGATCACACAGTGCTACAGCACTCTGAACAGATCACACAGTGCTACAGCACTCTGAACAGATCACACAGTGCTACCACCCTGAACAGGTCACACAGTGCTACTGCACCCTGAACAGATCACATAGTGCTACAGCACCCTGAACAGGTCACACAGTGCTACAGCACCCTGAACAGATCACACAGTGCTACAGCACCCTGAACAGGTCACACAGTGCTACAGCACCCTGAACAGGTCACACAGTGCTACAGCACCCTGAACAGATCACACAGTGCTACAGCACCCTGAACAGATCACACAGTGCTACAGCACCCTGAACAGGTCACACAGTGCTACAGCACCCTGAACAGGTCACAGTGCAACAGCACCCTAAACAGATCATACAGTGCGACAGTATCTTGAAAAATGACACAGTGCTACAGCGCCCTGAAAAGGCACACAGTGCGACAATACCCTGTAGAGGTCCACAGTGTTACGACACCCTGAACAGTTTACACAGTGGTACAGCACCCAGAACAGATCACACAGTGCTACAGCACCCAGAACAGGTCACACAGTGCTACAGCACCCTGAACATTCACACATTGCTACAGCACCCTGAACAGATCTCACAGTGCTACAGCACCCTGAACATGTCACAAAGTGCTACAACACCATGAACCGATCATGCAGTGCTACAACACCCTGAACAGATCACACAGTGCTACTGCACCCTCAACAGGTCACACAGTGCTACAGCACCCTGAACAGATCACACAGTGCTACAGCACCCTGAACAGATCACACAGTGCTACAGCACCCTGAACAGATCACACAGTGCTACAGCACCCTGAACAGATCACACAGTGCTATAGCAACCTGAACAGATCACACAGTGCTTCTGCACCCTGAACAGATCACACAGTGCTACAGCACCCTGAACAGATCACACAGTGCTACTGCTCCCTGAACAGGTCACACAGTGCTACAGCACCCTTAACAGATCACACAGTGCTACTTCACACTGAACAGATCACACAGTGCTACAGCACCCTGAACAAATCACACAGTGCTACAGCTCCCTGAACAGGTCAGACAGTGCTACAACTCCATGAACAGATCACACAGTGCTACAGCACCCTGAAACGATCACACAGTGCTACTGCACCCTGAACAGATCAAACAGTGCTACTGCACCCTGAACGGGTCACACAGTGCTACAACACCCTGAACAGGACACACAGTGCTACAACACCCTGAACAGGTCACACAGTGCTACAGCTCCCTGAACAGATCACAAAGTGCTACAACTCCATGTACAGGTCACACAGTGCTACAGCACCCTGAACAGATCACACAGTGCTATAACACCCTGAACAGGACACACATTGCTACAGCACCCTGAACAGATCACACAGTGCTACAGCACCCTGAACAGATCACAGAGTGCTACAGCACCCTGAACAGATCACACAGTGCTACTGCACCCTGAACAGATCACACAGTGCTACAGCACCCTGAACAGATCACACAGTGCTACAACACCCTGAACAGATCACACAGTGCTACAACACCCTGAAGAGATCACACAGGGCGAGAACACCCAGAACAGATCACACAGTGCTACAACACCCTAACCAATTCACAAAGTGCTACAGAACCCTGAACAGATCACACAGTGCGAGAACACCCTGAACAGATTACACAGTGCTACAACACCCTAACCAATTCACAAAGTGCTACAGAACCCTGAACAGATCACACAGTGCTACAACACCCTGACAAGGTCACAAAGTGCTACAGCAACCTGAACAGATCTCACAGTGCTACAGCACCCTGACCAGGACACAAAGTGCTACAACACCCTGAACAGAACACAGAGTGCTACAAGACTATGAACAGGTCACACAGTGCTACAACATCCTGAACAGGTCACACAGCGCTACAACACCCTGAACCCGTCACAAAGTGCTACAGCACCCTGAACAGGTCACACAGCGCTATAGCACCCTGAACAGGTCACACAGTGCTACAGCACCCTGAACAGATCACACAGTGCTACTGCACCCTGAACAGATCACACAGTGCTACTGCACCCTGAACAGATCACACAGTGCTACAGCACCCTGAACAGATCACACAGGGCTACAACACCCTGAACAGGTCACACAGTGCTACAACACCCTGAACAGGTCACACAGTGCTACAGCACCCTGAACAGATCACACAGTGCTACAACACCCTGAACAGGTCACACAGTGCTACAACACCCTGAACAGGTCACAAAGTGCTACAACACCCTGAACAGCTCACACAGTGCTACAACACCCTGAACAGGTCACACAGTGCTACAACACCCTGAACAGGTCACAAAGTGCTACAACACCCTGAACAGATCACACAGTGCTACAGCACCCTGAACAGGTCACACATTGCTACAACACCCTGAACAGGTCACACAGTGCTACAACACCCTGAACAGGTCACACAGTGCTACAACACCCTGAACAGGTCACACAGTGCTACAGCACCCTGAACAGGTCACACAGTGCTACAGCACCCTGAACAGGTCACACATTGCTACAACACCCTGAACAGGTCACACAGTGCTACAACACCCTGAACAGGTCACACAGTGCTACAACACCCTGAACAGATCACACAGTGCTACAGCACCCTGAACAGGTCACACAGTGCTACAGCACCCAGAACAGGCCACACAGTGCTACAGCACCCTGAACAGATCACACAGTGTTACAACACCCTGAACAGGTCACACAGTGCTACTGCACCCTGAACAGATCACACAGTGCTACAGCACCCTGAACAGATCACACAGTGCTACAGCACCCTGAACAGATCACACAGTGCTACAGCACCCTGAACAGATCACACAGTGCTACAGCACCCTGAACAGGTCACACAGTGCAACAGCACCCCAAACAGATCACACAGTGCGACAGCATCTTGAAAAATCACACAGTGCTACAGCGCCCTGAAAAGGCACACAGTGCGACAATACCCTGTAGAGGTCCACAGTGTTACGGCACCCTGAACAGGTTACACAGTGCTACAGCACCCAGAACAGGTCACGCAGTGCTACAGCACCCTGACCATTCACACAGTGCTACAGCACCCTGAACAGATCTCACAGTGCTACAGCACCCTGAACATGTCACAAAGTGCTACAACACCCTGAACAGATCATGCAGTGCTACAGCACCCTGAACAGATCACACAATGCTACAGCACCCTGAACAGATCACACAGTGCTACTGCACCCTGAACCGGTCACAGAGTGCTACAGCACCCTGAACAGATCACACAGTGCTACAGCAACCTGAACAGATCACACAGTGCTACTGCACCCTGAACAGATCACACAGTGCTACAGCACCCTGAACAAATCACACAGTGCTACTGCTCCCTGAACAGGTAACACAGTGCTACAGCACCCTGAACAGATCACACAGTGCTACAGCACACTGAACAGATCACACAGTGGTACAGCACCCAGAACAGATCACACAGTGCTACAGCTCCATGACCAGGTCAGACAGTGCTACAACTCCATGAACATATGACACAGTGCTACAGCACCCTGAAACGATCACACAGTGCTACTACACCCTGAACAGGTCACACAGTGCTACAGCACCCTGAACAGATCACACAGTGCTACAGTACTGTGAACAGATCACACAGTGCTACAGCCCTCTGAACAGATCACACAGTGCTACTGCACCCTGAACAGATCACACAGTGCTACAGCCCCCTGAACAGATCACACAGTGCTACAGCACCCTGAACAGATCACACAGTGCTACAGCACCCTGAACAGGTCACACAGTGCTACTGCACCCTCAACAGGTCACACAGTGCTACAGCACACTGAACAGATCACAGTGCTACAGCACCCTGAACAGATCACACAGTGCTACAGCACTCTGAACAGATCACACAGTGCTACCACCCTGAACAGGTCACACAGTGCTACTGCACCCTAAACAGATCACATAGTGCTACAGCACCCAGAACAGGTCACACAGTTCTACAGCACCCTGAACAGTTCACACAGTGCTACAACACCATGAACCGATCATGCAGTGCTACAACACCCTGAACAGATCACACAGTGCTACAACACCCTGAACAGATCACACAGTGCTACAGCACCCTCAACAGGTCACACAGTGCTACAGCACCCTGAACAGATCACACAGTGCTACAGCACCCTGAACAGATCACACAGTGCTACAGCACCCTGAACAGATCACACAGTGCTACAGCACCCTGAACAGGTCAGACAGTGCTACAACTCCATGAACAGATCACACAGTGCTACAGCACCCTGAACAGATCACACAGTGCTACAGCACCCTGAACAGGTCACACAGTGCTACAGCACCCTGAACAGATCACACAGTGCTACAGCACCCTGAACAGGTCACACAGTGCTACAACACCCTGAACAGATCACACAGTGCTACAGCACCCTGAACAGATCACACAGTGCTACAACACCCTGAACAGATCACACAGTGCTACAACACCCTGAACAGGTCACACAGTGCTACAACACCCTGAACAGGACACACAGTGCTACAGCACCCTGAACAGGTCACACAGTGCTACAACACCCTGAACAGATCACACAGTGCTACAGCACCCTGAACAGATCACACAGTGCTACAGCACCCTGAACAGATCACACAGTGCTACAGCACCCTGAACAGGTCACACAGTGCTACAGCACCCTGAACAGGTCACACAGTGCTACAGCACCCTGAACAGGTCACACAGTGCTACAGCACCCTGAACAGGTCACACAGTGCTACAGCACCCTAACAGATCATACAGTGCGACAGTATCTTGAAAAATGACACAGTGCTACAGCGCCCTGAAAAGGCACACCGTGCACAACCCTGAGAGGTCCACAGTGTTACGACACCCTGAACAGTTTACACAGTGGTACAGCACCCAGAACAGATCACACAGTGCTACAGCACCCAGAACAGGTCACACAGTGCTACAGCACCCTGAACAGATCACACATTGCTACAGCACCCTGAACAGATCTCACAGTGTACAGCACCCTGAACATGTCACAAAGTGCTACAACACCATGAACCGATCATGCAGTGCTACAACACCCTGAACAGATCACACAGTGCTACAGCACCCAGAACAGATCAAACAGTGCTACAACACTGAACAGATCACACAGTGCTACTGCACCCTCAAAAGGTCACACAGTGCTACAGCACACTGAACAGATCACACAGTGCTACAGCACCCTGAACAGATCACACAGTGCTACTGCACCCTGAACTGATCACACAGTGCAACAGCACCCTGAACAGATCACACAGTGCTATAGCACCTGAACAGATCACACAGTGCTACTGCACCCTGAACAGATCACACAGTGCTACAGCACCCTGAACAGATCACACAGTGCTACTGCACCCTGAACAGGTCACACAGTGCTACAGCACCCTTAACAGATCACACAGTGCTACTGCACACTGAACAGATCACACAGTGCTACAGCACCCTGAACAAATCACACAGTGCTACTGCTCCCTGAACAGGTCAGACAGTGCTACAACTCCATGAACAGATCACACAGTGCTACAGCACCCTGAAACGATCACACAGTGCTACTGCACCCTGAACAGGTCACACAGTGCTACTGCACCCTGAACAGATCACACAGTGCTACAGCACCCTGAACAGATCACACAGTGCTATAACACCCTGAACAGGACACACAGTCCTAGAGCACCCTGAACAGATCACACAGTGCTACAGCACCCTGAACGGATCACAGAGTGCTACAGCACCCTGAACAGATCACACAGTGCTACTGCACCCTGAACAGATCACACAGTGCTACAGCACCCTGAACAGATCACACAGTGCTACAACACCCTGAACAGATCACACAGTGCTACAACACCCTGAAGAGATCACACAGGGCGAGAACACCCAGAACAGATCACACAGTGCTACAACACCCTAACAAATTCACAAAGTGCTGCAGAACCCTGAACAGATCACACAGTGCGAGAACACCCTGAACAGATTACACAGTGCTACAACACCCTAACCAATTCACAAAGTGCTACAGAACCCTGAACAGATCACACAGTGCTACAACACCCTGACAAGGTCACAAAGTGCTACAGCAACCTGAACAGATCTCACAGTGCTACAGCACCCTGACCAGGACACAAAGTGCTACAACACCCTGAACAGATCACAGAGTGCTACAAGACTAAGAACAGGTCACACAGTGCTACAACATCCTGAACAGGTCACACAGTGCTACAGCACCCTGAACAGATCACACAGTGCTACAACACCCTGAAAAGATCACACAGCGCTACAACACCCTGAACCCGTCACATAGTGCTACAGCACCCTGAACAGGTCACACAGCGCTACAGCACCCTGAACAGGTCACACAGTGCTACAGCACCCTGAACAGGTCACACAGCGCTACAGCACCCTGAACACATCACACAGTGCTACAGCACCCTGAACACATCACACAGTGCTACAACACCCTGAAAAGATCACACAGCGCTACAACACCCTGAACCCGTCAGAAAGTGCTACAGCACCCTGAACAGGTCACACAGCGCTACAGCACCCTGAACAGGTCACACAGCGCTACAGCACCCTGAACAGATCACACACTGCTACAGCAACCTTAACAGGTCACACAGTGCTACAACACCCTGAACAGGACACAAACAAACATCACCCACAGTGGCTACAGACCCCACCTGAACAAGGATCCACACAGTGCTACAGCACCCCTGGAAAAACCAGATCCACATCTTCCTCCCCCTCTCCCCTTCTTTCCCTACCTTTTCCCAGCACCCAGTGCGACAGCACCCTGAACCAGATCACACAGTGCTACAGCACCCTGAAACAGATCACACAGTGCTATACACCTGAACAGGAACACAGTGCTAAAGGCGCCCTGAAAAGATCACACGTGGACAGCACTTGAACAGTCACACAGTGCTACAGCACCCTGAACAGATCACACAGTGCTACAGCACCCTGAACAGATCACACAGTGCTACAACTCCATGAACAGGTCACACAGTGCTACAGCACCCTGAACAGATCACACAGTGCTACAACACCCTGAACAGGTCACACAGTGCTACAGCACCCTGAACAGATCACACAGTGCTACAACACCCTGAACAGATCACACAGTGCTACAGCACCTGAACAGATCACACAGTGCTACGCACCCGAACAGATCACCAGTGCTACAACACCCTGAACAGGTCACACAGTGCTACAACTCCCTCAACAACACACACAGTGCTACAGCACCCTGAACAGATCACACAGTGCTACAGCACCCTGAACACGTCACACAGTGCTACAGCACCCTGATCAGGGCACACAGTGCTACAGCACACTGAACAGATGACACAGTACTGCGGCACCCTGATCAGGGCGCACGATGCTTCAGCAACCTGAACAGATCACACGGTGCTACGGGACTCTGAACAGGTCACACAGTGCTACAACACCCTGAACACAACTTTCAGTTCTGCAACACCCTGAAGAGGACACACAGTGCTGCAGCACCCTGAACATATCACACAGTGCTCCAGCACCCTGAACAGAACACACAGTGCTACAACACCCTGAACAGATCACGCAGTGCTACTGCACCATGAAAAGATCACACAGTGCTACAGCACCCTGAACAGATCACACAGTGCTACAGCACACTGAACAGATCACACAGTGCTACTGCACCCTGAACAGATCACACAGTGCTACTGCACCCTGAACAGATCACACAGTGCTACAGCACCCTGAACAGATCACACAGTGATACAACACCCTGAACTGATCAAACAGTGCTGCTGCACCCTGAACAGGTCACACAGTGCTACTGCACCCTGAACAGATCAAACACTGCTACTGCACTCTGAACAGGTCACACAGTGCTACAGCACCCTGAATAGGTCACACAGTGCTACAACTCCATGAACAGATCACACAATGCTACAGCACCCTGAACAGATCACACAGTGCTCCAGCACCCTGAACAGGTCGGACAGTGCTACAACTCCATGAACAGATCACATAGTGCTACAGCACCCTGAACAGATCACACAGTGCTACTGCACCCTGAACAGATGACACAGTGCTACAGCACCCTGAACAGGTCACACAGTGCTACTGCACCCTGAACAGGTAAAACAGTGCTACAGCACCCTGAACAGATCACACAGTGCTACTGCACCCTGAACAGGTCACACAGTGCTACTGCACCCTGAACAGGTCACACAGTGCTACAGCACCCTGAACAGATCACATAGTGCTACAGCACCCAGAACAGGTCACACAGTGCTACTGCACCCTGAACAGGTCACACAGTGCTACTGCACCCTAAACAGGTCACACAGTGCTACCACACCCTGAACTGATCACACAGTGCTACAGCACCCTGAACAGATCACACAGTGCTACTGCACCCTGAACAGATCACACAGTGCTACTGCACCCTGAACAGATCACACAGTGCTACTGCACCCTGAATAGATCACACAGTGCTACTGCACCCTGAACAGATCACACAGTGCTACAGCACCCTGATCAGATCACAGAGTGCTACAGCACCCTGAACAGATCACACAGTGCTACAACTCCATGAACAGGTCACACAGTGCTACAGCACCCTGAACAGATCACACAGTGCTACAGCACCCTGAACAGGTCACACAGTGCTACAACACCCTGAACACGTCACGCAGTTCCAACACCCTGAAGAGGACACACAGTGCTGCAGCACCCTGAACAGATCACACAGTGCTACAGCACCCTGAACAGATCACACAGTGCTACAACACCCTGAACAGATCACACAGTGCTACAGCACCCTGAACAGATCACACAGTGCTATAACACCCTGCACAGGACACACAGTGCTACAGCACCCTGAACAGATCACACAGTGCTATAACACCCTGAACAGATCACACATTGCTACAGCACATGAACAGATCACACAGTGCTACTGCACCCTGAACAGATCACACAGTGCGACTGCACCCTGAACAGGTCACACAGTGCTACTGCACCCTGAACAGGACACACAGTGCTACAGCGCCCTGAACAGATCACACAGTGCGACAAGCACCCTGAACAGATCACACAGTGCTACAGCACCCTGAACAGATCACACAGTGCTACAACTCCATGAACAGGTCACACAGTGCTACAGCACTCTGAACAGATCACACAGAGCTATAACACCCTGAACAGGACACACAGTGCTACAGCACCCTGAACAGATGACACAGTACTGCGGCACCCTGATCAGGGCGCACGATGCTTCAGCAACCTGAACAGATCACACGGTGCTACGGGACTCTGAACAGGTCACACAGTGCAACAACACCCTGAACACGACTTTCAGTTCTGCAACACACTGAAGAGGACACACAGTGCTGCAGCACCCTGAACAGATCACACAGTGCTCCAGCACCCTGAACAGAACACACAGTGCTACAACACCCTGAACAGATCACGCAGTGCTACTGCACCATGAACAGATCACACAGTGCTACAGCACCCTGAACAGATCACACAGTGCTACAGCACACTGAACAGATCACACAGTGCTACTGCACCCTGAACAGATCACACAGTGCTACAGCACCCTGAACAGATCACACAGTGCTACAACACCCTGAACAAATCACACAGTGCTACAGCACACTGAACAGATCACACAGTGCTACTGCACCCTGAACAGATCTCACAGTGCTACAGCACCCTGAACAGATCACACAGTCAACACCAACAACCACAACCACACAGCTACTGCACCCTGAACAGATCACACAGTGCTACAGCACCCTGAACAAATCACACAATGCTACAGCACCCTGAACAGATCACACAGTGCTACAGCACCCTGAACAGATCACACAGTGCTACAGCACCCTGAACAGATCACACAGTGCTACAGCACCCTGAACAGGTCACACAGTGCTACTGCACCCTGAACAGGTCACACAGTGCTACTGCACCCTGAACAGGTCACACAGTGCTACTGCACCCTGAACAGGTCACACAGTGCTACAACTCCATGAACAGATCACACAATGCTACAGCACCCTGAACAGTTCACACAGTGCTCCAGCACCCTGAACAGGTCAGACAGTGCTACAACTCCATGAACAGATCACACAGTGCTACAGCACCCTGAACAGATCACATAGTGCTATAACACCCTGAACAGATCACACAGTGCTACTGCACCCTGAACTGATCACACAGTGCTACTGCACCCTGAACAGATCACACAGTGCTACAACACCCTGAACAGATCACGCAGTGCTACTGCACCCTGAACAGATCACACAGTGCTACTGCACCCTGAACAGATCAAACAGTGCTACTGCACACTGAACAGGTCACACAGTGCTACTGCACCCTGAACAGATCAAACAGTGCTACTGCACCCTGAACAGGTCACACAGTGCTACTGCACCCTGAACAGATCAAACAGTGCTACTGCACCCTGAACAGGTCACACAGTGCTACTGCACCCTGAACAGATCAAACAGTGCTACTGCACCCTGAACAGGTCACACAGTGCTACTGCACCCTGAACAGATCAAACAGTGCTACTGCACCCTGAACAGGTCACACAGTGCTACTGCACCCTGAACAGGTCACACAGTGCTACTGCACCCTGAACAGATCACACAGTGCTACTGCACCCTGAACAGGTCACACAGTGCTACTGCACCCTGAACAGATCAAACACAGTGCTACTGCACCCTGAACAGGTCACACAGTGCTACTGCACCCTGAACAGGTCACACAGTGCTACTGCACACTGAACAGGTCACACAGTGCTCCAGCACCCTGAACAGGTCAGACAGTGCTACAACTCCATGAACAGATCACACAGTGCTACAGCACCCTGAACAGATCACATAGTGCTATAACACCCTGAAAAGATCACACAGTGCTACTGCACCCTGAACAGGTCACACAGTGCTACTGCACCCTGAACAGCTCACACAGTGCTACCACACCCTGAACTGACCACACAGTGCTACTGCACCCTGAACAGCTCACACAGTGCTACTGCACCCTGAACAGGTCACACAGTGCTACTGCACCCTGAACAGATCACACAGTGCTACTGCACCCTGAACAGATCACACAGTGCTACAGCACCCTGAATAGATCACACAGTGCTACTGCACCCTGAACAGATCACACAGTGCTACAGCACCCTGAACAGATCACACAGTGCTACAGCACCCTGAACAGATCACACAGTGCTACAACTCCATGAACAGGTCACACAGTGCTACAGCACCCTGAACAGATCACACAGTGCTACAGCACCCTGAACAGATCACACAGTGCTACAACACCCTGAACAGGACACACAGTGCTACAACACCCTGAACAGATCACACAGTGCTATAACACCCTGAACAGGTCACACAGTGCTACAGCACCCTGAACAGATCACACAGTGCTACAGCACCCTGAACAGATCACACAGTGCTACAGCACCCTGAACAGATCACACAGTGCTACAGCACCCTGAACAGGTCACACAGTGCTACAGCACCCTGAACAGATCACACAGTGCTACAGCACCCTGAACAGGTCACACAGTGCTACAGCACCCTGAACAGATCACACAGTGCTACAGCACCCTGAACAGGTCACACAGTGCTACAGCACTCTGAACAGATCACACAGTGCTATAACACCCTGAACAGGACACACAGTGCTACAGCACCCTGAACAGATCACACAGTGCTATGACACCCTGAACAGATCACACATCGCTACAGCACCCTGAACAGATCACAAAGTGCTACTGCACCCTGAACAGATCACACAGTGCTACTGCACCCTGAACACGTCACACAGTGCTACAGCACCCTGAACACATGACACAGCACTGCGGCACCCTGATCAGGGCGCACGACGCTTCAGCAACCTGAACAGATCACACGGTGCTACGGGACTCTGAACAGGTCACACAGTGCTACAACTCCATGAACAGGTCACACAGTGCTACAGCACCCTGAACAGATCACACAGTGCTACAGCACCCTGAACAGATCACACAGTGCTACAACACCCTGAACAGGTCACACAGTGCTACAGCACCCTGAACAGATCACACAGTGCTATAACACCCTGAACAGATCACACATTGCTACAGCACCCTGAACAGATCACACAGTGCTACTGCACCCTGAACAGATCACACAGTGCTACTGCACCCTGAACAGGTCACACAGTGCTACTCCACCCTGAACAGGACACACAGTGCTGCAGCGCCCTGAACAGATCACACAGTGCGACAGCACCTTGAACAGATCACACAGTGCTACAGCACCCTGAACAGATCACACAGTGCTACAGCACCCTGAACAGATCTCACAGTGCTACAACTCCATGAACAGGTCACACAGTGCTACAGCACTCTGAACAGATCACACAGTGCTATAACACCCTGAACAGGACACACAGTGCTACAGCACCCTGAACAGATCACACAGTGCTATAACACCCTGAACAGATCACACATTGCTACAGCACCCTGAACAGATCACACAGTGCTACTGCACCCTGAACAGATCACACAGTGCTACTGCACCCTGAACAGGTCACACAGTGCTACAACTGCCTCAACAACAAACACAGTGCTACAGCACCCTGAACAGATCACACAGTGCTACAGCACCCTGAACAAGTCACACAGTGCTACAGCACCCTGAACAGATCACACAGTTCTACAGCACCCTGATCAGGGCACACAGTGCTACAGCACCCTGAACACATGACACAGTGCTGCGGCACCCTGATCAGGGCGCACGACGCTTCAGCAACCTGAACAGATCACACGCTGCTACGGGACTCTGAACAGGTCACACAGTGCTACAACACCCTGAACACGTCACGCAGTTCTGCAACACCCTGAAGAGGACACACAGTGCTGCAGCACCCTGAACAGATCACACAGTGCTCCAGCACCCTGAACAGATCACACAGTGCTACAACACCCTGAACAGATCACACAGTGCTACAGCATCCTGTACAGATCACACATTGCTATAAGACCCTCAACAGGACACACAGTGCTACAGCACCCTGAACAGATCACACAGTGCTACAACTCCCTGAACAGATCACACATTGCTACAGCACCCTGAACAGATCACACAGTGCTACTGCACCCTGAACAGATCACACAGCGCGACTGCACCCTGAACAGGACACACAGTGCTACAGCACCATGAACAGATCACACAGTGCGACAGCACCCTGAACAGATCACACAGTGCTACAACTCCATGAACAGGTCACACAGTGCTACAGCACTCTGAACAGATCACACAGTGCTATAACACCCTGAACAGGACACACAGTGCTACAGCACCCTGAACAGATCACACAGTGCTATAACACCCTGAACAGATCACACATTGCTACAGCACCCTGAACAGATCACAAAGTGCTACTGCACCCTGAACAGATCACACAGTGCTACTGCACCCTGAACACGTCACACAGTGCTACAGCACCCTGAACACATGACACAGCACTGCGGCACCCTGATCAGGGCGCACGACGCTTCAGCAACCTGAACAGATCACACGGTGCTACGGGACTCTGAACAGGTCACACAGTGCTACAACACCCTGAACACGTCACGCAGTTCTGCAACACCCTGAAGAGGACACACAGTGCTGCAGCACCCTGAACAGATCACACAGTGCTCCAGCACCCTGAACAGATCACGCAGTGCTACAACACCCTGAACAGATCACACAGTGCTACAGCACCCAGAACAGATCACACAGTGCTACAACACCCTGAACTGATCAAACAGTGCTACTGCACCCTAAACAGGTCACACAGTGCTACAGCACCCTGAACAGGTCACACAGTGCTACAACTCCACGAACAGATCACACAATGCTGCAGCACCCTGAACAGATCACACAGTGCTCCAGCACCCTGAACAGGTCAGACAGTGCTACAACTCCATGAACAGATCACACAGTGCTACAGCACCCTGAACAGATCACATAGTGCTATAACACCCTGAACAGATCACACAGTGCTACTGCACCCTGAACAGGTCACACAGTGCTACTGCACCCTGAACAGGTCACACAGTGCTACCACACCCTGAACTGATCACACAGTGCTACAGCACCCTGAACAGATCACACAGTGCTACTGCACCCTGAACAGATCACACAGTGCTACTGCACCCTGAACAGATCACACAGTGCTACAGCACCCTGAACAGATCACACAGTGCTACAACACCCTGAACAGGTCACACAGTGCTACAGCACCCTGAACAGGTCACACAGTGCTACAGCACCCTGAACAGGTCACACAGTGCTACAACTCCTGAACAGATCACACAGTGCTACAGCACCCTGAACAGATCACACAGTGCTACTGCACCCTGAACAGATCACACAGTGCTACAGCACCCTGAACAGATCACACAGTGCTACAGCACCCTGAACAGATCACACAGTGCTACAGCACCCTGAACAGATCACACAGTGCTACAGCACCCTGAACAGATCACACAGTGCTACTGCACCCTCAACAGATCACACAGTGCTACAGCACCCTGAACAGATCACACAGTGCTACTGCACCCTGAACAGATCACACAGTGCTACAGCTCCCTGAACAGATCACACAGTGCTACTGCACCCTGAACAGATCACACAGTGCTACAGCACCCTGAACAGATCACACAGTGCTACGCACCCTGAACAGGTCACACAGTGCTACAGCACCCTGAACAGATCACACAGTGCTACAGCACCCTGAACAGATCACACAGTGCTACAGCACCCTGAACAGGTCACACAGTGCTACAGCACCCTGAACAGATCACACAGTGCTACAGCACCCTGAACAGGTCACACAATGCTACAGCACCCTGAACAGGTCACACAGTGCTACAGCACCCTGAACAGATCACACAGTGCTACAGCACCCTGAACAGGTCACACAGTGCTACTGCACCCTAAAGAGATCACACAGTTCTACAGCACCCTGAACAGGTCACACAATGCTACAGCACCCTGAACAGGTCACACAGTGCTACAGCACCCTGAACAGGTCACACAGTGCTACAGCACCCTGAACAGGTCACACAATGCTACAACACCCTGAACAGGTCACAAAGTGCTACAACAACCTGAACAGGTCACACAGTGCTACAACAACCTGAACAGGTCACACAGTGCTACAACAACCTGAACAGGTCACAAAGTGCTACAACAACCTGAAAAGGTCACACAGTGCTACAACACCCTGAACAGGTCACAAAGTGCTACAACAACCTGAACAGGTCACACAGTGCTACAGCACCCTAAAGAGATCACACAGTTCTACAGCACCCTGATCAGGGCACACTCTGCTACAACACCCTGAATAGATGACACAGTTCTGCGGCACCCTGATCAGGGGGCACGATGCTTCAGCAACCTGAACAGATCACACGGTGCTACGGGACTCTGAACAGGTCACACAGTGCTACAACACCCTGAACACGTCACACAGTTCTGCAACAACCTGAAGAGCACACAATGCGCTGCAGCACCCTGAACATATCACACAGTGCTGCAGCACCCTGAACATATCACACAGTGCTACAGCACCCTGAACATATCACACAGTTCTACAGCAGCCTGAACATATCACACAGTGCTCCAATACCCTGAACAGGTCACACAGTGCTACAGCACCCTGAACAGATCACACAGTGCTATACGAACCTGAACAGATCACACAGTGCTTTAGCACCCTGCACAAATCCTGAACATGTCATACAGTGCTACAACCCCATGCACAGTCCAGACAGTGCTGCAGCACCCTGAATAGATCACACAGTGCTACAGCACCCTAAACAGATCACACAGTGCTACAGCACCCTGAACAGGTCACACAGTGCTACAACACCCTGAACAGGTCGCACAGTGCTACAGCACCCTGAACAGATCACACATTGCTACAGCACCCTGAACAGATCACACAGATCTACAGCACCCTGAGCATGTCATACAGTGCTACAACACCCTGAACAGTCCACACAGTGCTACAGCACCCTGAACAGATCACACAGTGCTACAGCACCCTGAACAGATCACACAGTGCTACAGCACCCTGAACAGATCACACAGTGCTATACGAACCTGGACAGATCACACAGTGCTTTAGCACCCTGCACAGATCACACAGTGCTATAAGAACCTGAACAGATCACACAGTGCTTCAGCACCCTGAACAGATCACACAGTGCTACAGCACCCTGAACAGACAACACAGTGCTACAGCACCCTGATCAGGGCACTCAGTGCCACAACACTCTGAACAGATCACACAGTTCTACAGCACCCTGAACAGATCACACAGTGCTACAATACCCTGAACAGTTAACTCAGTGCTCCAGCACCCTAACAGATCACACAGTGCTACAGCATCCTAAACAGATCACACAGTGCTACAGCACCCTGAACAGATCACACAGTGCTACAGCACCCTGAACAGATCACACAGTGCTACAACAACCTGAACAGGTCACACAGTGCTACTGCAGCCTGAACAGATCACACAGTGCTCCAACACCCTGAACAGGTCACACAGTGCTCCAACACCCTGAACAGATCACACACTGCTCCAACACCCTCAACTGATCACACTGTGCTACAGCACCCTGAACAGGTCACACAGTGCTACAGCACCCTCAACAGATCACACAGTGCTCCAACACCCTCAACTGATCACACAGTGCTACAACACCCTGAACAGATCACACTGTGCTACAGCACCCCGAACAGGTCACACAGTGCTACAGCACCCTGAACACATGACACAGTACTGCGGCACCCTGATCAGGGCGCACGACGCTTCAGCAACCTGAACAGATCACATGGTGCTACGGGACTCTGAACAGGTCACACAGTGCTACAACACCCTGAACACGTCACGCAGTTCTGCAACACCCTGAAGAGGACACACAGTGCTGCAGCACCCTGAACAGATCACACAGTGCTCCAGCACCCTGAACATATCACACAGTGCTACAACACCCTGAACAGATCACACAGTGCTACAGCACCCAGAACAGATCACACAGTGCTACAACACCCTGAACTGATCAAACAGGGCTACTGCACCCTGAACAGGTCACACAGTGCTACTGCACCCTGAACAGGTCACACAGTGCTACAGCACCCTGAACAGGTCACACAGTGCTACAACTCCATGAACAGATCACACAATGCTACAGCACCCTGAACAGATCACACAGTGCTCCAGCACCCTGAACAGGTCAGACAGTGCTACTGCACCCTGAACAGGTCACACAGTGCTACAGTACCCTGAACAGGTCACACAGTGCTACAACTCCATGAACAGATCACACAATGCTACAGCACCCTGAACAGATCACACAGTGCTCCAGCACCCTGAACAGGTCAGACAGTGCTACAACACCCTGAACAGGTCACACAGTGCTGCAGCACCCTGAACAGATCACACAGTGCTACAACGCCCTGAACAGGTCACACAGTGCTACAGCACCCTGAACAGATCACACAGTGCTACAACACCCTGAACAGGTCACACAGTGCTACAGCACCCTGAACAGATCACACAGTGCTACAGCACCCTGAACAGATCACACAGTGCTACAGCACCCTGAACAGGTCACACAGTGCTACAGCACCCTGAACAGATCACACAGTGCTACAACACCCTGAACAGATCACACAGTGCTACAACACCCTGAAAAATCACACAGTGCTACAGCACCCTGAACAGGTCACACAGTGCTACAGCACCCTGAAAAATCACACAGTGCTACAGCACCCTGAACAGGTCACACAGTGCTACAGCACCCTGAACAGATGACACAGTACTGCGGCACCCTGATCAGGGCGCACGATGCTTCAGCAACCTGAACAGATCACACGGTGCTACGGGACTCTGAACAGGTCACACAGTGCAACAACACCCTGAACACGACTTTCAGTTCTGCAACACACTGAAGAGGACACACAGTGCTGCAGCACCCTGAACAGATCACACAGTGCTCCAGCACCCTGAACAGAACACACAGTGCTACAACACCCTGAACAGATCACGCAGTGCTACTGCACCATGAACAGATCACACAGTGCTACAGCACCCTGAACAGATCACACAGTGCTACAGCACACTGAACAGATCACACAGTGCTACTGCACCCTGAACAGATCACACAGTGCTACAGCACCCTGAACAGATCACACAGTGCTACAACACCCTGAACAAATCACACAGTGCTACAGCACACTGAACAGATCACACAGTGCTACTGCACCCTGAACAGATCACACAGTGCTACAGCACCCTGAACAGATCACACAGTGCTACAACACCCTGAACTGATCAAACAGTGCTACTGCACCCTGAACAGGTCACACAGTGCTACTGCACCCTGAACAGGTCACACAGTGCTACTGCACCCTGAACAGGTCACACAGTGCTACAACTCCATGAACAGATCACACAATGCTACAGCACCCTGAACAGTTCACACAGTGCTCCAGCACCCTGAACAGGTCAGACAGTGCTACAACTCCATGAACAGATCACACAGTGCTACAGCACCCTGAACAGATCACATAGTGCTATAACACCCTGAACAGATCACACAGTGCTACTGCACCCTGAACTGATCACACAGTGCTACTGCACCCTGAACAGATCACACAGTGCTACAACACCCTGAACAGATCACGCAGTGCTACTGCACCATGAACAGATCACACAGTGCTACTGCACCCTGAACAGATCAAACAGTGCTACTGCACACTGAACAGGTCACACAGTGCTACTGCACCCTGAACAGATCAAACAGTGCTACTGCACCCTGAACAGGTCACACAGTGCTACTGCACCCTGAACAGATCAAACAGTGCTACTGCACCCTGAACAGGTCACACAGTGCTACTGCACCCTGAACAGATCAAACAGTGCTACTGCACCCTGAACAGGTCACACAGTGCTACTGCACCCTGAACAGATCACACAGTGCTACTGCACCCTGAACAGGTCACACAGTGCTACTGCACCCTGAACAGATCAAACAGTGCTACTGCACACTGAACAGGTCACACAGTGCTACT
Source organism: Sphyrna mokarran (assembly GCA_024679065.1). Classification (NCBI taxonomy): domain Eukaryota; kingdom Metazoa; phylum Chordata; class Chondrichthyes; order Carcharhiniformes; family Carcharhinidae; genus Sphyrna; species Sphyrna mokarran. The sequence goes on along the minus strand of JAGIQG010000035.1, from coordinate 1,574,414 downwards.
GCACCCTGAACAGATCAAACAGTGCTACTGCACCCTGAACAGGTCACACAGTGCTACTGCACCCTGAACAGATCAAACAGTGCTACTGCACCCTGAACAGGTCACACAGTGCTACTGCACCCTGAACAGGTCACACAGTGCTACTGCACACTGAACAGGTCACACAGTGCTCCAGCACCCTGAACAGGTCAGACAGTGCTACAACTCCATGAACAGATCACACAGTGCTACAGCACCCTGAACAGATCACATAGTGCTATAACACCCTGAAAAGATCACACAGTGCTACTGCACCCTGAACAGGTCACACAGTGCTACTGCACCCTGAACAGCTCACACAGTGCTACCACACCCTGAACTGACCACACAGTGCTACTGCACCCTGAACAGCTCACACAGTGCTACTGCACCCTGAACAGGTCACACAGTGCTACTGCACCCTGAACAGATCACACAGTGCTACTGCACCCTGAACAGATCACACAGTGCTACAGCACCCTGAATAGATCACACAGTGCTACTGCACCCTGAACAGATCACACAGTGCTACAGCACCCTGATCAGATCACACAGTGCTACAGCACCCTGAACAGATCACACAGTGCTACAACTCCATGAACAGGTCACACAGTGCTACAGCACCCTGAACAGATCACACAGTGCTACAGCACCCTGAACAGATCACACAGTGCTATAACACCCTGAACAGGACACACAGTGCTACAGCACCCTGAACAGATCACACAGTGCTATAACACCCTGAACAGATCACACATTGATACAGCACCCTGAACAGATCACACAGTGCTACTGCACCCTGAACAGATCACACAGTGCTACTGCACCCTGAACAGGTCACACAGTGCTACTCCACCCTGAACAGGACACACAGTGCTGCAGCGCCCTGAACAGATCACACAGTGCGACAGCACCTTGAACAGATCACACAGTGCTACAGCACCCTGAACAGATCACACAGTGCTACAGCACCCTGAACAGATCTCACAGTGCTACAACTCCATGAACAGGTCACACAGTGCTACAGCACTCTGAACAGATCACACAGTGCTATAACACCCTGAACAGGACACACAGTGCTACAGCACCCTGAACAGATCACACAGTGCTATGACACCCTGAACAGATCACACATCGCTACAGCACCCTGAACAGATCACAAAGTGCTACTGCACCCTGAACAGATCACACAGTGCTACTGCACCCTGAACACGTCACACAGTGCTACAGCACCCTGAACACATGACACAGCACTGCGGCACCCTGATCAGGGCGCACGACGCTTCAGCAACCTGAACAGATCACACGGTGCTACGGGACTCTGAACAGGTCACACAGTGCTACAACTCCATGAACAGGTCACACAGTGCTACAGCACCCTGAACAGATCACACAGTGCTACAGCACCCTGAACAGATCACACAGTGCTACAACACCCTGAACAGGTCACACAGTGCTACAGCACCCTGAACAGATCACACAGTGCTATAACACCCTGAACAGATCACACATTGCTACAGCACCCTGAACAGATCACACAGTGCTACTGCACCCTGAACAGATCACACAGTGCTACTGCACCCTGAACAGGTCACACAGTGCTACTCCACCCTGAACAGGACACACAGTGCTGCAGCGCCCTGAACAGATCACACAGTGCGACAGCACCTTGAACAGATCACACAGTGCTACAGCACCCTGAACAGATCACACAGTGCTACAGCACCCTGAACAGATCTCACAGTGCTACAACTCCATGAACAGGTCACACAGTGCTACAGCACTCTGAACAGATCACACAGTGCTATAACACCCTGAACAGGACACACAGTGCTACAGCACCCTGAACAGATCACACAGTGCTATAACACCCTGAACAGATCACACATTGCTACAGCACCCTGAACAGATCACACAGTGCTACTGCACCCTGAACAGATCACACAGTGCTACTGCACCCTGAACTGCAGCACCCTAAACAGATCACACAGTGCTACAGCACCCTAAACAGATCACACAGTGCTACAGCACCCTAAACAGATCACACAGTGCTACAACACCCTGAACAGTTCACTCAGTGCTCCGGCACCCTAACAGATCACACAGTGCTGCAGCACGCTAAACATATCACACAGTTCTACAGCACCCTGAACAGATCACTCAGTGCTACAGCACCCTAAACAGATCACACAGTGCTACAGCACCCTGAACAGATCACACAGTGCTACAATACCCTGAACAGTTCACTCAGTGCTCCAGCACCCTAACAGATCACACAGTGCTGCAGCACCCTAAACAGATCACACAGTGCTACAGCACCCTGAACAGATCACACAGTGCTACAGCACCCTGAATAGGTCACACAGTGCTACAGCACCCTGAACAGATCACACAGTGCTACAGCACGCTAAACATATCACACAGTTCTACAGCACCCTGAACAGATCACACAGTGCTACAGCAGTCTAAACAGATTACACAGTGCTACAGCACCCTGAACAGATCACACCGTGCTACAATACCCTGAACATTTCACTCAGTGCTCCAGCACCCTAACAGATCACACAGTGCTGCAGCACCCTAAACAGATCATACAGTGCTACAGCACCCTGAACAGTTCACTCAGTGCTACAGCACCCTGAACAGATCACACAGTGCTACAGCACCCTGAACAGATCACACAGTGCTACAGCACCCTGAACAGTTCACTCAGTGCTACAGCACCCTGAACAGATCACACAGTGCTACAGCACCCTGAAAGAGATCACACAGTGCTACAGCACCCTGAACAGATCTCACACTGCTACAGCACCCTGAACAGATCACACAGTGCTACAGCACCCTGAAGAGATCACACAGTGCTACAGCACCCTGAACAGGTCACACAGTGCTACAGCACCCTGAACAGATCACACAGTGCTATAACACCCTGAACAGATCACACAGTGCTACAACACCCTGAACATGTCACACACTGCTACAGCACCCTAAACTGATCACACAGTGTTACAGCACCCTGAACAGTTCACTCAGTGCTACAGCACCCTGAACAGATCACACAGTGCTACAGCACCCTGAACAGATCACACAGTGCTTCAGCACCCTGAACAGTTCACTCAGTGCTACAGCACCCTGAACAGATCACACAGTGCTACAGCACCCTGAAAGAGATCACACAGTGATACAGCACCCTGAACAGATCACACAGTGCTGCAGCACCCTGAACAGATCACGCAGTGCTACAGCATCCTGAACAGGTCACACACTTCTACAGCACCCTGAACAGATCACAAAGTGCTACAGTACTCTGAACAGATCACCCATTCCTACAGCACCCTGAACAGGTCACACAGTGCTAAAGCACCCTGAACAGATCACACAGTGCTATATGAACATGAACAGATCACACAGCGCTACAGCACCCTGAACGTGTCATACCGTGCTACAACACCCTGAACAGGCCACACAGTGCTACAGCACCCTGAACAGATCACACAGTGCTACAGCACCCTCAACAGATCACACAGTGCTACAGCACCCTGAACAGATCACACAGTGCTATACGTACTGAACAGATCACACAGTGCTTTAGCACCCTGAACAGATCACACAGTGCTATACGAACCTGAACAGATTACACAGTGCTTCAGCACCCTGAACAGATCACACAGTGCTACAGCACGCTCATCAGGGCACACAGTGCTACAGCACGCTGAACAGATCACACAGCGCTACAGCACCCAGATCACGGCACTCAGTGCTACAACACCCTGAACAGATCACACGGTGCTCCACAACCCTGAACAGATCACACAGTGCTACAGCACCCTAAACAGATCACACAGTGCTACAGCACCCTGAACACATCACACAGTGCTACAGCACCCTAAACAGATCACACAGTGCTACAGCACCATGAACATATCACACAGTGCTAGAGCACCCTGAATAGGTCACGCAGTGCTACAGCACCCTGAACACATCACACAGTGCTACAGCACCCTAAACAGATCACACAGTGCTACAGCACCATGAACAGATCACACAGTGCTACAGCACCCTGAACAGATCACACAGCGCTAGAGCACCCTGAATAGGTCACGCAGTGCTACAGCACCCTGAACAGATCACACAGCGCTACAGCACCCTGAACAGGTCACACAGTGCTACAGCACCCTGAACAGATCACACAGCGCTAGAGCACCCTGAATAGGTCACGCAGTGCTACAGCACCCTGAACAGATCACACAGTGCTACAGCACCCTGAACAGATCACACAGTGCTACAACTCCATAGACAGGTCACACAGTGCTGCAACATCCACAACAGGGCACACAGTTCTACAACACCCTGAACAGGTCAAACAGTGCTACAGCACCCTGAACAGATCACACAGCGCTACAGCACCCTGAACAGATCACAAAGTGCTACAACACCCTGAACAGGACACAGAGTGCTGCAGCACCCTGTTTAGGGCACACAGTGCTACAGCACCCTGAACAGATCACACAGTGCTTCAACATCCTGAACAGATCACGCTGTGCTACAGCACCCTGAACAAATCACACAGTGCTTCAGCACCCTGAACAGATCACACAGTGCTACAACACCCTGAACAGATCACACAGTGCTACAACACCCTGAAAATGTCACACAGTGCTACAACCTCCTGAACAAGACACACAGTTCTACAGCACCCTGAACAGATCACACAGTGCTACAGCACCCTGAACAGATTACACAGTGCTATACGAACCTGAACAGATCACACAGTGCTTCAGCACCCTGAACAGATCACACTGTTCTACAGCACCCTAAACAGATCACACAGCGCTACAGCACCCTGAACATGTCATACAGTGCTACAACACCGTGCACAGTCCACACAGTTCCACACCGCCCTGAACAGTTCGCACAGTACTACAGCACCCTGAACAGGTCACACAGTGCTACAGCACCCTGATCCGATTACACAGTGCTACAGCACCCTGAACAGATCACACAGTGCTACAACACCCTGAACATTCCGCACAGTGCTACAGCACTCTGAACAGATCACACAGTGCTACAGCACCCTGAACAGATCACACAGTGCTACAGCACCCTGAATAGGTCACACAGTGCTACAGCACCCTGAACAGATCACACAGTGCTACAGCACCCTGAACAGATCACACAGTGCTACAGCACTCTGAACAGATCACACAGTGCTACAACTCCGTGGACAGGTCACACAGTGCTGCAACATCCACAACAGGGCACACAGTGCTACAACACCCTGAACTGATCACACAGTGCTACAACACCCTGAACAGATCACACAGTGCTACAACACCCTGAACAGGGCACACAGTGCTACAACACCCTGAACAGATCACACAGTGCTACAGCACTCTGAACAGATCACACAGTGCTACAACTCCGTGGACAGGTCACACAGTGCTGCAACATCCACAACAGGGCACACAGTGCTACAACACCCTGAACTGATCACACAGTGCTACAACACCCTGAACAGATCACACAGTGCTACAACACCCTGAACAGGGCACACAGTGCTACAACACCCTGAACAGATCACACAGTGCTACAACACCCTGAACAGGTCACACAGTGCTACAGCACCCTGATCCAAGCACACAGTGCTACAGCACCCTGAACAGATCACACAGTGCTACAACACCCTGAACAGTCCACACAGTGCTACAGCACCCTGAACAGATCACACAGTGCTACAGCACCCTGAACAGCTCACACAGTGCTACAACACCCTGAACAGTCCACACAGTGCTACAGCACCCTGAACAGATCACACAGTGCTACAATACCCTGAAGAGGTCACACAGTTCCACACCGCCCTGAACAGTTCGCACAGTACTACAGCACCCTGAACAGGTCACACAGTGCTACAGCACCCTGAACCGATCACACAGTGCTACAGCACCCTGAACAGATCACACAGTGCTACAACACCCTGAACATTCCGCACAGTGCTACAGCACTCTGAACAGATCACACAGTGCTACAGCACCCTGAACAGATCACACAGTGCTACAGCACCCTGAACAGGTCACACAGTGCTACAGCACCCTGAACAGATCACACAGTGCTACAGCACCCTGAACAGATCACACAGTGCTACAGCACTCTGAACAGATCACACAGTGCTACAACTCCGTGGACAGGTCACACAGTGCTGCAACATCCACAACAGGGCACACAGTGCTACAACACCCTGAACAGATCACACAGTGCTACAACACCCTGAACAGATCACACAGTGCTACAACACCCTGAACAGGGCACACAGTGCTACAACACCCTGAACAGATCACACAGTGCTACAGCACTCTGAACAGATCACACAGTGCTACAACTCCGTGGACAGGTCACACAGTGCTGCAACATCCACAACAGGGCACACAGTGCTACAACACCCTGAACTGATCACACAGTGCTACAACACCCTGAACAGATCACACAGTGCTACAACACCCTGAACAGGGCACACAGTGCTACAACACCCTGAACAGATCACACAGTGCTACAACACCCTGAACAGGTCACACAGTGCTACAGCACCCTGATCCAAGCACACAGTGCTACAGCACCCTGAACAGATCACACAGTGCTACAACACCCTGAACAGTCCACACAGTGCTACAGCACCCTGAACAGATCACACAGTGCTACAGCACCCTGAACAGCTCACACAGTGCTACAACACCCTGAACAGTCCACACAGTGCTACAGCACCCTGAACAGATCACACAGTGCTACAACACCCTGAACAAGTCACACAGTGCTACAACACCCTGAACAGATCACACAGTGCTACAGCACCCTGAACAGATCACACAGTGCTACAACACCCTGAACAGGTCACACAGTGCTACAGCACCCTGAACAGGTCACACAGTGCTACAACACCCTGAACAGGTCACACAGTGCTACAGCACCCTGAACAGGTCACACATTGCTACAGCACCCTGAACAGGTCACACAGTGCTACAACACCCTGAACAGGTCACACAGTGCTACAACACCCTGAACAGGTCACACAGTGCTACAACACCCTGAACAGGTCACACAGTGCTACAACACCCTGAACAGGTCACACAGTGCTACAACACCCTGAACAGGTCACACAGTGCTACAGCACCCTGAACAGATCACACAGTGCTACAGCACCCTGAACAGGTCACACAGTGCTACAACACCCTGAACAGGTCACACAGTGCTACAACACCCTGAACAGATCACACAGTGCTACAGCACCCTGAACAGATCACACATGCTAACACCCTGAACAGGTCCACAGATGCACACCCTGAACAGATCACACAGTGCTACAACACCTGAACAGATCACACAGTGCTACAGCACCCGAACAGGTCACACAGTGCTACAACACCTGAACAGATCACACAGTGCTACAGCACCCTGAACAGATCACACAGTGCTACAGAACCTGAACATATCACAAGTGCTACAACACCCTGAACAGGTCACACAGATCTGCAACACCCTGAACAGATCACACAGTGCTACAGCACCCTGAACAGCTCACAAAGTGCTACAACACCCTGAACAGGTCACACAGATCTGCAACACCCTGAACAGATCACACAGTGCTACAACACCCTGAACAGATCACACAGTGCTACAGCACCCTGAACAGATCACACAGTGCTACAACACCCTGAACAGATCACACAGTGCTACAACACCCTGAACAGATCACACAGTGCTACAACACCCTGAACAGATCACACAGTGCTACAACACCCTGAACAGGTCACACAGTGCTACAACACCCTGAACAGATCACACAGTGCTACAGCACCCTGAACAGATCACACAGTGCTACAGCACCCTGAACAGGTCACACAGTGCTACACCACCCTGAACAGGACACACAGTGCTGCAGCGCCCTGAACAGATCACACAGTGCGACAGCACCTTGAACAGATCACACAGTGCTACAGCACCCTGAACAGATCACACAGTGCTACAGCACCCTGAACAGATCTCACAGTGCTACAACACCCTGAACAGCTCACACAGTGCTACAACACCCTGAACAGATCACACAGTGCTACAACACCCTGAACAGACCACACAGTGCTACAGCACCCTGAACAGATCACACAGTGCTACAGCACCCTGAACAGATCACACAGTGCTACAGCACCCTGAACAGGTCACACAGTTCTCACAATTCACCGAGGTCTTATCCCACTGACACCATCCTTCCTAGCTCGTCCCCCTGGCACTATGAAACAATTTAGCATGGTCTTTCAACCTACCCAGCACATCTTTCGACTGTGGGAGGAACCAGAGCACCCAGAGGAAACATATGCCGACATGAGGAGAATGTACAGCCTCCACTTGGACGGTTATCTGAGGAAATGAACCCTGGTTGCTGGCACTATGTGACAACAGTGCGAGCCATCATGCCACCATGCCACCCAGATCTTCATGGTTAGAGACTCCAGACCGCTCCTGAAGGGTTGGGAATTCTTATTCAAAACCAAATCACGCATAGCGAGCAAAATTAATGTTTAAATTTTCACTTTAATGTTCATATTTTAATGTTCAGGGTAACATGTTAGCACAATGGTTAGCACTGCTGCTTCACAGTTCCAGGGATCTGAGTTTGATTCGGCTCAAGTTGCTGTCTGTGTGGAGTTTGCACATTCTCCTCGTGTCTGCTTGTTACTCCGGTTTCCCCCCACAGTCCATAGATGTGCAGATTAGGTTGATTGGCCAGGATAAGAAATTGCCCCTTAGTGTCCTGAGATGCGTAGGTTAGAGAGATTAGCGAGTAAATGTGTAGAGATATGGGGGTAGGGTCTGGGTGGGATTGTGTTCAGTGCAGACTCGATGGGCTGAAGGGCCCCTTTTTGCACTGTAGAGTTCTATTCGAAACCTTAATGGTTTCTTAACAAGTATCACAAGTAGGCTTGCATTAACACTGCAATGTAGTTACTCTGAGAATCCTGGTGTATGTTTGGATACATGAAGGGAGAACTTAGCATGGCCAATCCACCTATTCCGCATGTCTTTTGGACTGTGGGAGGAAACCGGAGCATCTGGAGGAAACCCATGCAGACACAGGGAGAACATGCAGACTCCACACAGGCAATAACTCAAGAAGGGAATCAAAGCTTTGTCCCTGGCACAGTGAGACAGGAATGCTAGCCATTATGCTACTGTGCCACCCAGACAGAACAAAGGACAAAGAACGACACAGCACGGGAAACAGGCGCTTCCGCCCAACGAGCCCGCGCCGCCATTTTAACATTCCCACTTCCACCCATGACCCTTGTCGATGTTTATGGAAATAGAGAGAAGGAATAAATGAGGGAAGGTTGAACTGAGAGATAAAGGTAAAAGCAGGAAGGAAAGCAATTTCATTTTTAAAGTATCTCCAACAACAATTAAAATGTGAAGGAATGAGAACTTGTAAAAGTTTTTTCAGTGACTATGTGGTTACAGGTAATTAAAAGTAATTAAAAGTTATTTGCACATCAATGGGTATCCTTGGACATAGCTAATTAAGATACATCATATAAGTACACGTTTGAAAATTGTAATTCCCAATGATATATCAGTATTATGGGCTAATTGAATATTAATTGGGGCTAACTGATTTCAGGTGGTGGGCATTATTTGGGGTTCTCTTGTGCTCAAAGGGACAGGGTGAGAGTATGGCTTCAGGGATACATCCTTCGTCACCCAGTTATCCGGAGATAGAACATAGAACACTACAGCACAAACAGGCCCTTTGGCCCACAAGTTGCGCCGATCATACCCACACCTACTGGGCCATAGAACTATCTGTAACTCCCAATCCCATTCGTTCCCATGTACTCATCCAGAAGTCTTTTAAAAGACCCCAGCGAGTTTGCCTCCACCACCGATGGCAGCCAATTCCATTCACTCACCACCCTCTGAGTGAAAAACTTAACCCTAACATCTCCTCTGTACTTGCTTCCCAGCACCTTAAACCTGTGTCCTCTCGTAGCGACCATTTCAGCTCTGGGAAATAGCCTTCGAGAATTGACCCTATCTATTCCTGTCAATATTTTATAAACCTCTATCAGGTCGCCTCTCACCTCTTATCTCTCCAGTGAGAAGAGCCCCAGCTCTCTCAACCTATCTTCATAAGGCCTGCCTCCCAATCCAGGCAACATCCTTGTAAATCTCCTCTGCACTCTCTCAATAGCTTCCACATCCTTCCTATAGTGAGGCGACCAGAACTGCACACAGTACTCCAAGTGGGGTCTGACAAGGGTCTTATAAAGTTGCAGCATTACCTCCCGACTTCTAAACTCAATCCCTCTATTAATGAAGGCCAGTACACCATATGCCTTCTTGACCACATCCTCCACTTGCGGGGCAGATTTAAGAGTCCTATGGACCCGGACCCCAAGATCCTTCTGCTCCTCAACACTGCCAAGACTCATACTCTTGATATTATGCTCCTTCATCCCATTCTAAAAGAACAGCGCAAATCTTGGAATCTCTACAGTGCAGAAAGAAGCTATTTGACTTATCGAGCCTGGGCCAATCATAATTCCTCCTAGGCCCTATCACTGTAATCCCACATATTTATCCTACTAATTCCCCTGACACTAAAGGGCATTTATCATGATCAACCAACCCAAGCGTCAGAGCAGCATGGTGGCACAGTGGATTAGCACTGCAGCCTCACAGCGCCAGGGACACAGGTTCAATTCCAGATTCAGGTCACTGTCTGTGGGAAGTTTGTACGTTCGCCCCGTGTCTGCATGGGTTTCCTTCAGATGCTCCAGTTTCCTCCCACAGTCTGAAAGACGTGCTGGTTAGGTGCTAAATTCTCCCTCAGTGTACCTGAACAGGTGCCGGAGTGTGGCAATTAGGGGACTTTAGAACATAGAACATAGAACATTACAGCACAGAACAGGCCCTTCGGCCTTCGATGTTGCGCCAACCAATATAAAAAGCAATGCCCCTCCAAACTAAACCATTCCCTTCTCTTCCATATACTTATCAACTAACCTCTTAAACGCCACCAAACTCGGCGCATCTACAACTGCTGCAGGCAGGGCATTCCCCTCCCGAACCACCCTTTGGGTAAAGAACCTGCCTCTGATATCCGTCCTATAACTATCACCCCTTAATTTAAAGCTGTGTCCCCTCGTGCTAGCTTTTTCCATCCTAGGAAAAAGGCTATCACTGTCCACCCTATCTAAACCTCTAATCATCTTATATGTTTCGATCAGGTCCCTCTTAGCCTCCTCCTTTCTAACGAAAACAACCTCAAATCCCTCAGCCTCTCCTCATAAGACCTGCCCTCCATACCAGGCAACATCCTGGTAAACCTCCTCTGTCCCCTCTCCAAAGCCTCCACATCTTTCTTATAATGTGGGGACCAGAACTGCACACAATACTCCAAGTGCGGCCGCACTAGAGTTTTGTACAGTTGCAACATGACGTTGCGGCTCCGAAATTCAATCACTCTACCAATAAAAGCCAAGACTCCATATGCCTTCCTAACAACCTTCTCGACCTGACTGCCTACTTTCAGGGATCTATGCACATACACACCAAGATCCCTCTGTTCATCTAGACTACTATGAATCCTACCATTTGCCCTATACTCTACACATTTATTATTTCTGCCATAGTGCATACCTCACACTTTTCCACATTAAACTCCATTTGCCACCTCTCGGCCCAGCTCTGCAACTTGTCCAAGTCCCTCTGCAAACTATAACACCCCTCTTCACTATCTACCACTCCAACGACTTTAGTGTCATCCGCAAATTTACTAATCCATCCTTCAATACCCTCATCCAGATCATTTATAAAAATTACAAACAGCAGGGGCCCCAAAACAGACCCCTGAGGTACACCACTTGTCACCGAACTCCAATATGAATATCTCCCATCAACCACCACCCTCTGTCTTCTATCTGCCAGCCAATTCCTAATCCCATTAGCTAAATCACCCTCTATTCCACACATCTGCATTTTCTGTAGAAGTCTTCCATGGGCCACCTTATCAAACGCCTTACTAAAGTCCATATATACCACATTAACCGCCTTACCCCCATCCACCTCCTTAGTCACTTTTTCAAAAAAAAAAATTTTTTTCACAGTAATTCCATTGCAGTGTTAATGTAAGTCTACTTGTGGCTAATATATAAACTTTAATCTGCTCATCTTTTTAAAGATTACTTGTTAGTTGCAAGTCAGCTTACATTAACACTGCAATGCAGTTACTGTGAAATTCCCCTAGTTGCCACACTCCGGCATCTGTTCGGTTACGCTGTGGGAAAGTTAGCATGGCCAGTGCACCAAACCAGCACGTGTTTCAGACTGTGGGAGGAAACTGAAGCATCCGGAGCAACCCACTCAGACATGGGGAGAATGTACAATCTCCACACAGACAATGACCCAAGGTGGGAATCGAACTGGTGTCCTTGGTGCTGTGAAGCAGCATTGTAAACCACTGTGCCACCCACATCAAACAGTGATAACTTCATTTGCAACTTTAAGCCACATTTGCCAGAAATTGCTGCCCAATAAAGTTGTTAAGAAAGCGTACGGTGTGTTAGCTTTTATTGGTAGAGGGATTGAATTTAGGAGCCGTGAGGTTATGTTACAACCGTACAAAACTCTGGTGCAGCCGCACTTGGAGTATTGCGTACAGTTCTGGTCGCCGCATTATAAGAAAGATGTGGAAGCATTGGAAAGGGTTCAGAGGAGGTTTACCAGGATGTTGCCTGGTATGGTGGGAAGGCCTTATGAGGAAAGGCTGAGGGACCTGAGGTTATTTTCATTAGAGAGAAGAAGGTTACGCGGTAACCTAATTGAGGCGTATAAGATGATCAAAGGACTGGATAGGGTGGATAGTGAGAGCCTTTTTCCTCAGATGGTGATGACCAACACGAGGGACATAACTTTAAATTAAGACGTGGTAGTTATAGGATGGATGTCAGAGGCAGGTTCTTTACACAGAGGGTGGTGAGGGCGTGGAATGCCCTGCCTGCAGCAGTTGTGGACTCGCCTACTTTGAGGGCATTCAAATGTTCGGTGGATAGGCATATGGATGATATTGGAATAGTTTAGGTTAGAGGGTCCACTGGCCGGCGCAACATCGAGGGCCGAAGGGCCTGTACTGTGCTGTAATGTTCTATGTTCTATGTTCTATGTTCTAATTTAATTCTCAATAAAGCTTCCAATGGAAAATTGAGGCCAATTTTTTTTTCCCATTGTTAAGATTGGATTGTTTTGTGACAGAGGATATTAAGGGATTCTGAAAAAATTTCCAAACAACCAACACTGTGGGCAGATCCTATAAATGGGTGCAGTTTATCCGAGGGTCATTGCTCTCAGTGAGAAAGGTGGAAATGCTTTGAAATTTCCAGAGAAATAACCAGCCCAAAGTGGGAGGCTGTCTCTTTGTTATGTTGACACATTTCAGACATTTGCCATGAAAGGCTAAAGGTGAGATTGAGAGCCTTCATGGCACATGGGTGTTGCAAGCTGGCATTCCCTATTTGCCCAAGGGCAACATAAACCATATTCCTGGATTCACATGTAGGCCAGACTGGGTAAGGACAGCAGATTTCCTTCCCTAAAGGGACATTAGTGAACCACTTGGATTTTTTCCGACAGTCGACAATGGTTTTTTGTTAATGGTTGAATCAGAAAATCCCTTCATCCCAAAATGGCCCATTGAGTCTGCACCAGCAACAATCCCACCCCAGGCCCTATCCCCACATACTTACCTTGCTAGCCCCACTGACCTACACATTCCGGGACCTACACTGCCAATCAACTTAATCCACACACCTTTTGGACTGTGGGAGGAAACCGGAGAACCTGGAGGACACAGAGAGAATGTGCAAAGTCCACACAGACAGTCACCCAAGCTGGGAATCGAACCTAGATCCCTGGAGCCGTGAGGCAGCAGTGCTAACCCACTGTGCCACCCATCAGTCAGCAGTAAATTTTTAATTCCAGGTATTATTTTATTGAATTCAAATTCTACAATCTGTCCCGGCGAGATTCGAACCCGGGTTCCTGGAACATTAGCTGACTTTCTGGATTAATAGTCTAGCAGTGGCACCATCGCAGTTCCATGACAGACAGGCACACAAACCCGATGTGTGTGTGGGGAGGGCAGGCAGTGGTTCAAAATTAGATTCGGCACTGGCAGAAGATGCCATCGCAAGAACAGCAGGACTCATTCTCAATGACGGGCTGAGTAGCCTTTTCCTGCATCTTGAAGTTGCCACTGTCCCAGATGATTACGTGGGTTAGGTGGATTGGCCATGCTAAATTGTCCCTTAGTGTCCAAAGATGTGCAGGTTAAGTGGATTGGCCACGCTAAATTGTCCCATAGCGTCCAAAGATGTGCAGGTTAGGTGGATTGGCCATGTTAAATTGTCCCATAGCGTCCAAAGATGTGCAGGTTAGGTGGATTGGCCATGCTAAATTGCCCCTTAGTGTCCAAAGATGTGCAGGTTAGGTGGATTGGCCATGCTAAATTGCTCCTTCATGTCAGGGGGAATAGCAGGGTAAATAATGGGCTTACGGGGATAGGGGTGAGGTGGGATTGAAGTCAGCACAGGGGTCAGTGGGCTGAATGGCCTCCTTCAAAACTCTATGACTCTTCGTAAAATGCCACAATCCACGGGTTGTGGCTGGACCCACAATCCTGTTCGGAGGGAATTCCAGCATTTTGACCCAGCAACGGCGAAGGCACAGCTAATGAATTTCCAAGTGGGGATAGTGAGTGGCTTGAAGGGGAACTTGCGGGTGCTGGTGTTCCCCATGTTTTCAGATGCTGCGTCTATCCTTCTCTGATTGCTTCCCAAGTGGAGTGAGATCCGAGGTCTAACCTTTCCCTGTCAGGCCATGAGGAATTTAGTCTGTGTCTGTCCTGAGCTGGCTGCGATGGCTGTTGATCCGTGTTGGTGTCATGTTTCATTATCCTTAACGCTATTCACCCAGGACCCCTCCAGCACTCAGTGCCAAGCTGTCCTTTTAACTGGTAAATTCGATGCTCGGAATACTAGATTTTAAGCAATTCCATTGACTGTCAGAATTTAAAATCTGTGTTGTGTGCTTGGGGAGTTACTTTGAAAAAAAAATCTCATTTACCATTGACATTACATATCATTAATTCAGGTTACTCAGATTCAATGACATGTTTCCACAAGCCTGATAGACGCCAGATTAAGGTTCTCTCGCCCAGAGTGGCAATTCCCTGATGAGATGGAATATCACATCTCAGCTATTCCGAAAACTATTTGATTATAACTGCAACATCCAAAACATCTCCGCTATAGGGCAGCCTCGAAAAATACAAGCTTCAACACGTCAAAATGCATATTCTATCCATCAACATTAATCACCTCTAATGGCCCTTTGTGATATATTATGCTCAACATCCCCTTCCTTCAGCTTAGGGTCATGTGTTGTACTTGTTGGGCTTAATTGGATGAAAGTGCCTTCACGTAAACCCCCACGGTTAATTCATATCGGGTAACGGTTAGCAGTGCTGCCTCACATCGCCAGGGAACAGGATTTGATTCCCAGCTCTGGTCACTGCCTGTATGGAGTCTGCACATTCTCCCTGTGTATGCGTGGCTTACTTAACCTGTTAATTGAACGTATTCAAGAGGGGCAAAGGAGACCAAAGTTTATAGGGAGAAAGCAGAAATAGTAGGTTAGGGTGGACTGGCCATGTTAAATTGCCCCTTAATATCCAAAGATGTGTAGGTTGAGCGGATTGGCCAACCTAAATTGCCCCATAGTGTCCAAAGATGTGTAGTTTCGGTGGATTGGCCATGGCTAAATTGCCCTGTAATGTCCAAAGATGTGAATTGCCCTGCACCTAATTCTACTGAGTTGGATGATCAGCCATGAATGGTGGGGTAGGCTTGAAAGGCCAAATGGTCTCCACCTATCCCGATCTTCTACGTTTCCTTCGGATGCTCCGGTTTCCTCACATGGTCCAGGGAGGAATCATGCTGGTCATGTGCATTTGCCGTACTAAATTCTTTCAAAGTGTACCCAAACAGGAGTGGCAACTAGGGATTTTCACAGTAGCTTCATTGCAGTGTTAATGCAAGCTGACTTGTGATGCTGATAAATAAAGTATCTCGGACCCTCAGCCACTTTTCATTTGTTTGTTTTGTGGTGGAGCTTTCTTCATTTCCTTTTTTATTTGTAATAATCTTCAATATCCCTGTTGAAAAGGGAAAGCCTTCCAGCTCAGGATAGTAGTACCAAAAGATTATTTTTATTTGATTTGATTTGTTATTGTCACACGTATGAACATACAGTGAAAAGCATTGTTTCTTGTACGCCATACTGACAAAGCATAACGTTCATAGAGAAGGAAAGGAGAGGGTGTGGAATAGCAAGGGTGTAGAGAAAAATCAACTTAATACACGGTAAGTCCATTCGAAAGTCTGACAGCAGCAGGGAAGAAACTGTCCTTGTATTGGTTGGTACATGACCTCAGACTTCTGTACCTTTTTCCCAATGGTGGAAGAAGAGATCCTTAATTATTCTGGCTGCTTTGCCGAAGCAGTAGGAAGTGTAGACAGAGTCAATGGATGAGAGGCTGGTTTGAATGATGGACTGGACTATATTCTGGACCTTTTGTAGTTTCTTGTGGTCTTGGGCAGAGCAGGAGCCCATACCAAGCTGTGACACAACCAGAAAGAATGCTTTCTATGGTGCAGCTGTAAAAGTTGGTGGGAACCGTAATTGACATGCCGAATTTCCTTCTTCTTCATTGAAGGTAGAGGCAATGATGGTAGGTATATTTGCTTTACGAGGCGAGGGTCTTGTTATGTACATTTACTTCCCATTCATAAGGGTTCATAAGGAGGAGGTGTTGGCGAATCTTGAGGGTATGAAAATTGATAAGTCCCCTGGGCCAGATGGGGTTTATCCCAGGATTCTCTGGGAGGCTAGAGAGGAGATTGCAGAGCCTTTGGCTTTGATCTCCTGTCGTCGTCAGCTACAGGTATAGTGCCGGAAGACTGGAGGATGGCAAATGTTGTCCCTTTGTTCAAAAAGGGGAGTAGGGACCATCCTAGAAATTATAGACCAATGAGCCTGACTTCTGTTGTGGGCAAAGTCTTGGAAAGAATTATAAGGGATAGGATTTATAAGCATCTAGAGAGGAATAGATTGATTAGGGATAGTCAGCACGGTTTTGTGAAGGGTAGGTCATGCCTCACAAACCTTATTGAGTTTTTTGAGGAGGTGACCAAAGAGGTAGATAAGGGTAAGGCAGTTGATGTAGCGTATATGGATTTTAGCAAAGCGTTTGATAAAGTTCCCCATGGTAGGCTACTGCAGAAAGTGCAGATGCATGGGATTGAAGGTGATTTAGCAGTTTGGATTAGAAATTGGCTAGCTGATAGAAGACAGAGGGTGGTGGTTAATGGGAAATATTCAACCTGGAGCGCAGTTACAAGTGGTGTACCTCAAGGATCTGTTTTGGGGCCACTGCTGTTTGTCATTTTTATAAATGACCTAGATGAGGGTGTAGAGGGTTGGATTAGTAAATTGGCTGACGATACCAAAGTGGGGGGAGTTGTAGACAGCGAGGATGGATGTTACAGTTTGCAGAGGGACATAGATAGGTTGCAGAGCTGGGCCGTGAGGTGGCAAATGGAATTCAATACGGATAAGTGTGAGGTGATTCACTTTGTTAAGAATAACAGGCATATGAAATATAGGGCTAATGGAAGGACCCTTAATAGTGTTGTTGAGCAGAGGGATCTTGGGTACAAGTACATAGCTCTTTGAAAGTTGGCACCCAGGTTGATAAAGTTGTTAAGAAGGCGTACGGTGTGTTAGCTTTTATTGGTAGAGGGATTGAATTTAGGAGCCGTGAGGTTATGTTACAACTGTACAAAACTCTGGTGCGGCAGCACTTGGAGTATTGCGTACAGTTCTGGTCGCCGCATTATAAGAAAGATGTGGAAGCATTGGAAAGGGTGCAGAGGAGGTTTACCAGGATGTTGCCTGGTATGGTGGGAAGGCCTTATGGGGAAAGGCTGAGGGACCTGAGGTTATTTTCATTAGAGAGAAGAAGGTTACGCGGTGACCTAATTGAGGCGTATAAGATGATCAAAGGACTGGATAGGGTGGATAGTGAGAGCCTTTTTCCTCGGATGGTGATGACCAACACGAGGGACATAACTTTAAATTAAGAGGTGGTAGTTATAGGACGGATGTCAGAGGCAGGTTCTTTACACAGAGGGTGGTGAGGGCATGGAATGCCCTGCTTGCAGCAGTTGTGGACTCGCCTACTTTGGGGGCATTCAAATGGTCGGTGGATAGGCATATGGATGATATTGGAATAGTTTAGGTTAGAGGGTCCACTGGCCGGTGCAACATCGAGGGCAGAAGGGCCTGTACTGCGCTGTAATGTTTTATGTTCTATGTTCTATTCTTAAGCACCCTGATGAGTTGACTTCCTGGATATGACTGAGAGGCTCACTAGGCTACTTCCGAGAGGTGGTTAAGACTCAGCCTCATTGCTGTGGGTCAGGAGTCACATGTAAGATGGAGTGACTTTGTGTGTAGGCCAGATCAGGATGGCAGATTTTTCTGCGGATCTGGAATTATATGAAGGATGATAGAATCAGACAATTAAATCATAGAATCATCAACTCCTTACAATACAGCAGGCAGCTGTTCGGCCCAGCCAGTCTGCACTAACCACATTCCCAGCCAGACAATATTCCTGTAACACCACATATTTAACCTCTTTATCCCACTGACACGAAAAGGCAATTTAGCACGGCCAATCCACCTAATTGGACACTAAGGCGCAATTTAGCATGGCCAATTCACCCTAATCTGCACATCTTTGGACACTAAGGGATAGTTTAGCATGGCCAATCAACCTAAGCTGTACATCTTTGGACACTAGGAGGCAATTTAGCATGGCCAATCCACCCTAACCTGCACATCTTTGGAGTGTGACTATTATCATGAGACTATTAATCCAGGAGCTCAACTAATGTTCTGGGGAGCTGGGTTCAAATCCTGCCATAGTAGATAGTGGAATTTGAATTCAATAAAAAACAGCTGGCATTAAGAATATGCTGATGACCATGAAACCATTGTCAATTGATTGTCCGTGCTAAGAAATTGTCCCTTAGTGTCCAGGGATGCGTCGGTTAGTGGGATTAGTGAGTATAAAAGTCAATGGGCCAAAGAGCCTCTTTCTGCACAGTAGGATTTTATGATAATGATTCTATCGTGATGTCAGAAAAACCCAACTGGTTCTCTTTAGGGATAGAAATCTGCCATCCTCACCTGGTCTGACCTATATGTGACTTCTGAGCCACAGCAATGTGGGTGACTCTCAGCTACCCTTGGGCAACTAGGATGGGCACTAAGTGCTGGTCTATTTCTTAATTTGTGAGACATCCACATCTCATAAATTAATAAAAATAAAGAAAGTAGTGAACCAAATGGATGTTTAGAATAATTACAACAATAGTTCATAACGATGCTCATGAGAATGATCCAGGAATGAAGGATTTGTCAAATGGGGAGTGGTTGAGCACTCTGGGTCTGTGCTCAATGGAGTTTAGAAGGATGAGGGCGGAATCTTATTGAAACTTATAGAATACTGAGAGGCCATGATAGAGTGGATGTGTGGATTGGACGTGAGAGAGACTCGAAGTCGAGGGCACAACCTCAGAGTGAAGGGACGTTCCTTTAAAATTGAGATGAAGAGGAATTTCTTCAGCAGAGGATGGTGAATCTGTGGAAGTCATTGTCACACAGGGCTGTGGAGGGCCGGGTCATTGAGTGTCCTTTAAGACAGAGATAGATAAGTTCTTGATTAATAAGGGATCAGGGGTTAGAGGGCAAAGGCAGGAGAATAGAGATGGGAATCATATCAAACATGATTGAATGGCGGAGCAGACTCGATGGGCTGAATGGCCTAATTCTGATCTATATCTTCTGGTCTTATATTTTCATGGTTACCATTACTGAGCCTTTTATCTTGATTTCTCATTTATTAAAGGGTGGGATTTGAACACTCGGAAAGTTTCTAAATTGCTACTCCAGTGACCGTACCCCACTGCAGTGGAGATGTATGTCACACTGACTACAAGCAGATAATCACTTCCCTAAAAAACACTAGAGAATCAGATGGGTTTTTGCAGCAATGGGGTTTTGCAACGAGCTTTTCATCTCAGAATCTGTCATGTGCGTTTAGGTGCACACATGACCTGTATCTTAAGTACCATACCATTATGCAGTTAACAAGATTATGTCTGACCTTTATGGCCTTCCTTATCCCAAAACCGGAAAATTCCGCCCGAGGTCAAAGGATCTTTCAATGCTCCCCTTCCATCCACTCCAATTCCCATGGGGGAGAGACGGTAAAATTCTGGCGTCTCCATCAAATGGAATTCTATGGAACTGATTGCTGCAGAAAACTCCAGGAGCCAGGTCATTGAGTGTATTTGAGACAGAGATAAATAGGTTCCTGATTGGCAAGGGAATAAAATATTATGGGGAAAGACACGATTGGAGTTGAGAAACATATCATCCAGGATTGCATGGCAGAGTAGACTCGATGGGCTGAATGGACTAATTTTCCTCTTATATCTTATGGACGTACAGTCTAAACAGAAGTCAATTGCTAGCCTTTGAAATTCATTCTTCTGTGACTGAATCTAGCTTTTTTCAGTAATAGATTTATTTGTTTAATTAAATTTAAGTTCACCAACCACCTTGCTGGGATTTGAGCTCATATGGCCAGATCTTTAGAGTAGAATCCCTAATCCAGTTACAAGAGGTACATGCTGTACCTTTGTTTAAAAAGTGCCAAAGGGAAAGGCTTGAGAACTACAGGCCAGTGGCCCTATCATCTGTAGTGGGTAAGTTGTTGGAAGGTATTTTGAAAGCTAGGATCTACAGGCATTTAGAGAAATAAGGACTGATTAGGGGCAGTCAGCATGGCTTTGTGAGTGGAAAATTATGTGTCACCAATTTGCTTGAGTTTTTTGAAGGAATAACCAAGAAAGTAGATGAGGGCAGTGCAGTTGATGTTGTCTACATGGAGTTTAGTAAGGCTTTTGACACGGTACCACATGATAGGTTGTTGTATTAAGTTAAATCTCATGGAACCCAGGGTGAGGTAGCCAAATGGATACAAAATTGGTTTCTTGATAGAAGATGGATGGTTGTAAAAGTTTGGTTTTCAAACTGAAGGCCTGTGACCAGCAGTGTGCACAGTAAGAAGTCTCACAACACCAGGTTAAAGTCCAACCAATTTATTTGATAGTAAACTTTGCTACTAAATAAACCTGTTGGACTTTAACCTGGTGTTGTGACACTTCTTACTGTGTTTACCCCAGTCCAATGCCACATCACAACCAGCGGTGTGTCTCAGGGATTGGTGCTGGGCCTACTTTTATTTGTCATTTATGTTAATGATTTGGATAAGAATTTAAGAGGCATGGTTAGTAAGTTTGCAGATGACAACAAGGTTGATGGTATAGTGCACAGTGAAGAATGTTATCTCAGTTTATAACGGGGTATTGATGTATTGGGCTAGTGGGCTGACAAATGGCAGGTGGAGTTTAAAATAGATAAATGCGAGGTGATGCATTTTGGTAGATTGAACCAGGGCAGCACTTACTCAGTTAATGGTAGCATGTTGGAGAGGGTTATAGAACAAAGAGATCTAGGGGTACAAGTTCATAAGTGGAGTCACAATTGGTCAGAGTGGTGAAGAAGGCATTCGGCATGCTTCATCGGTCAGAACATTGAATATAGGAGTTGGGACGTCTTGTTGAAATTATACAAGACATTGGTAAGGTCACACTTGGAATATTGTGTGCAGTTCAGGTCACTCTATTATAGAAAGAATATTATTAAACCAGAAAGAGCGCAGAAAATATTTGCTGCCAGAACTTGATGGTTTGGGATATAAGGAGAGGCTGGATAGACTGGGACCCATTTTCTTCAAGTGTAGGAGACTTTGGGGTGATCTTATAGAGGTCTACTAAGTAATGAGGAGCATAGATGAGAGACATAGTCAATATCTTTTCCCAAAGATAGGGGCATAGGTTTAAGATGAGAGGAAGAGATACAAAAAGGTCCAAAGGGGCACTTTTTCCACACAGAAGGTGGTGATTGCCTGGAAGAAGTTACCCCCAGAGATAGAATATTCATAGAATATTTATAGTGCAGAAGGAGGACATTTGACCTATCAAGTCTGTACTGACCATAATCCCACCCAGGTCCTATCCCCATAACCCCATGTACCCTAGCTAATCCACCTAACGCTAAGAGGCAATTTCACGTGGCCAATCCACCTAACCTGCACATCTTTGGACTGCGGGAGGAACCAGAGAAAACCCACGCAGACACAGGGAGAACGTGCAGACAAGTAATAATAAAAGCGGGTAAAATTATGCCTTTTAAAAAACACTTAGACGGTTACATGGGAAAGGTGAGAGGTATGGACAATTGGGACATTCTCAGTGGTTCAAAAAAAGGGCGACATAGACAAGTTGGGCCAAAGGAACTGTTTTCATGCTGTAATCTCAATAACTCTGTGGCTCTGTGTGAATGATGTCTGCACACCCATGCCTTTCACAGTCTCAGAACATTCAATAGTAATTTACAGTCTCCGCTGTTAGGGTATCGTACTTTCGGAATTGGCATCAAGCATCCCCTTGTAGTCGCAGGGCTGGTTTCCACAATGATTACAACATCAATGCAATATCAGCTATAAGACAAATTGTGGCACTGAGAGTCAAGCATGCTGGGAACTTAGGTCAAGTTATGATTAAACACAAGTGTTGGTTAGAAGCTGCAGTGAGCCATGACCTTAGCTCTAGGCTGCGTATCAGAGAAACCCCTACAGTGCAGAAGGAGGCCATTCAGCCCATCAAGCCTGGACTGACAACAATCCCACCCAGGCTCTATCTCCATAACCCCACCTATTTACCTGACATGCCTTGACACTAAGGGGCAATTTGGCACGGCCAATCCACCGAACCCCCTCTGTGGGAAGAAACTGGAGCACCCAGAGGAAACCCACACAGATACAGGGAGAACATGCAGACTCCAGAAAACAAACAGCAGTGTTAGCCACTCTGTCACCATGACCTAACACTTTGACTGGTGTTTTAGCGTTCCACCTGCCTCCGGAATTGGGCAAATGGGCAGACAATGGAAAGGTTCTGCCGACACCAGACAAGATTTTACAGTTTCCTGAGATTGTAAAATCCTCCATTCCAGCATTGACCAATAGGGATAGTTGTTTGAATGATGCCAGACATATCAGGGCCATTATTACCATATATGGTGATGCTATGAAATTCAATTGTTGCTGATATTTTGCTCATATCCATTCTCCTGCCTTTCTCCTCAATCACTAATAAAACCATAGAACATTACAGCACAGAAACAGGCCTTTTGGCCCTTCTTGTCTGTGCCAAACCATTTTTCTGCCTAGTGCCACTGCGTGCATCTGGACCATATCCCTCCACACCCCTCTCATCCATGAACCTGTTCAAGTTTTTCTTAAATGTTAAAAGTAAGCCCGCATTTACCACTTTATCCGGCAGCTCATTCCACACACACCGCTCTCTGCATGAAGAAGCCCCCACTAATATTCCTTTTAAACTTTTCCCCCTTCACCCTTAACCCATGCCCTCTGTTTTTTTTTTCTCCCCTAGCCTCAGCAAAAAAAAGCCTGTTTGCATTCATTCTATTGACACCCATCAAAATCTTATACACTTCTATCAAATCTCCCCTCATTCTTCTACGCTCCAGGGCATAAAGTCCTAATGTATTCATCCTTTCTCTGTAACTCAGTTTCTCAAACCCCAGCAACATCCTCGTGAACCTTCTCTGCACTCTTTCAACCTTATTTACATCCTTCCTGTAATTGGGTGACCAAAACTGCACACAATATTCTAAATTCGGCCTCACCAATTTCTTATACAACCTCTTCATAATATTTCAACTCTTATACTCAATACTTTGATTTATAAAGGCCAATGTTCCAAAAACACTGTTTACGACCCTATCTACCTGTGACATCACTTTTACGGAATTCCTCATTAATCCCCTTATTAATCAAGAATCTATCTATCTCTGTCTTAAAGATATCAATGATGACAATCCCACCCAGCCCCTATCCCCATAATCCACATGTATTTACCCTGCGAATTGCTCTAACCTACACACCTTAGGACACTAAGTGACAATTTAGCATGGCCAGTCTACCTAACCCACACATCTTTGGGTTGTGGGATGAAACTAGAGCACCTGGAAGAAACCTACGCAGACATGGGGAGAATGTGCAGACTCTACAGAAAAAAAGTTATCTTTCTGCCCTTTGGTCTTCAGTGATAACTCGGGACCCGTCATTGCAAGTGTGTCTAAAGGAACTTCTTCAGAGAAGAACCGCTAGGGTGTATCTATACTGGGAACTGAAACGGCCAGTTCATTTTGAGTCACATAGTATTCAATTTTTCAGTTGAAGAGTTAAAGAGGGAAAGTTAAAAATTGAAGGGTTGCAAGTGTTGTAAGTTTATGAGTTTTTGTATTGAATAAGCAAAAATTAGTTTAAGTGAACTTGAGTTAATTCCTGTCGCTTGGTTTGTTATATTAAACTACGCACCTGGAAAGAGATTTAAGTTTAAAATTGGATAACACCCTAGACTAAGTAGCCACTCAACATTTTCAATGATGTGTCTTAGCTCTAACTTTCTGAATGATTACTGTGTGTCACTTCCAATGCAGGATGTCCCGTGCCCCGACTGAGTCATATGGTTAATTGGAGATCATTTTTACAGGCTGTGCTTGACCTGATCAGGAAACCTTGGACGAGGCGCATCGAAACGAGAAGATATTTGAACCCTGTAGAGTTAGAGAGTAAGAAGTCTCACAAACCCAGGTTAAAGTCCAACCAATTTTTTAAAATAATTAACCAAAATAAACTGTTTGGGCTTTAACCCCTGGTGTTGTGAGACTTCTTACTATGTTTATCCCAATCCAACGCCGGCATCTTCACATCATGAGTTAGAGAGTAACAGCGGCAAAATTGTTCTGCCAAAGTTTGATCAAAAACAGAGAAATGTTGGAAATACACATCAGTATCTGTGGGACAAAGTTAATGGCCAGAACTTCAAATGAATTCCCCACATATTTAAATCTGCTAATCCCCTGCATTATGGTCACTTCACCATGGCCAATCCACCTAACCTGCACATCTTTGGAGTGTGGGAGGAAACCAGAGCATCCGTAGGAAACCCATGCAGACACGGGAAGAACATGCAGACTCCGCACAGGGAATCACTCGAAGTTGGAATTGAACCCGGGTCCCTCGCGCTATGAGACAGCAGTGATCACCACCATGCTACCCATCAACAGGATGAAGTACAAATCATCTAGATCTTCAGGTTTTTAGGTGTCCGGATCACCAATAACCTGTCCTGGTCCCCCCCATCAAACGTGATGGTTAAGAAAGCCCACCACCACCTCCGCTTTCTCAGGAGACTGGGGAAATTTGATATGTCCACTCTCAGCAATTTCCACAGGTATACCATAGGAAGCATTCTTTCTGGTTGTATCACAGCTTGGTATGTCTCCTGCTCTGCCCAAGACCGCAGGAAACTACTAAGGGTTGTGAGTGAAGCCCAATTCTACACGAAAACCAGCCTCCCATCCATTGACTCTGTCTACACTTCCAGCTGCCTTGGCAAAGTAGGCAGCATAATTAAGAACCCACACACCCCGGACATTCTCTCTTCCACCTCCTTCCATCAGGAAAACGATCTGAGGTCACGTACCAAATGACTCAAAAACAGCTTCTTCCCTGCTACCATCGAACTTTCGAATGGGGCCTCTCTTGCAGTAAGTTGATCTTTTCTACGCCCTAGCTGTGACTGTAACGCTACATTCTGAACGCTCTCTTTTCCTTCTCTATGAATGGTATGCTTTGTCTGTACAGTGCACAAGAAGGAGTATTTTTCATTGTATGTTGATACATGTGACAATAATAAGGTACAGATTCAAAAATAGCATAAGATCAGGGGGAGGGCTTGTGATGCAGTTGGTTAATGCTCCTGCCTCTAAGCCTGAAGTTCTGGGCCCCAGTCAAACCCCAAGACTTGATAACCCCTATTTTTGCAATATAAAGTTGGAGTTCCCATTCACCATAGCTATCACTACCTCTTTAAGCTCTCCAGACACACTTACGTTTCAAGCCCAGGTTAATGTAACCTTTCCGTCTGACTCTGACCTTCGATTTGAAGAATCGGCTCTTGGTGAAATGTGTGTTGCATTTGACCATTGGATGCAGAAGTGATTTGACGTTTTCTATCTATAATTGAGAAAGTTTCACGCTGTGATGTCTATAATTCAAAACTCCAGAAATCCCAGTGATTTTGAAAGAATCACAACTACAGGCCACTTACCAAAGTCCTTTATAACCACTAATAGATTCTCTCTGAAAGGCTGAACCTACTCAGAAGCAGGAAACATGACAGACAATTTGGGGTGGCACTGCTTCCTCACAGACCTAGTTAAATTCCAGCCTCGGGTCACTATCTGTGTGGAGATTGCACCTGGAGGAATTCCACGCAGACACAAGGAGAATGTGCAACATTGCACACAGATAGTGACCCAAGCTGGGAATCGAACCTGAGTCCCTGGCACTGTGAGGCAGCAGTGCTAACCACTGTGCCAGCACTACTAGGTGCTAGAATGCAACTGAAATTCAAATAATGTGAGGACTGAGCAGAAATCATTTTGAAGTTAGAGAATGATCTGCACTGATGGACTCTCTCATGTGAAAAGATGGGAAGCATTAAAGAAGCAACTGGATGATTGTGAAAGGTGGTGGCGGGGGGGTGGGGGGTCCAAACAGTTGTTCTGGAGTGATGAATGGTTCAAATTAATTTCTTCACTTCGAGAGGCTGACAGTACACACTGAATAGAGTCATGCAATGCAGAAAAGGCCCTTCAGCCCATTGAGTCTGTACTGGCAATACTTACCACTAAAGCAGTGCTCCAAAAGCTCATGCTTCCAGATAAACCTGTTGGACTTTAACCTGATGTTGTGAGATTTCTTACTGTGTTTACCCCAGGCCGATGCCGGCATCTCTACATCATGACTACCATCAACAATTGAGAAGATCTCCAAAAAGACTACGGGGCAGCATGGTGGCACAATGGGTTGGCACTGCTGCTTCACAGCTCCAGGGTTCGATTCCCGGCTCGGGTCACTGTCTGTGTGGAGTTTGCACATTCTCCGGGTACTCAGGTTTCCTCCCACAGTCCAAAGATATATGGATTAGGTTGATTGGCCATGCTAAGAAATTGCCTCTTAGTATCCAGGGATGTGTAAGTTAGAGGGATTAATGGGTAAAATATGTAGGGATATGGGGGTAGGGCCTGGGTGGAATTGTGTTCGGTGCAGACTGGATGGGCCCAAGGGCCTCTTTCTGCACTATAGGGTTCCATAATTCTATGATATCAACACAGACATCAAATTCCTACAAAGATACTGGAAAGACTCACCTGATTATCACCTGAAATCCTAAAGCTTTCTTTCGATATGTTAAGAATAGAAGATTGGTTAGGGCGAGATTAGGGCCAGTCATAGATAGCAGTGGGAAGTTGTGCGTGGAGCCTGAAGAGATTGGCGAGGCACTGAATAAATATTTCTCCTCGGTATTCACGCAGAGTGCTGGAAATGTAGCTGTGGAGAGCACTGAGGTACAGGGTTGCAAATTGGGGAGTATTGTAGTAGATAGGGAGGATGTGTTAGAAATTCTCGAGGGTTTGAAGTTGGATCAGTCCCCTGGGCCGGACGGGATTTACCCTAGGATTCTCTGGGAGGCAAGAGAGGAGATTGCAGAGCCTCTGGCTCTGATCTTCAGGTCCTCGTTGGTTACGGGTGTGGTTCCGAGGACTGGAGGATAGCGAATATGGTCCCATTGTTTAAGAAGGGGAAGAGAGACCTTCCAGGGAATTATAGGCCAGTGAGTCTTACTTCTGTTGTGGGCAAGGTATTGGAGAGAATTATTAGGAATAGGATTTATAGTTATTTAGAGAGAAATGAATTGATTGGGGATAGTCAGCATGGTTTCGTGAAGGGTAGGTCATGCCTTACTACCTCATTGAGTTTTTTGAGAAAGTGACCAGAGAGGTGGATGGGGGTAAGGCGGTTGATGTAGTATATATGGACTTTAGTAAGGCTTTTGATAAGGGGGCCCATGGAAGACTTCTACAGAAAATGCAGATGTGTGGAATAGAGGGTGATTTATCTAATTGGATTAGGAATTGGCTGGCAGATAGAAGACAGAGGGTGGTGGTTGATGGGAGATATTCATCGTGGAGTTCGGTGACGAGTGGTGTACCTCAGGGGTCTGTTTTGGGCCCCTGCTGTTTGTAATTTTTATAAATGATCTGGATGAGGGTATTGAGGGATGGATCATTAAATTTGCAGATGATACTAAAGTTGGTGGTGTGGTAGATAGTGAAGAGGGGTGTTTTAGTTTACAGAGTGACTTGGACAAGTTGCAGAGCTGGGCTGAGAGGTGGCAAATGGAGTTTAATGTGAAAAGTGTGAGGTAATGCACTTTGGCAGGAACAATAAATGTGTAGAGTATAGGGCTAATGGTAGGGCTCTTAATAGTGTTGAGGAACAGAAGGATCTTGGTGTATGTGTCATAGATCCCTGAAAGTAGGCAGTCAAGTGGATAAAGTTGTTAAGAAGGCTTATGGAGTCTTAGCTTTTATTGGTAGGGGGATTGAATTTAGGAGCCGCAGCATCATGTTGCAACTGTACAAAACTCTAGTGCGGCCGCACTTGGAGTATTGTGGGCAGTTCTGGTCCCCACATTATAAGAAAGATGTGGAGGCATTGGAGATGGTACAGAGGAGGTTTACCAGGATGTTGCCTGGTATGGAGGGCAGGTCTTATGAGGAGAGGCTGAGGGATTTGAGGTTGTTTTCGTTAGAAGGAGGAGGCTAAGAGGGGACCTGATCGAAACATATAAGATGATTAGAGGTTTAGATAGGGTGGACAGTGATAGCCTTTTTCCTAGGATTGAAAAAGCTAGCACAAGGGGACACAGCTTTAAATTAAGGGGTGATAGTTATAGGACGGATATCAGAGGCAGGTTCTTTACCCAAAGGGTGGTTCGGGAGTGGAATGCCCTGCCTGCAGCGGTTGTAGATGCGCCAATTTTGGTGGCGTTTAAGAGGTTAGTTGATAAGTATATGGATGAGAAGGGAATGGTTTAGTTAGGAGGGGCATTGCTTTTTATTTTGGTCGGCACAACATCGAAGGCCGAAGGGCCTGTTCTGTGCTGTATTGTTCTATGTTCTATGTTCTATGATTAAGGAGCAGCGCTCTGAAAACTCGTGATTCCAAATAAACACATTGCACTGGTATTGTGAGACTTTTTACCGAAACTCCAAAGCATCATTGATAAAAGCAAATATCATAATGACTTCTAACTATCCTGTTCACCTGCCCTCCTGGCTTCAGGGATTTGTGAGTAAGTAACCCAAGATCCATCTGTTCCTCTGAGCTCCCCAGTGTCCTACCATTCATTAAATAATCCCTTGTTTTGTTATTTCTTCCAAAGTGCATCACCTCGCACTTATCAGGGTTAAATACCCTCTGCCACTGACCAATCTATCTATACCTTCCTGCAATCTACAGCCTTCTTCACTATTGACCACCCTACCCATCTCTTCTGCAAACTTGCTCATCACCATTCTCCCATATGATTATCTATATCATTTATGGAAATAAGAATGTTTGCTGGTGACATCACGTTGGTGGGTCAGACCTTAAACAATGATGAAAGGGACTACAGGAATGAGAGAGAGAATCTGGTGAACTGGTACGGCCACGATAATCTCTCCCTCAATGTCAACAAAACAAAGGAGATAGTCATCAACTTCAGGAAGCGTAAAGGAGAACATGCCCCTGTCTACATCAATGGGGACAAGGTAGAAAGGGTCAAGAGCTTCAAGTTCTTAGGTGTTCAGATCAGCAAAGAGGAGGGTCCCCCTTGCTCATACTATAATTAAGAAAGCCCCACCAACACCTCTACTTTCTCAGGAGACAAGGAAATTTGGCATGGCCATTTATAACTCTCACAGCCACCATAGAAAGCATTCTTTCCAGGTATATCACAGCTTGGTATGGCTCCTGCTCTGCCCAAGACTGCAACAAACTACAAAGTGTTGTGAATGTAGCCCAGTCCATCACTCAAACTAGCCTCGCACTCATTGACTCCACCTACACTTCCCACTGCCTCGGGAAAGCAGCCAGCATAATCAAGCACCCCGGGCATTCTCTCTTCCACCTTCTTCTGTCAGGAAAAAGATACAAAATTCTGAGGATACGTACCAACCGACTCAAGAACAGCTTCTTCCCTGCTGCCATCAGACTTTTGACACATTAAGCTGATATTTCTCTAGACTCCAGCTCTCTCTGTGACACTACATTCTGCACCTTCTCTTTCCCTTCTCCTCTATGTACTCTACGAACATTGTGGTACCAGAAACAATACCGTTTACTGAACCCCAATACATATAACAATAATAAATTAAGTCAAATAAATGATGGCACCTCCAACAGTGCAACAACCTGTCCTGATCATTCCATGCCAACACTATAGTTAAGAAAGCCAACCAATGCCTTTACTTTCTCAGGAGGCTAATGAAATTCGGCATATCTGCTAAGAAATGCTGTGATGCCCATTTCAACTTCACCACTGTTGATGCAGACATGTCCTCCCTCACTGCTGCCCTCCAACGGGTAGCCATGGTGGCACAGTGGTTAGCACAGCCGCCTCAGAGTGGCAGAGACACAGATTCCCGGCTTGGGTCACTGTCTGCGTGAAGTCTGCACATTCTCATCCTGTCTGTGTGGGAGCTCTGATTTCTTCCCACAGTCCACTGGATGTGCTGGTTAAGTGCGTTGGCCATGCTAAATTCTCCCTCTGTGTACAAGAGCAGGAGTGTGGCAACTTGGGGATTTTCACAGTAACTTCATTGTTAGTGTAGACAGACTTGTGACCAGTAAATAAACCTTGATTTTGTGTCTCTGAGGGGTCAGGAATTCATGACTCTACAACTGGGGGGGGGGGTGAGACAGTATGAACCATTCAAAATGTTTCTGCTTCTTTACAAGGGTAATGAGATCGGCTCCTGTATTTTGTGTTTGTGTCTCAGTTACAATCCTAGCAACACATTATTCTGCCCTCCCTTCCTTGGGCACCTCATTGTGTGTTGAAAATGAACCTTTTGCCTCACACTTTCTCGGATCTCGAGCAAATTAATTAATCTCTCGCTGCTGCAGTGCTGACATCACATCAGGTCTTGGGCTGTCGATTCCCAAAGCAATACTCCCATAAAGAGGTATTTTATATTTTGCATAGGCAAAGAATTTTCATGGCCTTCATTGAAAGGAAAATTGCTCTTTTTTTAAAGATTTTAATATGAATGTTGTAGTGATATTGAGACCAAGAAACATAGCAGCTTCCTTTCTAGGAAGGTGTCAATGCACCAAGCACTTCCATGTCAATTGGAGAAAGGGTGAAGCTCCCTCTACACTGTCCCCCCATCAAACATTCCCAGGACACGTACAGCACGGGGTTAGATACAGAGTAAAGCTCCCTCTACACTGTCCCCATCAAACACTCCCAGGACAGGTACAGCACGGGATTAGGTACAGAGTAAAGCTCCCTCCACACTGCCCCCATCCCAGGACAGGTAAGACAGGGGGTTAGATACAGAATAAAGCTCGCTCCCCATCAAACACTCCCAGGACAGGTACAGCACGGGGTTAGATACAAAGTAAAGCTCCCTCTAAATTGTCCACATAAAACACTCCCAGGACAGTACAGCACAAATCAAATTGCATTAATATATCACCGTTTACATCCTCAGGGGATTCCAATGTGCTCTGCAATCAACAAAGTTTGAAATACTCTCATTCATGTTAGTGGAATCCTTGTACAAGTGTAGCTGGGAAGTCACACACAGGAACACCAGTTGTGTGACCCTCCTCTCTTCCTCCCTTCGCCTCCCAGGTTACACCATCCTGCCTTGCACAAGTTGGAAGAATAAAGGATGTTTCATTTTGTGGCTGAGTCCAGAACCACGGGGCGGCAGGGGCACTAGGGTAGAGCAGGATTGAAGGGACAAATGGCCTACCGCTTCTCCAATTTCATATGTCCATACATAGTTCTTGGCACTGGGTGGAACTTTTCTTTCCTGCCATGAGATTCGTAGCGGGTGGGGGCTGGAGGTAGACCATGCAAAGGTGTGTTGACCTGAGGCAGGATTTTCCAGTGCTGAGGCAAGCATGGCTGGAAAATCCCATCCTTCGGATTAAAACATGCACCAAATCCTACACTGCAGGACAGCTTTAACCACCATCCTTGTCCCCACCCCCAGCCCCCCCTGAGTCTCTCGAGAAGAAAGATATTCCTTTCCAGAGGTGGGCAAAAATCTTATCCAAGCATCATAGAATCATCAAAAACACTCAGTAGCCAATGAACACACAACAAACACCAAAAATTTCCAATATTGTTCGCAGCAGACATTTTCCAGCACCGCTGTTGTCTCAGTTGGATAATCCAATTCTCCATTCTCATTTGCAAGTGGGATGAGATCAGTAAATCCACAATTCCATCAAAACCCGCAGAGATACACACAAGCGGGTCACTAATTTTGATGATATTTTTCAGGGAGTCACTGCTGCCCTGAGTTGAGTGATGCAACTGGAATATTTTCCGATGAATCAAACCAAGGTTTGTGTTTAAGATCTGATGGAATTGCTGGCACCTGCAGCTGTGTAGAACATCACCAAAGTGACA
The DNA here is from genome assembly GCA_024679065.1 of Sphyrna mokarran. NCBI lineage: Eukaryota > Metazoa > Chordata > Chondrichthyes > Carcharhiniformes > Carcharhinidae > Sphyrna > Sphyrna mokarran. The sequence continues at coordinate 1,541,466 of JAGIQG010000035.1, read as the reverse complement.
GCGTGCATTCCCCGGAGATGTGTAAAGCCATCATTTTCAGATTTAGTGGCAGGATTTCCAGTACTGAGACAAAGCTGACACTTAAATATGGATTAAATGCTGAAGGCTACACTACCATTCAGTTACTCCTTGAACAGGGTACAATGCAGGTTCGAAACAGAATAAATTTTCCTCTACCAGTACAAAAGAAATTATCATATAAGTGAGACTGGCAATAAATACTGGCCAGCCCACGTTCTGAGAATGAATTTTTTAAAATCTCTACATTTTGCATCCCTACATTTCATTTGGCCCATCAAGCTTGTACCGATAACAGTCCCACTCGATCCCCAGATTTACTCTGCAAATCTCCCTGACGCATAGAATCCCTACAGGAGGCTATTCAGCCCATCAGGTCTGCACCAACAAACAATCCCACCCAGGATCCATCCCTGGAAATTTATTCTGATACTCAGGGTCAATTTATCATGGACAATCAACCTATCCTGCACTGTGTGAGGAAACATGAGTACCTGGAAGGAACCCACTCAGACACGGGGAGAATGTGCAGCCTCCACACCGACAGTCACCTGAGGCCGGAATTGAACCCGGACCCCTGATGGTGTGAGGCAGCAGTGCCACCATGCGAAGGAGCAATCTGAGGGAGGTGGTGGAGCACTAATCAAGAAACTCAACAAATGCTCTGAGGACCCAGGTTCAAATCCCAGCTGTGGAAAATGGTGGAATTTGAATTCAATAAAAGGTATTTGGAAGTAAGAATCCACTGATGACCACGAAACCAGTGTCGGTTATCGGAAATACCCACCTGGCTCACTAATGTCTCTTTAGGGAAGGAAATCTGCCCTCCTTACCTGGTCTGGCCTACATGTGACTCCAGAGCCACAGCAATGTGGTTGACTCTCAACTGCCCTCCAAGGGCAACTAGGGATGGGCAAGAAATGCTGGCCCAGCCAGCGACACTCATTCCATGAATGAATGAGAAAAGGACCATTAATCCAGAAACTGATATTTGACCTGAGTTCAAATCCTGCCACAGCAAATGGTAGAATTTGAATTCAATAATAAAAGAAATGTGGAATTAAGAATTTCCTTATGACTATGAATCCATTGTCGATTGTCGCAAATACCCGCCTGATTCACTAATGTCCCTTTAGGGAGGGAAATCTGCCATCCTTACCAGGTCTGGCCTACAAGTGATTCCAGGGACACAGTAACTATCAACTGCCCTCTGAAATGGTCGAACAAGCAACTCAGTTCAAGGACAATTAGAGATGGGTAACAAATGCTGGACTTGTCAGTAAATGAATAAGAGAACAAAAGATACCCCACTTACTTTGAAAATAAAACTTCATTATCAATTTGTTCCTATCATTAACATTTTCTATTACTTAACCTAAAGATTAACACGTGTCTTTGCTAATTAATTAAACTGAGCATATTTAGAGTATTTGAGAGATTAATATCTTTTCTTTCGTGGTAGGATGTTGGATTTGGCACGCTGAGTTGGCACGCTGCGTAGATGATGTAGGTGTTGCTTCTAGTGTCGGAGGTTGTGTGTTTGATATCGCCAAAATTTGCCAGCATCCTAACTGACGTTGTACTGCTGATGCTGTTGATGGTATCTCGCTGGTTGGCAATGTTGCTGCTGCTGCTGGTTGTTCTTCCTGTCTGTATGGAGCTTGCACATTCTCCCCGTGTCTCCATGGATTTCCTCCGGGTGCTCTGGTTTCCTCCCAAAGTCCAAAGATGTGCAGGTTTGGTAGATTGGCCGTGTTAAATTTCCCCTTAGTGTTAGGGGGCATAGCAGGGTAAATATGTGGATTTACAGGGATAGGGCCTGGGTGGGATTGTGGTCGGTGCAGACTCAAAGAACAAACAAAGACCAATATAGCACAGGAAACAGGCCCTTCGGCCCAACGAGCCACCATTTTAACATTATGAGTGCCCTCCTCTACCTATGACCTTTGTCTACACCTATCGGGGAAGATTGAGGGAAACTCGATGGGACAAATGGCCTCCTTCTGCACTGGTAGGGATTGTATGATTCAGATGGTGGAATTTGAACTCAATAAAAAACATCTGGAATTAAGAATCTACTGATGACCATGAAACCATTTTTGTAAAAACCCATCTGGTTCACTAATGTCCTTTAGGGAAGGAAATCTGCTGTCCTTACCCAGTCTGGCCTACACGTGACTCCAGAGCCACAGCAACGTGGTTGATTCTCAACTGCCCTCAGGGATGGGCAATAAATGCTGGCCAAGCCACAGAACACAGTACAGCGCAGGAACAGGCCTTAAGCCAAGAAGTTGTGCCCAACATGATGCCATCTTAAAGTAACCCCTTCTGCCTACCCTTGCTCCCTATCCTTCTATTCCTTGCAAATTCATGGGCTTATCTAAAAGCCTCGGAAATGCCCCAATCATATCCGCCTCCACCACTACCCCTGGTAGCGCGTTCCAGACGCCTACTATGCTTTGGGTAAAAAAACCTGCCCCCTCACATTTCCGTTGAACTCCCCCCTCTCTCATTAAGTGTGTGCCCGTTATTATTAGACATTTCAACTCTGGGAAAAAGATTGTGACCCTCAACCTTATCTCTGCCTCTCATCATTTTATAGACTTCAATCAGGTCTCCCCTCCACCACTCCTGAGAAATGTATGTATTTTCTACATTAATGAATATAGAAAACGAAGCTTGAATATAGACTCTATTTAATGGGATTGAGGGTTATAAATAAGCATGGTAGGTAGGGATATGATTGGCACAACTTGTGGGCCAAAGGGCCTGTTTGTGTTGTAGTGCTCTACATTCTATGTTCTTCTCATTTGCTCATTGGTAATAGGCTTATTTCATTTATAATAATTGTTAAAGAGTAATTTTATTATGTATCTATTAGTTTCACAAGTAGGTTGACATTCACACTGCAATGAAGTTACTATAAAAATCGCCTGCTTGCCACACTCCAACTCAGGGAGAATTTAGCACGGCCATTATACCCCAACCAGCATGTCATTCGGAAAATGGGAGGAAACTGGAGCACCCGCAGGAAATCCACGCAGAGAATCTGCACACAACACATCAACAGTGACCCAAGTTGGGAATCGAACCTGGGTCCCTGCCGCTATGAGGCAGCAGTACCTAACCACAGTGCTGACCTTGGAGTCTCATTAATATCCGGCGCTGTGTTCCGGGGTTTGATGGTTGGATCCTGTACGGATTATCCTCAGGCAGGGATTTAGTTGAAGTATTGACCTCTTTCTACCTTGTGTCCCATTGAGCTGTTATCTCACTTCCTCCTGCTAAGTTGGAGGAAGCATCTTGCATTGCAGAATTGTCTAAAACTTTCTGTCTAAAGCAGGTGATTTCACATCAGCTTTGGATGTTATTGAATGGAATGACACGAAAGAACGGTTTGAATTTTAGTTGTCTCTCAGCATTTTCTCTTCAATATTTGGACGTCTCTTTCCATAAACCTCTGCCCACTTTGGGTTTTACTATTCATTCGTGGGACACGGGCATCGCTGGCTGGGCCAGCATTTATTGCCCATCCCTAGTTGCCCTTGAGAAAGCAGTGCTGAGCTGCGTTCTTGAATCTCTGCAGTCCCTGTGCTGTGAGTTGACCATTAGGGAAGGAATTCCAGGATTCTGACCCAGCGAGTGCAAAGGGAACAGTCCCGATCTCTCCAATTCAGCTTCATAACTGAAGCTTCTCATCTCTGGAACTATTCTTGCAAATCTTTCGTACACTCTCTCCAATCTGTTCACATCCTTTCTGTAGTGTGGCACCCAGAACAGTACACAATATCTAACTAGTGTCTTCTATAAGCTGAGCACAGCCTCCTTGCTCTTGTACTGTATACCCCTATTAATAAAGTCCAGAATATTAGATATTTCATTAACTGCTCTCCGCCACCCCCAGCGATCTATGACCATGAACACCCAGATCCTTCTGCTCCTGCATTCCCGTTAAGAATTGTACCTTTTATTTTATATTGTTTCTTCATGTTTTCCCTACCAAAATGCATCACCTCACACTTCTCCGCATTGAACTCCATCTGCCACCTATCTGCCCACTCCACCAACTTGTCTCTGCCCTTTTGAAGTGCCACACAGTCTACAATATTTCCAAGGTTTGCTCTCATGCCAAGATGAATTCAGAAATGTCCACCACAACAAGCACTTGGTGAGCAGAACCCGTTGGAAGTGCGTAAGTGGGTGCAGCCCCGAGGAAAGAGAGGGCTGGCATTATCACAAGACCTGGCATCAAACTTGCTGAAATATTTGGGTCCTGCCAGTGTTGGTGTGATCTCCTCCGTAGGCAGCACGGTGGCACAGTGCTTAGAACTGCTGCCTCACAGCGCCAGGGACCCGGGTTCAAATCCCGTCTTGGATCACTGTCACGTGGAGTTTGCACATTCTCCTCGTGTCTGTGTGGGTTTCCTCCAGGTGCTCCAATTTCCTCTCACAGATTGAAAGGCTTGCTGGTTAGCTGCATTGGCCATGCTAAATCCTCCCTCAGTGTACCCAAACAGGTAAAGGAATGTGGTGACTAGGGGATTTTCACAGTAACTTAATTGCAGTGTTAATGTAAGCCTACTTGTGACACCAATTAAACTTAAACTATCTTTTGTTTCCTTCTTTATTCCATTTTAAAGCAAGGATTCCATCCCTAGCCACCCTTGAACTGAATGTTTTGCTCAGCCATTTCAGAGGCAGTTAAGAGAAACCCGCATTGCTATGGTTCTGGAGTCACAAGTAGGCCAAACTGGGTAAGGACGGCAGGTTTCCTTCCCTCGAGGGACATTAGTGAACCAAATGGGTTTTTATCACAATCAATCATAGCTGTCACCATTACCAAGATTAGTTTTATATTCTGCCAGTATCTAACCAGCACGTCTTTCCCGGTGGGATTTGAACCCATATCCTCTGGGCCGCTGGGTTATGAGTCCAGCCACACGCCACAATCTACCCCTTGGTGTTGGAGAACCATGAGTCTCGACAGCATTTGGAGAGTCACCAACTCTTTTATCAAGTGTCTGTTTTTGAAGAAATCATGTACCGTACATGGGCATCGCAGGCTAGGCCAGCATTGACTGCCCATCCCTAATTGCCCCTTGAGAAGGTGGGGGTGAGCTGCCTTCTTGAACCGTTTCAGTCCATGTGATGTGGATACATCCACAGTGCTGTCAGAGGGAGAGTTCCAGGATTTTGACCCAGCGACAGTGAAGAATGTATTTCCAAGTCAGAATGGGGAGAGGCTTAGAGGGCAACTTGCAGGGGGTGGACCTGTGCAAGATGTTCTAATGGAGAGTCAGTGCAGACTTGATGGGCCGAATAGCCTACTTTTACACTGTAGGGATTTAATTTTTAATTCATTCGTTCATTTATTTAATTCAATCATTGGCAGGCGATGCAGCGGGACATAGATAGGCTGGTAGCTTGGGAAGATAAATGGCAGATGGAATTCAATCTTGATAAATGTGAGGTGATGCATTTCAGGAGAAAGAATGTAGGGGGGAGGTATATCATAAAGGGTAGACCTATTAAGAGTATAGAAATGCAGAGGGACCTGGGGGTGCAGGTGAACAAGTCTCTGAAGGTGGCAGAGCAGGTGGAGAAGGTTGTGAAGGAAGCATATGGTATGTTAGCCTTTATAGGAAGGGGTATAGAGTACAAGAGCTGGCCTTTAATGTTGCAGTTGTATAAAACATTGGTTATACCTCATTTGGAATACTGCGTCCAGTTCTGGTCACCTTACTACCGGAAGGACGTGGAGACTCTGGAGAGAGTGCAGAGGAGGTTTACCAGGATGCTGCCTGGTATGGAAGTCTGAGTTACGAGGAGAGATTAGGCAAATTTGGACTGTTTTCCTTAGAAAGACGTAGACTTAGAGGAGATCTGATAGAGGTGTACAAGATTTTGAAGGGGATAGATAGAGTAAACAGGGCTAAGCTTTTTCCTAGGATGGACTCAAATAGCACAAGGGGTCACAGGCTTAGGGTGAGGGGGATAAGGTATAATTTGGATGCTAGAGAGAGTTTTTTCACACAGAGGGTGGTGGGGGTATGGAATGCGCTGCCAAGTAAAGTGGTGGAGGCAGATACTCTGGAGTTATTTAAGAAACACTTAGATGGGCACATGAACAGAATGGGAATGGAGGGGTATAGAAAACTGATTTAAAATAGGGATCGTGAACCTTGGGAGTCCCTAGGAAGTGTGTAAATAGATGATATTGATGTCCTTGTTTTTATCCTACAGGTGCTTTGGTCCACCTTGTTGTCTAACAAGGGGCATACACGCGATGGGTCGTGAGAAGGCTGCTCTTGGATTTTTTTCGAGAGTATCCTAGTGCTTCACATCGTTAGTGTACGTTTGACCTGGACCATTTGATGGGCAACACGACAGCTCAGTGACTATCGCTGTGCTGTGCAGATACATGGATTTGGCCCTGTGTCTTTGGGAGTTTGCGCATTCTCCCCGTGCTTGCGTGGTTTTTCTCCAGGTGTTCCGGTTTCCTCCCACATCCCAAATATGTGCTCTTAGGCTGATTGGCAAAACAAATTCTCCCTAAATTGTCTCAAATTTGGTTTTTAATCCATAGATCTATAAACATAGACAGGGATCACAGGTAGAGGTGAGAACATCGCGGTGGCGGCGCTGTTTCCCGTGCTGTTTTGTTCTTTGTTCTTTGAGACATGGACATCACTATCATGCCAACATTTTTGTCCTTCCCTAGTTGCCCTTGGAGGGCAGTTGAATCATAGAATCATAGATACCTACAGTGCAGAAACCACATTTGGAATATTGAGTGCAGTTCTGGTCACCTCACTATAAGAAGGATGTGGAAGCATTGGAGAGAGTGCAGAGGAGATTTACCAGGATGCTCCCTGGTTTGCAGCGTAGATCTTATGAGGAAAGGTCGAGGGAGTTGGGGTTTTTCCCTTTAGAATGGAGGAGGATGAAAGGCGACTTAATAGAGGTTTCTAAAGTGATGAGGGGAATAGATAAAGTGGATGTGCAGAGACTATTTCCTCGGGTGAATGTAGCTGTTACTAGGGGGCTTAACTATAAAGTTCATGGTGGGAGATGTAGGAGGGATGTCCAAGGTAGATTCTTCACTCAAGAAGTTGGGGTGTGGAATGGGCTGCCTGTGTGACAGTGGAGTCGGACACTTTAGGAATTTTCAAGCAGTTATTGGATAGGCACATGGAGCACATATGATACGGAGTGGGATAGCTTGATCTTGGGATTGGGCACAGCTCAGCACAACATCGAGGGCCTGTACTGTGCTGTAATGTTCTATGTTCTACGCAAAAGAGCAAAAGAAGGGAGAGAAAAAAGACCTCTGAAGAGTTGAAGATAATCTTGGAGCTGCTTTCACTTTTAGCTTTACCACAGTTAGGTTGAAGTTTTGTTTTGGCAACCTTCTCGCAGTTTTCTTTCAAACACGTTCTTTTTACAGGCAGATGGACTGGGCCAACAGAGCAGTGAGTCCTCTTACAACACATTAACAAAAAAGTTAACACTTCAGCATTCAGGGGGCTAAGTATTCCCACCAAGGAAGGAGTTCACCTTGACGGAGGGCCTGCAGAGGTGAACTAATTGAAGTTTTCGAGATCAGAGAGGATAAGTAAGAAAGTTGGTCACAGTGGCAAGGGTTCAAGTCCCAGCACTCACGAGCTAAAAACGCAACTAATTAAGAATTACCAAGGAGAATCAAGTGGAACTTCTCACCCTCGAAGGACTAAGGGCCCAATTCTCCCATTCTGACGCGCATTTTTTTGGGGGGATGGGAGAATTGCATGTTAGTCATCCAGCAGGATTCACAAACACGTTCCCATCACATGCTTGCATCTCACAGCCAGAGGCCGGTGCACTGGGATTACTGGGGAATGATTTAAATCTGGTTTTTTTTTGTATATTTTAAATGTCATTATCGATCCAAGCACAGAATTCTCCAGGCCCAATAGCAAGTCGCACCCCACCAGGATATTTCAGTGCAGTTTAGAGTAGGTCCCCACTTGCTTGGAACTAGCGGGACACCCCATCGGAGAGTGAAGGGGGTGACCAGGGACAGCGAGTTCCTGGGTCACTTCTGTGCACATTCTCCCTGTGACTGCATGGGTTTCCTCTGGGTGCTCCAACTTCCTCACACACTCCAAAGATGTGTGGATTAGGTTGATTGGCCACGCTAAAAGTTGCCCCTTTGTGTCAGGGGGATTAGCAGGGTAAATACCTGGGGCTAAGGAGCAAGGGCTTGAGAGGGGTTGTGGGTTGGTAGAGACTCAATGGGCTTCCTTCTACAGTATAAGGATTCTATCATACTGCAAAAGGGGGGCAGTTTCTCCGGTCTCAAAGGTGCTATACAAATGCAGTTGTGCAAGGATGTGTTTTTTTTTCCTTTGTCTTGGGCTGGAAACATGTGAATGACATCCTGAGCCAAACTGAAGTAAAATTGGATAGCAGCAGAAAGAGAGAGAGAGAGAGAGAGGAACTGAGTGTTGGCTGAGCGAGCGGGGTGTGTTGGGAACAGATGGGTTGACTCCTGCAGAGATAAGAGACATTTGGCCCTGGCAAAACTTCAGGGAAACAAAAAAGAAAGGAAAAGACTGTGAGGCTTCCAGAATCAGCTCAACTCGACAGTTCCAAATCCTCGCTGAAATCTCTGCCGTAAAACTGATTTGAAGGAAACTTGTCGGGAAATGGGGGAAGAACACAGGGTGGAACACTCCCGTTTTTGTGCTGTTATCACAGTTTTATTTCTTCACGGGACATGGGTGTCACTGGCTGGCCAGCATTTAGAACACAGAACACTGCAGCACAAACAGGCCCTTCGGCCCACAAGTTACGCCGATCATATCCCGACCTACCAGGCCTATCTATAACCCCCAATCCTGTTAAAACCCATGTACTCACCCAGAAGTGTCTTAAGAGACCCCAATGAGTTCACCTCCACCACCACCGATTCCATTCACTCATCACCCTAACATTTCCTGCCCCCCAGCACCTTAAACCTGGGTCCTTTCATAGCGACCGTTTCAGCCCTGGGAAATAGCCTCTGAGAATCCACCCTATCTATTCCTCTCAACATTTTATAAACCTCTATCAGGTCGCCTCTCAACCTTTGTCTCTCCAGGGAGAAGAGTCCCAGCTCCCTCAACCTATCCTCATAAGGCCTGCCTCCCAATCCAGGCAACATCCTTGTAAATCTCCTCTGCACTCTCTCAATAGCTTCAACATCCTTCCACTTTTACTGCCCATCCTTACTTATCCAAGGGCAGTTGAGATTAAACCGCATTGCTGTGGCCCTGGAGTCACAGGTAGGCCAGGCTGGGTACAAATAGCAGATTTTCTTCCCTAAAGGAACATGGGTGAACCAGATGGGTTTTCATAGAATCATAGAATCCCTACAGCACAGAAGGAGGCTGTTCGGCCCATTGAGTATGTACTGACCACAATCTCACCCAGGCCCCACGCCTGTAACTCCACAATTTACCCCACTTAACGCCCACTGACTAGGGCGCCACTTAGCATGGCCAATCAACCTAATCCGCACTTCTTTGGATTGCGGGAGGAAACCGGAGCAACCGGAGGAAACCCGTGCAGACATGGGGAGAATGTGCAGACATTGACCCCAGGCTAGAATCGAACCATAACCCCAGAACATCTCTCCCTTTCCCCTCCCAAAAAAAACCCCTCTTTTATCTTGCTGCCAACCTTGCCAGTGTTTCGCAGGAGACGTGACAAAGCTACTTATGCACAGCAAGATCCCACCAAGCAATCAATGCCAAAACAATCTATTTTGGTGGGTGATGCTGATTGAGAGAATGATTCTGGACAGACATGGTGGGGTGGGATGGGGAAGGGATTTGCAGGTGAAGCAGAGAATTCCCACTAGACCTGCTCCAAATAGCAACATACCCAGCCAAGAGGCTATCGTAATGCCAAAAGGCCGAGGTGGGATAGGCTTGGGTAGTTTTCCTTGGAGCAGAGAAGACTGAGGGACCACTAAGGGGCAGAATGGATAAGGAGCAGTTGTTCCCCTTAGCTGAAGTGTGGGTCACAAGGGAACATAGGTTCCAGATGAGGAGCAGGAGGTTCAGGGAGTGGGGTGTGAGGAGTAACCTTTTTACCCAGAAGGGGTGATGGTCTAGAATGTGCTGTCTGGGAGGGTGCTAGAGGTGAGTAGACCACAACGGTGAAGGGAATATTTGATAGATGGGCCCAAGATCAGAAGAGGAAGAGACTGTGTCAAGAGGCAGATGGTAATCAGTAACCGGGGGGCATAGATTCAGGCAAACTAAACAGAACAAAGAAACCCAGTGCAGAATCTTCCCAAAACATTGAAGTGTCAAGGGAAGGTGATTGTGATATTATTGCTGGAATTTTAATACAGCCTAATGGTCCAGGGACCTGGGTTCAAATCCCATCATGGCAGTTGGTAGATTTTGGGTTCAATAAAAATATTATTATAGGAATTACAAATCTAATGATGACCATGAAACCATTATCGATTGGCGGCATGGTGACATAGTGATTAGCTCTGCTGCCTCACAGCACCAGGGATCTGGATTCAATCCCCGGCTTGGGTCACTGTCTGCACAATCTCCCCATGCCTGCGTGGGTTTCCTCCAGATGCTCCAGTTTCCTCCCACAATCTGAAGGTGTGCTGGCTGGGTCACTGCCTGTGCAGTCACCACATTTGCAGAAGGATATATTATCCTTGGAGGGAGTACAAAGTAGGTTCACTAAGCTGATACCAGAGATGAGGGGGTTAGCCTATGAAGAGAGATTGAATAGAATGGGTCTGTATTCATTAGAGTTTGGAAGGCTGAGGGGGAATCTTATAGAGACTTACAAGATAATGAAGGGGATGGATAGGGTACAGGTAGAGAGATTTTTCCCGCTTAGAGAGGAAACCAGAACGAGAAGGCACAGCCTCAAAATAAGGGGGAGGGAATTTAGAACAGAGTTGAGGAGGGACTTCTTCACTCAAAGGATGGTGAATCTCTGGAATTCTCTGCCCATTGAAGTGGTGGAGGCTCCCTTGTTGAATATGTTTAAGTCATAGGTGGATGGATTTCTGATTGATAAGGGAATTAGGGTTATGGGAAGCAGGAGGAAAAATGGAACTGATCCACTTCAGATCAGCCATGATCTTATTGAATGGCGGGGCAGGCTCGAGGGGCCGGATGACCGACTCCTGCTCCGATTTCTCATGTTCTTATTACAGCTCTTTTATTCATTTATTTTTCATTTTTGAAATTTGATGTTTCTGTCAATAGGACCACTCTCACCCACATATCAAAAAATGCAAGACAGTCCATCCATGTGTGATATATCGGGGGTTGAATCCACAGATTTTGAAAAATATGTGGTTTCTTTGAGTTCCAAAGTAATTTTCTCTAATACCTTTTCAATCAGCCCACACTGTGGTTGGAAAATAGGATACAGAGCTTTTACTCTTATTCCCATTCATTCCGATATGAGTTGCCCAAAAAAGAATTAAATTGGACTAACAATTCTAGTCCAGAAAATTGTCATTATTTAATGATCTGATACACTTGTTATGTCTCCTAAAGGCTAGTCCCCGCTCAGCAAGAAATTTAATTGTAGCAACAATCCCTTTCCAGAAGTGCTTTCGTGTAATCACATTCTGACTGGTATTGTCGAGTAATCAAGCTGTTTACACATCCAGTACTTTGTCGTGAGGGTAATGGTCACATCCCGATGACCTTGGCTATTTTCACGGTATTTTAATCTTTGACTTTCATTTTTCCAGTTCGAGAAGCCATGCCTTGAGAAAGCATGGAAACAGTTTGCAGTTAAAAGAGAACGCCTTACCTGTGCTTAGAGAACAGCACAGCCAACTTTCCCTGACTTTCTTGCCATTTGTAAGGAAGTGGTAAAACATGGATTTACTAAAGTAACGTTTCTGTTTAGGATCATGTTTCATAGATTCCATAATATTGGCATTCATGTTCCAACAGGTTTCCCTCCCTGTCTTTAACCAGTACACAGTCATGCTTTCTGTAATTTTGTCAGGCCACATGCTGAAACCACTCTCCATCAACATTGACCACTTCATAGAATCATAGAAACCCCACAGTGCAGAAAGAGGCCATTCGGCCCATTGAGTCTGCACCAACCACAATCCCACCCAAACCCTACCCCCATATCCTTACATAGTTTACCCACTAATCCCTCTAACCAACACATCCCTGGACACTAAGGGGCAATTTCTTAGCATGGCCAATCAACCTAACCCACACGCCTTTGGGAGGAAACTACAGAGCCAGAGGAAACCCACGCAGATACCGGGAGAATGTGCAAGCTCCACACAGACAGTGACCCGAGCCGGGAATCGAACCCAGGTCTCTGGAGCTGTGAAGCAGCAGTGCTAACCACTGTGCTACTGTCTAAGTTGATAGCACTGGAGGCAGTGGTGACAGCCATTGTGCTGTCGTATGGGACAAATATTATATAAGGGTGAATGTTGGAAAAAATACTATGTAACTAAGTATGCACTAAAGTAAGTATGTATACACGTTATAGTGTGACAATAAACTCTTTGTTCCATTTATTTTGTATTTATTTTCATGTAGTATGAAGCTTCTCTATTTAGAGGTATTTGTTATATTAATTCACCCACAGGGTATATAGTTATTGGGTTAAACCAATTTTTTTTTGGACCCTTCTCCCATCCGGGCTCCTAGGCTTTAGCCTACTCAGCCTATCCGCTACTGTCTCCACCATTGGGTTGTTGCACCAATGTGGGTCTCCAAACCCATCCCGAAATAAAGATCTCTGACACCGCTGGGAACACCAGCCGAGTTCACCATTAAAACTCTTTAATTCTCATTGTAATGCAAGTGATTCAGTGCTGCGAATCCTGCCCCCCCATCCCCCGAGGCCAAGAGGTGCGAGGGCCCAGAATGGGTTGCCAATCTCCACCTCCACTGTTACCTTCTCTGCCGACAGTGGGTGGTTACTGTTGATATTGAACTCAATGAGAAGGTAGTGTTTGATGCCCACATCCTTCCCACTGATCCTGCTCAAACGCGATACAGCAGCTGGTTAATAATCATCAAACAAATAACAGAACAAAAGGATAGAACCTCCTGGGGCCAGCGTTGATTATTGATCCTTTTATCCTTTACCTCAAAGGAGAGCTAGAACGGGACACTGTTCAAAAGTAATAGGCTGGTGTTCCCTGACAGTGTCATTCCTGATGGAGCTGAGGAGAATTTGTTTCCTCTCCCCCAGTGGCGTGCGGAATTTTCCAGAAAGGGAAGTGACTGTCTGGAGTCTGCACATTCTCCCCGTGTCTGCTTGGGTTTCCTCGGAGTTCTCCGGTTTCCTCCCACAGTCCAAAAGACACACAGATTACATGCATTGGCCGTGCTAAATTCTCCCGTACCCGAACAGGCACCTAGGGAATTTTCACAGTAACTTCATTGCAGCGTTAATGTATAACAGGTTTATTTGGTAGCGTGAACTTTCGGAGCACTGCTCCTTCATCGAAGAACATGGAACATAGAACATTCCAGCGCAGTACAGGCCCTTCGGCCCTCGATGTTGTGCAAACCTGTGAACCCAATCTAAAGCCCATCTAACCTACACTATTCCAATATCATCCATATGTTTATCCAATGACCATTTAAACGCCCTTAATATTGGCGAGTCCACTACTGCTGCAGGCAGGGCATTCCACAACCTTACTACTCTCTGAGTAAAGAACCTACTCTGACATATATCTATCACCCGTACATTTAAAGCTATGTCCCCTCATACTTGCCATCTCCATCCAAGGAAAAAGGTTCTCACTGTCCACCCTATCTAATCCTCTTGTCATCTTATATGGTTCTATTAATTCACCTCTTAACCTTCTTCTCTCTAACGAAAAGACCCTCAGCCTTTCCTCATAAGACCTTCCCACATGCGAGGCAACATTCTGGTAAACTTCCTCTGCACCTTTTCCAATGCTTCCACATCCTTCCTATAATGTGGCGACCAGAACTGTACACAATATTCCAAGTGCAGCCGCACCTGAGTTTTCTACAGGTGCAACATGCTCTCATGGTTCCGAAACTCAATCCCTCTACCAATAAAAGCTAACACACCGTACGCCTTCGTAACAACCCTATCAACCTGGGTGCCAACTTTCAGGGATCTATGCACATGGACACCACGATCTCTCTGCTCAACCACACTACCAAGTAACTTACCATTAGCCCAGTACTCTGTATTCCTGTTACTCCTTCCAAAGTGAATCACTTCACATTTTTCCACATTAAGCTCATTTGCCACCTCTCAGCCCAGCTCTGCAGCTTATCTATGCCCCTCAACCTACAACATCCTTCTGCATTGACCATAACTCCACCAACTTTAGTGTCATCCGTAAATTTACTAACCCATCCTTCTATGCCTTCATCCAGGTTATTTATAAAGATGATAAACAGTAGTGGCCCCAAAACAGATCCTTGCGGTACACCATTAGTAACTGAACTCTAGGTAGAATATTTCCCATCAACCCTCTGTCTTCTAACAGCTAGCCAATTCCTGATCCAAACTGCGGAATCACCCTCAATCCCATGCATCCATATTTTCTGCAGTAGCCTACCATTACTTTATCAAACGCTTTGTTAAAATCCATATACACCACATCAACTGCCTTACCCTTATCCACCTCTTTTGTCACCTTTTCAAAAAACTCAATAATGTTTGTGAGGCATGGCCCTCCTTTACAAGACCAAGTTGACTATCCCTAATCAAATTATTCCTTTGTAGATGATTATACATCCTATCTCTTATAATCCTTTCCAAAAGTTTGCCCATAGCAGAAGTAAGGCTCACCCATCTATAATTCCCAGGGTTGTCTTTACTCCCCTTCTTGAACAAGGAGACAATCCTCCAGTCTTCTGACATTATACCTGTAACAATGAAGACATAAACATCAAAGCCAAATCTCCTCTCGAGCCTTCCAGAGAATCCTAGGATAAATCCCATCTGGCCCAGGGTACTTATCTACTTTCATACTTTCTAGAATTGCTAACACCTCCTCCTTATGAACCTCAATCCTGTCTGGTCTAAAAGCCTGTATCTCAGTATTCTCCTCGACTACATCGATCACATTATAAGAAAGATGTGGAGGCATTGGAGAGGGTACAGAGGAGGTTTACCAGGATGTTGCCTGGTATGGAGGGCAGGTCTTATGAAGAGAGGATTTGAGGTTGTTTTTGTTAGAAAGGAGGCGGCTAAGAGGAGACCTAATCGAAACATATAAGATGATTAGAGGTTTAGATGGGGTGGACAGTGATAGCCTTTTTCCTAGGATGGAGAAAGCTAGCACGAGGGGACACAGCTTTAAATTAAGGGGTGATAGCTATAGGACGGATATCAGAGGGAGGTTCTTTACTCAAAGAGTGATTAGGGAGTGGAATGCCCTGCCTGCAGCAGTTGTAGATGCGCCAAGTTTGGTGGCGTTTAAGAGGTTAGTTGATAAGTATATGGAAGAGAAGGGAATTGTTTAGTTTGGAGGGGCATTGCTTTTTATATTGGTCAGCGCAACATCGAAGGCCGAAGGGCCTGTTCTGTGCTGTAATGTTCTATGTTCTATGTTCTATGTTCTATTGACTTTTTCCTGTGTAAATACTGAGGAAAATATTCATTTAGCGCCTCTCCTATTTATTCCAACTCCACACAGAACTTCCTACTACTGTCCTCGACTGGTCCTAATCTCACCCGAGTTATTCTTTTATTCCTGCAGACAGAGGCTGATGAAGGAGCAGTGCTTAGGGAGTGGAATGCCCTGCCTGCAGCTGTTGTAGATGCGCCAAGTTTGGTGGCGTTTAAGAGGTTAGTTGATAAGTATATGGAAGAGAAGGGAATGGTTTAGTAGGAGGGGCATTGCTTTTTATTTTGGTCGGCACAACATCGAAGGCCGAAGGGCCTGTTCTGTGCTGTATTGTTCTATGTTCTATGTTCTATGCTCTGAAAGCTTGTGCTACCAAATAAACCTGTTGGACTTCAACCTGGTGTTGTGAGACGTCTTACTGTGTTTATCCCAGTCCAACGCCGGCATCTCCATTTCAGTATTAATGTAAGCTTACTTGTGACACTAATAAATAAACTTTAAAACTTTACCGTTTTAATTCTGGTCATCACATTACAGGGAGGATGTGGAGGCTTTGGAGAGGGTGCAGGAAGGTTTACCAGGATGCTGCCTGGATAAGAGGATGTGAGTTATAAGGAGAGGCTGGAAAAACTGGGATTGTTTTCTCTGGAGCGATAGAGGCTGAGGGGAGACCTGATAGAAATCTATAAAATGTTGAGAGGGAGAGCTGGGGTTACTGTCAGAATCTTTTTCCCAGAGTTGAAATGTCAGGGGTGTGCACTTAAGGTGAGTGGGGGAAAATTCAGAGGAGATGTGATGGGCATGTTTTTTGTACAGAGAATGGTAAATGTCTGAAACATGCTGCCAGGGGTGGATAGAGGCAGGTAAGATGTGGGTGCTTAAGGGGCTTTTAGATAAACGCATGAAGATTCAAAGATTTAAGGGATGTGGACCAAAGAGCACAAGTTTAGTTTGTGATCAAGTTTAGCATAACATCGTGGAGAATGTGCAAACTCCACACAGACAGTGACCCAAGCCAAGAATCGAACCCAGGTCCGTAATGCTGTGAGGCAGTAGTGCTAACCACTGTGCCACCGTGCTGCTCCATGGAATTATCAGGAGATTAAAACAAATAAAACTTTCCATGCTGGAATCCCATCCAAAATTGTACCGAGCGCCCACAGATGCACCTATCCCTTTTTGGAGTTAAATTATTCAGCAACATTGTGAGGAGAGACAAGTTTGTTGATTTTGCTTCCTCCAGTTCTGTCTAGCGAGTAAATTGTTTTGTAATGATTGGTGCATTTCGCTTGGGCGCCGCAGAGTGCAAATGGAGTAAGGGGGTTAATCCTGATTGACTACTGAGACTCTCCAAGGGATTATAGTGAGTGCCCCGGCACCTGCTTCCATCTTCCTGTGCAGGTATTAACGCCAGTGAGTGCATTATAACAGGGAGACCTTCATTGATCATGGAAACTTCACAGTTTTGCAAAGTCTTTGTGTGCCGCAGTACTCAGCGTTGCTATGCCGAGGCTTTTTAACTAATTAAATCTCTGACAATTATAATTTGTGGGGGAGGGAAGCATGGTGTAAATCTGCTAAACATGTCCGCTAAAAATTCCACTGTCAGCATTCCCACAAGCCTTGATGTGCGCTCAAAGTGAGGGAGGGTGTGTGTGACCCTTCCTGATTCCAAAGCAAAGCCCCAGGCACTGTCACCCAATTCAGGACCAGATGTGACTCCTGATTTAGGCCTCGAACTGACTCTTTTAGAAACATAGAACCACTTGTCTGTACAGTGCAGTGCAGAAGGAGCCCATCCAATCTGCACAAACTCTCCAAAGGATCATCTTTCCCAGGCCCACTCCCCACCCTATCCCCATAAAGCTGAACATTTACCATGGTCAATCCTTCTAACCTACATACTTGGACATAAAGGAAAATTTTGCATGGTCAATCCACCCAACTTACACATCTTTGGACACTAAGAGGCAATTTAGCATGGCCAATGAATCTAACCTGCCCATTTTTGGACACTATGGGGCAATTTAGCATGGCCAATCCACCTAACCTGCACAGATAGAGCAAACAGTGCTAAGCTTTCTCTTAGGTTGGGACCACATATCATGAGGGGTCACGGGCTTTGGCTGAGGGGGGTAAGGTGTAATTTGGATGCTAGAGGGAGTTTTTTCACACAGAGGGTGGTGGGGGTATGGAATGCGCTGCCAAATAAAGTGGTGGAGGCAGGCACTCTGGAGTTATTTAAGAAATACTTAGATGGGCACATGAACAGAATGGGAATGGAGGGGTATAGAAATGGCTTTGGCAGGTAGGATTAAGGAAAATCCTAAGGCATTTTACTCCTATGTAAGGAGCAAAAGGATGGTTAGAGGGAAGATTGGACCTCTCAGGGACCTCTCTGTTGATGAACAGAGGGATCTTGGTGTATTATTCAGTGGTGAGGCACTGAATAAATATTTCTCTTCGGTATTCACGCAGAGTGCTGGAAATGTAGCTGTGGAGAGCACTGAGGTACAGGGTTGCAAATTGGGGAGTATTGTAGTAGATAGGGAGGATGTGTTAGAAATTCTCGAGGGTTTGAAGTTGGATAAGTCCCCTGGGCCGGACGGGATTTACCCTAGGATTCTCTGGGAGGCAAGAGAGGAGATTGCAGAGCCTCTGGCTCTGATCTTCAGGTCCTCGTTGGTACGGGTGTGGTTCCGGAGGACTGGAGGATAGCGAATGTGGTCCCATTGTTTAAGAAGGGGAAGAGAGACCTTCCAGGGAATTATAGGCCAGTGAGTCTTACTTCTGTGGTGGGCAAGGTATTGGAGAGAATTATTAGGGATAGGATTTATAGTTATTTAGAGAGAAATGAATTGATTGGGGATAGTCAGCATGGTTTCGTGAAGGGTAGGTCATGCCTTACTAACCTCATTGAGTTTTTTGAGAAAGTGACCAGAGAGGTGGATGGGGGTAAGGCGGTTGATGTAGTATATATGGACTTTAGTAAGGCTTTTGATAAGGTGGCCCATGGAAGACTTCTACAGAAAATGCAGATGTGTGGAATAGAGGGTGATTTAGCTAATTGGATTAGAAATTGGCTGGCAGATAGAAGACAGAGGGTGGTGGTTGATGGGAGATATTCATCGTGGAGTTCGGTGACGAGTGGTGTGCCTCAGGGGTCTGTTTTGGGGCCCCTGCTGTTTGTAATTTTTATAAATGATCTGGATGAGGGTATTGAGGGATGGATCAGTAAATTTGCAGATGATACTAAAGTTGGTGGTGTGGTAGATAGTGAAGAGGGGTGTTTTAGTTTACAGAGTGACTTGGACAAGTTGCAGAGCTGGGCCGAGAGGTGGCAAATGGAGTTTAATGTGGAAAAGTGTGAGGTAATGCACTTTGGCAGGAACAATAAATGTGTAGAGTATAGGGCTAATGGTAGGGATCTTAATAGTGTTGAGGAACAGAAGGATCTTGGTGTATGTGTCAATAGATCCCTGAAAGTAGGCAGTCAAGTGGATAAAGTTGTTAAGAAGGCATATGGAGTCTTAGCTTTTATTGGTAGGGGGATTGAATTTAGGAGCCGCAGCATCATGTTGCAACTGTACAAAACTCTAGTGCGGCCGCACTTGGAGTATTGTGTGCAGTTCTGGTCGCCACATTATAAGAAAGATGTGGAGGCATTGGAGAGGGTACAGAGGAGGTTTACTAGGCTGTTGCCTGGTATGGAGGGCAGGTCCTATGAAGAGAGGTTGAAGGATTTGAGGTTGTTTTCGTTAGAAAGGAGGCGGCTAAGGGGGGATCTTATTGAAGCATATAAGATGATTAGAGGTTTAGATAGGGTGGACAGGGATAGCCTTTTTCCTAGGATGGAGAAAGCTAGCACGAGGGGACACAGCTTTAAATTAAGGGGTATATGAGTTATAGGACGGATATCAGAGGTAGGTTCTTTACTCAAAGAGTGATTAGGGAGTGGAATGCCCTGCCTGCAGCTGTTGTAGGTGCGCCAAGTGTGGTGGCGTTTAAGAGGTTAATTGATAAGTATATGGAAGAGAAGGGAATGGTTTAGTTTGGAGGGGCATTGCTTTTATTTTGGTCGGCACAACATCGAAGGCCGAAGGGCCTGTTCTGTGCTGTATTGTTATATGTTCTATGTTCTATTGGCATAGATCCCTGAAAAGAGGCAGTCAAAGTCGTAAGCGTTGTAAGAGGCACCATATGGAGTCTTTAGCTTTTATTGGTAGGGGAATGAATGTCGGAGCCGCACGTCATGTTGCACTGTACAAAAAATGTAGCGCAGCGCCGCACTTGGAGTATGTGTGCAGATCTGGTCCCCACATTATAAGGACAGATGTGGAAGCATGGAGAGGGTACAGAGGAGGTGTAGCAGGATGTTGCTGTGGTATGGAGGGCAAGGTATTATGAAGAGAGGCTGAGGGATTGAGGGTTTCCGTTAGAAAGAAAGCGGCTAAGAGGAGAACTTATCGAAACATATAAGATGATTAGAGGTTAGATAGGGGGACAGTGATAGCCTTTTCCTAGGATGGAGAAAGCTAGCACGAGGGGACACAGCTTTAAATTAAGGGGTGATAGTTATAGGACGGATATCAGAGGTATGTTCTTTACCCAAAGGGTGGTTCGGAGTGGAATGCCCTGCCTGCAACAGTTGTAGATGCGCCAAGTTTGGTGGCGTTTAAGAGGTTAGTTGATAAGTATATGGAAGAGAAGGGAATGGTTTAGTTCGGAGGGGCATTGCTTTTTATATTGGTCAGTGCAACATCGAAGGCCGAAGGGCCTGTTCTGTGCTGTAATGTTCTATGTTCTATGTTCTAAAGTCGGAGGAGTGGTAGATAGTGAAGAGGGGTGTTATAGTTTGCAGAGAGACTTGGACAAGTTGCAGAGCTGGGCCGAGAGGTGGCAAATGGAGTTTAATGCGGAAAAGTGTGAGGTAATTCACTTTGTCAGGAATAACAAATGTGTAGAGTATAGGGCTAATGGTAGGACTCTTAATAGTGTTGAAGAACAGAGGGATCTTGGTGTATATGTGCATAGATCCCTGAAAGTTGGCAATCAAGTCGATAAGGTTGTTAAGAAGGCATATGGAGTCTTAGCTTTTATTGGTAGGGGGATTGAATTTCGGAGCCGCAACGTCATGTTGCAACTGTACAAAACTCTAGTGCGGCCGCACTTGGAGTATTGTGTGCAGTTCTGGTCCCCACATTATAAGAAAGATGTGGAGGCATTGGAGAGGGTACAGAGGAGGTTTACCAGGATGTTGCCTGGTATGGAGGGCAGGTCTTATGAAGAGAGGCTGAGGGATTTGAGGTTGTTTTCGTTAGAAAGGAGGCGGCTAAGAGGGGACCTAATCGAAACATATAAGATGATTAGAGGTTTAGATAGGGTGGACAGTGATAGCCTTTTTCCTAGGATGGAGAAAGCTAGCACGAGGGGACACAGCTTTAAATTAAGGGGTGATAGTTATAGGACGGATATCAGAGGTAGGTTCTTTACCCAAAGGGTGGTTCGGGAGTGGAATGCCCTGCCTGCAGCAGTTGTAGATGCGCCAAGTTTGGTGGCGTTTAAGAGGTTAGTTGATAAGTATATGGAAGAGAAGAGAATGGTTTAGTTTGGAGGGGCATTGCTTTTTATATTGGTCGGCGCAACATCGAAGGCCGAAGGGTCTGTTCTGTGCTGTAATGTTCTATGCTCTATGTTCTAGGGACAGAGGAGGGGAACTATGCTTAGAGCCTGAGGGAATGGGGGAGAACCTGAATGAATACTTTGCGTCGGTATTCACGCGGGAGAGGGACCTGATGTCTGATGCCGGCTTTGAGGAATTTGAGGACCCGTTAAAGGAAATAATCATTACGAGGGACGAAGTGTTGGGGCTTTTAGGTAGCATAAAGACTTATAAAGCTCCGGGGCCTGATGGTATTTATCCCAGGCTACTAAGGGAGGTGAGAGATGACATTGCTGGGCCTCTGAAGCAAATCTTTGTTTCTTCTATGGACACAGGGGAGGTCCCAGAGGACTGGAGGATTGCAAATGTAGTACCATTGTTTAAAGAGGGTCAGAGGGATAACCCAGGGAACAATAGGCCGGTGAGCTTGACTTCAGTTATAGGTAAGCTAATGGAGAAGATTCTCAGGGACAGGATGTATGAGCATCTGGAGCGCTGCGATCTGATCAGGGATACGCAGCATGGCTTCGTTAAGGGGAGGTCGTGCCTTATGAATCTAGCGGAATTTTTTGAAGACGTGACAAAAACGGTTGATGAAGGACAAGCCGTTGATGTCGTCTATATGGATTTCAGTAAGGCATTTGGTAAGGTCCCTCATGGTAGGCTGATAGAAAAGGTGAAGGCGCATGGTATACAGGGCCAGGTATGTAGATGGGTTGAGAACTGGCTTGGGAGGAGGAGACATCGGGTAGTAGTGGAAGGCTCTTTTTCCAACTGGAGGTCTGTCATTTGTGGTGTGCCACAGGGCTCTAGGACCCCTTCTATTTGTGGTGTATATAAATGACTTGGAAGAGGGGGTAGGTGGTGTGATCAGCAAATTTGCTGATGACACTAAGATGATTGGATTGGCGGGTACTGAGGAGCAGTGCCTGGCAATACAACATGACATAGATAGGCTGGTAGATTGGGCAGATAGATGGCAAATGGAATTTAATCCGGATAAATGCGAGGTGATGCATTTTGGCCGGAATAATGTAGAGGGGAGTTATAGGATAAAAGGTAAAACTATCCGGAGTATAGAGATGCAGAGAGACCTGGGGATGCAAGTTCACAAGACTCTGAAGGTGTCAGTACAGGTGGAGAATGTGGTAATGAAAGCGTATGGTATGTTAGCCTTCATAGGAAGGGGTATAGAATACAAGAGTAGGAGTCTGATGTTGCAGGTGTATAGAACGTTGGTTAGGCCTCATCTGGAGTACTGCGTCCAGTTCTGGTCGCCGTACTACAGGAAGGATGTAGAGGCCCTGGAGAGAGTGCAGAGGAGATTTACCAGGATGCTGCCTGGTATGGAAGGGCTGTCTTATGAGGAAAGATTGAAAACACTGGGGTTGTTTTCCCTTGAAAGACGTCGGCTGAGAGGGGATCTTTTAGAGGTATATAAGATTATGAGGGGTAGAACATAGAACATAGAACATAGAACACTACAGCACAAACAGGCCCTTCGGCCCACAAGTTGTGCCGAACAGATAGATAGAGTAAATGGTGGTACGCTTTTTCCACCATTATAAATGGATAGAACGAGGAGTCACAGGCTCAGGGTGAGGGGGGCTATGTATAAGACGAATATTAGAGGCCAGTTTTTCACACAAAGGGCAGTGGGGATGTGGAATGCACTGCCGAGTAAGGTGGTGGGAGCAGGCACGCTAGGGTTGTTTAAGGGTCTCTTGGACAGCCACATGAGCGGTCTGCAGATAGAGGGATATAGCAGGACTGTTTGAATATCGGGAGGACCAAATAGTAGTAGACTATCTTTTAGTTTCGTCTCGGGAATGTCTTAGTTTTTTTTAGCATGTTTAATTAAGTCTTATTTGTTTCCGCAGGCAATTCGGTCCACCTTGTTGACCAACAAGGGGCATGCATGCGGCATGTCGTGCGAGAGCTGCTCTTGGAGGTTGCTTCAGGAGTTGCCTAGTGCTTCACGTCGTCAGTGTATGCTTAAACTGGACCATCTGATGGGCAACATGACAGCTCAGAGACTATCGCTGTTGCTGTGCTGACACATGGATTTGGGCCTGTGTCTGCGGGAGTTTGCGCGTTCTCCCCGTGGTTGCGTGGGTTTCCTCCGGGTGCTCCGGTTTCCTCCCACATCCCAAAAATGTGCTCTTAGGCTGATTGGGTAACAAATTGTCCCTATATTGGTCCCTATATGGGAATCTTCAACAATAGGCATAGCCTAAAGTCAAGGATATGTCATTAGGACGTTAGGACGGCGGCGTGGGCTTGTTGGGTCGAAGGGCCTGTTTCCCGTGCTGTGTTGCTCTTTGTTCTTGTTTGTTCTTTGAAAACTGATTTAAAATAGGGCTCATGAGCCTTGGCAGTTCCCTGGGAAATGTGTAAATTGTCGATGATATTGATGTATTTCTGTTTTATCCTACGGGTGCTTTGGTCCGCCTTGTTGTCCAACGAGGGGCATACATCTGATGGGTCGTGAGAGGGCTGCTCTTGGATTTTTTCAAGAGTATCCGAGTGCTTCATGTCGTTAGTGTACGCTTGACCTGGACCATTTGATGGGCAACACGACAGCTCAGTGACTATCGCTGTGCTGTGTAGATACATGGATTTGGGCCTGTGTCTGTGAGAGTTTGCACATTCTCTCTGTGCTTGCGTGGGTTTTCTCCGGGTGCTCCGGTTTCCACCCACATCTCATAAATGTGCTCTTAGGCTAATTGGCAAAACAAATTCTCCCTAAATTGTCTTGCAAATTTGGTTCCAGTGCATAGATCTATAAACATGGACAAGGATCATGGGTAGAAGCACTGGCTCGATGGGCCAAAGGGCCTGTTTCCCATCTTTGTTCTTTGTTTGTTCTTTATTCTTGGACACCAAAGGGCAATTTAGCATGGCCAATCCACATAACCTGCACGGGTTTGGAGTGTGGGAGGAAACTGGAGCACGCAGAGGAAACCCACACAGAGATAGGGAGAATGGGCAGTCTCCAGAATTGAACCCAGGTCCCTGGCTCTGTGAGGCAGTGTGTGAACCACGGTGCCGCCCTCATCGAAGCTGAGTTTTAAACAGCCAGCTCAGTCTTGAGTCTCTAGGCTGGGCCGTAATGGTTCACCACGCAATGGACGGTATCCTCAGTGTGAAGAAGGAGTTCTGTTTCCACATGGGTGGTCAGTCACTCCAGCCTGTTCTGGAGAGGCGGCTGGGACTGGGAACTGGTCAGGCTGAAGCCAGGTTCTCTGCCTTATTGGTTGTCTCCCCACCGGCTGTAGGCCCAGGCTGGTAGATATGTCTTTTAGGCCTCGGCCTACTCAGGCAGCCCATTATACTGATGCACTCTTGATAATGGAGACTGACACCCAGCAGCCAGGGGACACAATATGTCTCTTTTTCCTCACTTTCATTTCTCTGCACCATCTCCTTCATCCTTTCTCCAGATCTACTTTATTTTTATTATTATAAGATCTACTCTTATTCTGCTGGATGCTCCGGTTTCCTCCCACATCCCAAAGATGTGCTCTTAGGCTAATTGGCAAAACAAATTCTCCCTAAATTGTCTCAAATTTGGTTTTTAATCCATAGATCTACAAACATGGACAGGGATCACGGGTATAGGTGGGAACATCGAGGTGGCGGCGCGGGCTCGTTGGGCCGAAGGGCCTGTTTCCCGTGCTGTTTTGTTCTTTGTCCTACTCTTTATTTTTTTTCCCATTTGCTGTTTCTGTTCTTCTTTTCCCCTCAACCTCCATTCTTTCTAATCTTCTCCTCTGCTATTTTGCTCCACGTTCCCTCCCTTCCCCTCGCTCCCACTCTCCCTTCCACTCTGTGCCCTGTCCTCTCCTCTCATTCTCTCCCCACTCCTCCCACCTCCTCTCCTCTCCTCCTCTCCCCTCCCCTTCTTGTTCCTCCCCTCCCTTTCGCCCTCTTCTCCTCCCCTCCCTCTCCCCTCTTCCCCGCCCTTTCCCACTGCTCCCCCTCTTTTCCTCTCCTTCCCTCCTCTTTCCTCCTCTGTCCTCTCCTATCTTCCCCTTCCACCTCCCCTCCCTCTCCTTCTCACTTTCCCTCTCCTCCCCTCCAATCTCCTGCCCTCACCTTTTCATTCCATCTCTCTCTTCTCGCCTTTCTGGACTTTGCTCAATCACCTCACCCCCACCCTGCCCCCTCCTCCATTCCTCCTCCTCCTCCTGCTCCCTCAGTCTTTGCACTGTCTCCTCTACCTATTTGAGACTAGCTCTAATCTAATCACTTCTCAAGCTGTCTAGTCCTACTTCAGGGGCTACAGTGAGGTCTTCAGAATCTTCCATTATTTATTGGAAGTGGATGCTTAATGGGAATAGTTACAGTACACACTGAAGTGCATTAAGTTTAAGTAAAGCAATTGTTTCATAGTTACAGTGTGGCGTTTGAGTGTTGGACAGGTTGCTGAGCCTACACACTCAGACAGATAAAAAAGCCATTTGGAGGTTAGAATTGAGCTCCCCCGCAATGCACTGGTTAAGAAAATAATTAACTTGGAGACTTGGGCCAAACATCTTTGGACACTGAGGCAATTTAGCATGGCCAATCCACCTAACCTGCACATCTTTCATCAATAAGGGACAAGTTAGCATGGCCAATCCATGTAATCTTTACATCTTTGGACATTAAGAGGCAATTTAGCATGACCAATCTATCTAACCTACCCATTTTTGGACACTAAGGTGCAATTTAGCATGGCCAATCCATCTAACCTGCACATCTTTGGACGCTAAGAGACAATTTAACATGACCAATCCACCTAACCTGCACATCTTTGGACACTAAGGCGCAATTTAGCATGGCCAATCCATCTAACCTACTCATTATGGATACAAGAGGGCAATTTAACATGGCTAATCCACTTAACCTGCACACCTTCAGACACTAAGGGAGAATTTAGCATGGCCAATCCACCTAATTAGCAGATCTTATGGACTGTGGGAGGAGATTGGACTATAGAATCATAGAATCCTACAGTGTAGAAGGAGGCCATTTGGCCCATTGAGTGTGTGCACCGACCACAAACTCACGCAGGTCCTGTCCTCATAATCTAATGCATTTACGTTGGCTAGTCCCTTACATGAAGGGACAATTTAATATGGCCAACTCACGTAACCTGCACATGTCCTGGGACTGTGAGAGGAAACTAGGGCACAGATGGGGAAACCCACTCAAACATGGGGAGAACATGCAAATTCCACACAGACAGTGACCCGAACTGGGAATCAAGCCCGGGTCCCTGGCGCGGTGAGGCAGCAATGCTGATCACTGTGCCACACCGTAACGCAGAATGGCCTTCGACCCTGCTGTAAACTCTTGTTAATCCATGATATCAACATCAGAATATTCAAACATCTGGGAAACCTGGCTACCCTTTTCCTGGGGAATAACATGAGGGGCTCTGTTTAAATTAGAGTTAGTTTAAAATCTCATCAACAACCCTGAAAGTGAAGAAAAAAAAAATCAATCGGTTTCTTCCAAGAAACAATTTAGATTCATTAAGCTGCCACAATGTCTGGAGGTTCAGGAAAGACAAGCAACGTCATTTAACAGAGTGAAACCTGGAAATTAGAGGTGGTACACAATTCTGAGCACAGCACCCTTTCAAATCGACCTTGGAAAGAATGTACTTCAGATTCACCAGAAACATTCAATCATGAGGAACACTTCCTTCACTTAGCTGCTATTCCTGGGAATGTAGAAGATTGAGGAGTGATCCAGTTGAGTGTATTGGTATTACCAAAGGAACCAATAGGATCATGGAATCTCTACGGTGCAGAAAGAGGCCATTCTTTCTGCACTGACATCAAGCCTGCACTGACAACAATCCCAACTAGGCCTTACCCCTGTAACCCCACATATTTACCTGAATAATCTCTCTGACAATAGGGGACAAGTTAGCATGGCCAATCCATGTAATCTTCACATCTTTGGACATTAAGGGGCAATTTAGCATGGCCAATCCATCTAACCTACACATCTTGGAATACTAAGGTCAGATTTTGTGTACCCAAACAACTTAAACTGCACATTTCTGAGGGGGAATTTAGCATGGCCAAACCACATAACCTTCACATCTTTGGACACTATGGGGCAATTCAGTATAGTTAATCGTCCTAACCTGCACATCTTTGGACACTAAGGGACAATTTTAGCATGGCCAATTCACCTAAATTTGCAAGTCTTTGGACTGTGGGAGGAAAGTGGAGCAGCTGGAGGAAACCCACGCAGACATGGGGAGAATGTGCAAACTCTGCACAGACAGTGACCCGAGGCTGTAACTGAACCTGGGTCCCTGGTGAACAATGCTAAACACTGTTCCACCAATACTCAATAGGATATTTATCTCTGCAGGTTGAGGAATGTGGTGTTTTTGCATATTAGAGATATGCAGAACTGACACAGCAGCTTCCATGTGTGTCGTGAGAGTTTTGTTCTGTGCTCCCTTATGTTTTGAGCAGATTTTCTCTCTTCAATTTGTTTTTGAAGCACACTCAGCCAGAGTTAACTAATCACACACAGTGAGCAGTCAACAGGAACATATAACCAAGCACTGAACAATTCATTTGATTTAATTTATTGTTGTCACATGTAATAATATGCAGTGAAAAGTATTGTTTCTTTCATGCTGTACAGGAGAGCATACCATTCATAGAGAAGAAAGGAAGAAAGGAGAGAGTGCAGAATGTAGTGTAACGGTCATATCTGGGGTGTAGAGAAAAGTCAATTTAATGCAAGGTAGGGCCGTTTAAAAGTCTGACAGCAGCAGGGAAGAAGCTGTTCTTGAATCGGTTTGCACGTGACCTCAGACTTTTGTATCTTTTTCCTGACAGAAGAAGATGGAAAAGAGATTGTCCAGGGTGTTTGAGGTCTTTGATTACGCTGGCTGCTTTTCTGGAAGTACAGACAGATTCAGTGGATGGGAGGCTAGTTTACGTGATGGTCTGGGCGACATTTATGAACTTTTGTAGTTCCTTGTGGTCTTGGGCAGAGCAGGAGCCCATAGCAAACTGTGATACAACCAGGAAGAATGCTTTCTATGGGGCATCTATAAAGGTTGATGAGAGTCGTAGCTGACATGCCAAATTTCCTCCATTTTCTGAGAAAGTAGAGGCATTGGTGGGTTTTTTAATTATAGTGTTGGTATGGGGGGACCAGGACAGATTGTTGCTGATCTGGACACCTAAAAACTTGAAGCTCTCAACCCTTCCTACTTCATTACTTTTGAACACCACTGAACACTTACATGACTCCAGGATCAGGAACATCACCTGGAAAATCAGGATTATGTCATCCAAGTTTATTATTGTCACAAATGGGCTTACATTAACATTGCAATGAAGTTCCTGTGAAAATCGCCTAGTTACAACACCCGAGAGCCTGTTTGGGTTACACTGAGGCAGAATTTTGCATGATCAATGCACCCTAACCAGCACGTCTTTCAGACAGTGGGAGAAAACTGGAGCACCCAGAGGGAACCCATGCAGACATGGGGAGAACAAAGAACAAAGAACAAAAACAGTATGGGAAACAGGCCCTTCGGCCCAACGAGCCCACGCCGCCACCCCGATGTTCCCACTTCTACACGAGATCCCTGTCCATGTTTATAGATCTATGGATTAAAAACCAAATTTGAGACAATTTAGGGAGAATTTGTTTTGCCAATTAGCCTAAGAGCACATCTTTGGGATGTGGGAGGAAACCGGAGCACCCGGAGAAAACCCACGCAAGCACGGGGAGAATGCGCAAACTCCCACAGACACAGGCCCAAATCCATGTATCTGCACAGCACAGCGATAGTCACTGCGCTGTCATGTTGCCCATCAGATGGTCCAGGTCAAGCATACACTAACGATGTGAAGCACTAGGATACTCTCAAAAAAGGTCCAAGAGCAGCCCTCTCACGACCCATCGCGTGTATGCCCCTCGTTAGACAACAAGGTGGACCAAAGCACCTGTAGGATAAAAACAAGTACATCAATATCATCATCTATTTACACACTTCCCAGGGACTCCCAAGGCTCATGATCCCTTTTTTAAATCAGTTTTCTATACCCCTCCATTCCCATTCTGTTCATGTGCCCATCTAAGTATTTCTTAAATAACACCAGAGTACCTGCCTCCACCACTTTACTTGGCAGCGCATTCCATACCCCCACCACCCTCTGTGTGAAAAAACTCCCTCTAGCATCCAAATTATACCTTACCCCCTCACCCTAAGCCCGTGAACCCTCGTGCTATTTGAGTCCATCCTAGGAAAAAGCTTAACCCTGTTTACTCTATCTATACCCCTCATAATCTTGTACACCTCTATCAGATCTCCTCTAAGTCTATGTCTTTCTAAGGAAAACAGTCCCAATTTGCCTAACCTCTCCTCGTAACTCAGACCTTCCACACCAGGCAGCATCCTGGTAAACCTCCTCTGCACTCTCTCCAGAGTCTCCACGTCCTTCCGGTAGTAAGGCGACCAGAACTGGACACAGTATTCTAAATGAGGTCTAACCAGCGTTTTATACAACTGCAACATTAAAGGCCAGCTCTTGTACTCTATACCCCTTCCTATAAAGGCTAACATACTATATGCATTCTTCACAACCTTCTCCACTTGCTCTGCCACCTTCAGAGACTTGTTCACCTGCACCCCCAGGTCCCTCTGCGTTTCTATACTCTTAATAGGTCTACCCTTTATCATATACCTCCCCCCTACATTCTTTCTCCCGAAATGCATCACCTCACATTTATCAGGATTGAATTCCATCTGCCATCTGTCTGCCCAAGCTACCAGCCTATCTATGTCCTGCTGCATCGCCTGACAAAGAACAGACAAACTCCTCACAGAAGTGACCCAAGCCAGGAATCGAACCCAGGTCCCTGGCGCTGTGAAAGAGCAGTGCTAACCCGCTGTGCAATGCTAATCACTGTGCTACCGTACCACCCACAGAGAAAGAAGTTTGAAAATATAGGTGCCACGTATGAAATGTAGTGGTAATTACTCTGGACAAGCAGTCCAGAGGACTACGCTAATGTTTTTGGGACGGGGGTTCAAATCCCATCACAGGAGCTGGTGAAATTTAAATTCAATTGATAAAACCTGGAGTTGAAAGCCCAGCTCAGTTACAATGGCCAAGAAATTATCATTGATTTTAAAAACCCATCTGGTTCATTAAAGTCCCTTTAAGAAGGAAATCTAACATTCTTATCCAGTCTGGCCTACTTGTGATTCTAGAGTCACTGCTATGTGGTTGACTATTAACTGCCTGTCTGAAATGATTGAGCGTGCTATTATGTTCAAGGGACAATTAGGGTTGTGCAGTAAGTGCTGATCTTGCCAGCGACAAAACCATTGACAGTCAAAATCCCGTTAATCTGGCTAAACGAGAACAAACAAGAACAAAGACCAAGCAAGTCAAACAGAGGTGAATTGGGTAGATAATGCTGCCAAGAAGGTTAAGCAAAAAAAAAAGTTTATTTTTATTACATTAACATTGCAATGAAGTGACTGTGAAATCCCCCTAGTTGCCACACTTTGGTGCAGGTCAGGTCAATGCACCCTAACTAGCACATCTTTGGACTGTGGGAGGAAACCAAAGCACTGGGAGGAAACCCCATGCAGACAAGGAGAGAATGTGCAGACCCCACACAGACAGTGACGCAAGCCAGGAATCGAACACGGGTCCCTGGCACTGTGAGGCAGCAATGCCAACCACTGTGAGGCAGCAGTGCCAACCACTGTGCCACCGTTCCACCTGCAGGTTCCTGTAGGTAGCTTAAGGATTAGATTTGTGTCTGATTCTAAATGCCATAATCATGCACTCATCTGGAGAATAACACCAAGTTATTTCAAGGAAAATTAATAAGATGAGGGAAACACTGTGAGGAGACAGCGAGATGAATGGTCGGTGAGGAACGACACACAGATGATGATCTGGCGAAACAGGTTTAATGCCTGAAGCTGAATACACTCCCGACACAACTTGTTACATGAATAAAAGGTTTGCCTAGCCCCTTATTATGCAGTCTGCAAATATTCCAAACAAGATCGCATCCAATGTATTATCTAAAAGTAATGTTGAGCTTGCAACACGGAAGCGCACATCACACCCACCAACTGTACCAATGTTTGCAGTGCCAGTATGTATGAGGTCTAATTATGGATCATAAAGAGACTACAAGCTAAGTAGGTGTCAACTAATTGGAACTGTTGATTTAAATGTTGCATCGAGAGGATAGTCAGTACAAAACAAATACAATAAACTCCGCCTAGGGTAGAGTTTGTATCCCATGGGTGGCACAGTAGCACAGTGGGTTAGCACAGCTGCCTCAGAACTCCAGGGTCCTGGGTTCAATTCCCGGCTCGGGTCACTGTCTGTGTGGAGTTTGCACATCCTCCTCGTGTCTGCATGGGTTTCCTCCGGGTTGCTCCGGTTTCCTCCCACTGTCTAAAGGTGTGCAGGTTAGGTTGATTGGCCATAGTAAGAAATTGCCTCTTAGTATCCAGGGATGCGTACGTTAGAGGGATTAATGAGTGTAATATGTAGGGATATGGAGGTAGAGCTGTGTTCAGTACAGACTAGATGGGTCAAAGGGCCTCTGTCTCTGCACTCTAGGGTTCTATGATTCTTAAAGGTGCATGTGTTCTATTTTGTTGGTTTACGGAACTGAGGCCATGATTAAGAGGGACGGCCGGGTGCATTTGTACTGTGTCGCTAGAGGTGAAATTCTTGGACCGGCACAAGACGTACTAAGTTTGTTTGTTCTAATTAGAATGTTACAGTGAAGGTTATGGAGTATTTCAAGAGTGTCATGGTGAGAGGTGTGGGATATATCAGAGAGTGTTACAGTGAAGAGTGCAGGGTATATTAGAGAGTGTTACAGTGAGCAGTGTGGGGTATATGAGAGTATGTGACAATGTGAAGTATATTAAAGAGTGTGACAGCAAGGGTTGTGGTATATATCAGAGAGTGTTAAGAGAAGGGTGTGGGTTATGTCAGTGAGTGTGACAGTTTGACCATGAGGGGCATATCAGTGAATATGACAGTGATGGATGTGGGATATATCAGAAAGTGTTATAGTGAACAGTGTGGGATGTATGAGAGATTGTGACAATGTGAGGGGTTGGGTCTGACAGGATATTGAGTTTAAATTCTTAGTTGTCAGATCTCTGCATGTCCTGAGTCTCCCATTATCTCTGAAGTTCCTAGCAGCATAACCCTAGGTGAAATCTGTGCATATCTTATCCAGTTTCCAGAGCATTCTCAATGTGCCCAACAAACCCAAATACCCCCCTCTTCATCCATAACCTACCTCTTCCTCCTCCACACCAGAACGGTAGGGAGTGGGATAGCTTGATCTTGGGATTGACATAGCTCGGCACAACATTGAGGGCCGAAGGGCCAGCACTGGGCTGTAATGATCTATGTTCTATATACTTATCCTTAGGATAACCTAGGCTAGTGGGTGGCCTGAATGAGTGACCCTGCTTCATTGCACTGGGCTTCCAGATTGAAACCATAGCTTGTTCACTAACCGTGATCCCATAAATAAGAGTAAATACATTTAACACACACCAATTAACGAGGTTTACAGGAAATGCTTCATCATTGATGTATTAATAGAAATCTCGTCAACTTCAAATACTAATAACAAAAGAAATATTAACACTTTGGGCAGGGAGAGAGCACATGTCAATGTTCTGAGAAATCAGCACGCAACTCACTTCAATTAGAATTATAGAATCCCTACAGTAGAGAAGGAGACCATTCAGCCCATCGAGTCTGTACACATCACAATCTCACCCAGGCTCTATTCGTATAACCCAGCCCTGTGAATCCCCCTAACACTAGGGTCAGTTTAGCATAGGGCAATGAACCCTGACCTGCACATCTTTAGAATGTGGGAGGAAACCAGAGCAACTGGAGGAGACCCAAGCAGACATGGGGAGAATGTGCAGACTCTGCACAGACAGTGACCCAAGGCCTGAATTAACCCCAGGTCCCTGGCGCAATGAGACAGCAGTTCTATCCACTGTACCACTGTGCCACCCACTTGCCCTTGCTTTACATAGAACATAGAACACTACGCATAAACAGGCCCTTCGGCCCACAAGTTGCACCTATCATATCCCTACCTACCAGGCCTATCTGTAATTCCCAATCCCATTTAATCCCATGTACTCATCCAGAAGTCTCTTAAAAGACCCCAGCAAGCTCACCTCTACCACTACTGAGAGCAGCCAATACCACTCACTCTGAGAGAAAAATTTACCCCTAACATCTCCTCTGTACTTGCTCCCCTTAAACCTGTGTCCTCTCATAGCAACCATTTCAACCCTGGGAAATAGTTTCTGAGAATCCACCCTATCTATTTCTCTCAACATCTTATAAACCTCTATCAGGTCACCTTTCAATTTTCATCTCTCCAAGGAGAAGAGATCTAGCTCCCTCAACCTATCCTCATACGGCATGCTTCCCAATCCAGGCAACATCCTTGTAAATTTTCTCTGCACCCTCTCAATAACTTCCACATCCTTCTTGGAGTGAGGTGACCAGAACTGCACACAGTACTCCAAGTGACGTGTGAAAAAGTTCCACTTTACGTGTAAAGAAAAACCTACACGGACGGAAACCAGCATTAGTCCTGACATAGAACATAGAACATTATTACAGCACAGTACAGGCCCTTTGGCCCTTGATGTTGTGCCGAGCTATGTCCAATCCCAAGATCAAGCTATCCCACTCCCTATCATTTTGGAGTGCTCTGTGTGCCTATCCAATAACCACTTGAAAGTTCCTAAAGTGTCCGACTCCACTATCACAGTAGGCAGTGCATTCAACGCCCTCTCTGAGTAAAGAACCTACCTTGGACATCCCTCCTATATCTGGAGCAGTGTGTTTAGCTGCTAGCATCATGGGGAAACAGGCAGGAGAGGAAGATTCCGGTAAGCCATGTTCCATTCGTGGGATGCAAATCAGTCTAGCGCCTGTCTCTGGCGGGATTCCTGACTGGGGTAAATACAGTAGCCCCGAAACCCCGAAAGCTTGTGAGGTTACTATCAAATAAATTGGTTGGACTTAACCTGGTGTTGTCAGATTTCTTAGGGAGTTTTTACGCAGAGAGTAGCAGGTGCCTGAACTCGCTGCCAGAGGAGGTGGTGGTAGCAGGCACATTAGCAACATTGAAGAGGTATCAGGATGGGGACATGAATACGCTTTGAGTATCACCCTTTGTGATTTTTATAAATGACCTGGATGAGGAAGTGGAGGGATGGGTTGGTAAGTTTGCCAATAACACAAAGGTTGGAGGTATTGTGGATAGTCTGGAAGGATGTCAGAAGTTGCAACGAGACATAAATAGGATGCAAGACTGGGCAGAGAAGTGGCAGATGGACTTCAACGCGGATAAGTGTGTGGTGGTTCATTTTGGCAGGAACAATGGGATGATGGAGTATAGTATTAATGGTAAGACTCTTAGCAGTGTAGAAGATCAGAAGGATCTGTGTCTGTAGGACTTTTAAATCAGCCTCGCAGATGGAGGATGTGGTCAAGAAGGTGTATAGTGTGCTAGCCTTCATTAATCAAGGGGTTGAGTTTAGGAGTCGGGAGATAACACTGCAACTTTATAAGACCCTTGTCAGACCCCACTTGGAGTACTGTGCGCAGTTCTGGTTGCCTCATTACAAGAAGAATGTGGAAGCTATTGAGAGGGTGCAGAGAAGAGTTAGAAGGATGTGGCCTGGATTGGGGGGCATGCCTTATGAGGATAGATTGCGAGAGCTCAGTCTTTTCCTCTTAGAGAGACATAGGAAGAGATGTGACCTGATAGAGGTGTATAAGATGTTGAGAGGTATTGATCGAGTGGATTCTCAGAGGCTTTTCCCAGGGCTGAAATGGCTGCCACAAAAGGACACAGGTTTAAGGTGTTGGGAACCAGGTACAGAGGAGATGTTAGGGGTAGGTTTTTCACTCAGAGGGTGCTGAGTGAGTGGAATCGGATGCCGTCAGTGGTGGTAGAGGCAAATTCAATAGGGTCTTTTAAGAGATTTTTGGATGACTACATGGGATTTAGTAAGATAGAGGGTTATAGGTAAGCCTAGTAGGTAGGGATAAGATCGGCACAACTTGTGGGCACAAATAGGGCCTATTTGTGCTGTGTTTTTCTATGTTCTATGAATAGGGAGGGAATAGAGGGATAGGGACCGAGTAAGGGCAGAATATTGTTTTTAGTTGAATTAGGGCATTATGATTGGCTCAGGCTTGGAGGGCCGAAGGGCCTGTTCCTGTGCTGCTCTTGTTCTTTGTTCTAATTTCACACAGCTTTCAGATTTCATCGTGTCATACTTCCCTCACCATCTGCAACTGATCCTGCTGAGATAATCACAGAAGATTCCTGTAATTTTGAAGGAGCACCTTAAAGAAATAGAGAGGTGGAGAGAGGTTTAGGGAAGGAATTCTTGAACATGAGGACCAAGTAACAATAACGGACCTCGGAAAGTGGGGGATGGACAAGGAGGATAGAGTTGGCCTGGCATCTCAAGGCCAAGGAAACGGAACTCAGGAGAGTGGATTTGAGAGAAGTGTCGGGGTCGTGAGCCGCTCTCAGCCACCCAGAATGTTCCGTTGTTATTGCCGTCACCTTGCGAGGTTGTCCTTCAAATCTCCAAGTTTTGCGAGATTTGGGCCAGTTCTGCGAAGGAGAAAGAGAAACATTGAACAGAATCCAAACTGTTTCTCCTGGGGAGCCTCGCTGCTGCTTACCATTTTAATTAAAGGACAGAACAGGCCTAGTCCCAGTGGTCGCTCCACATTGGGAATGCGCCGAGTGATTAAGTGAAGGACTGTGTAACAGTAAGCGAGAGTGTCCCCTACATTGCTATCTTTGATATTGGGGTGTGGACTCTGATCTGCTCCTGTCTCGGGAGAGATGGAAGTGAAACCTTGCTTTGAGGAATACAATCCTTGACTATTCTTTCTCTGTCCATTGCCTAATTACAAAGTGAGGCCTGTCCCTCAGAAAGTTCCCCTTTCGATGGTGTATATGATTGGGGTCAATCTCTACTCCTTGTCTCTGCTTTCAAAGACACTGGGATCCCTGGAGATGATTCTATGGATGTAGGACAACCTTGTCTCCTTGTTGAAGTGGACATTTACACCAATAAGTCTCAGTGGCAAAGAGGGAACTGAGTTTGCCATAGAGTGACAATCACCATCGGATTGTAACGCTCCTTCAACTTCCTTCAAGTTTATTTACTCACATCGCAAGTAAGGCTTACATTAACACTGCAATGAAGTCCACTACATGGCCAATCAACCTAACCCACTCATCTTTGGACTGTTGGAGGAAACCGGAGTACTCGGAGGAAACTAATGCAGACACGAGGAGAATGTGCAAACTCCACACAGACAATGACCCAAGCCGGGAATCGAACCCAGGTCCTGTATCTGTGAAGCAGCCACACTCCGGCATCTGTTCAGGTACACTGAGGGAGAATTTAGCACGGCCGATACACCCAACCAGCACGACTTTCGGACAATGGGAGGAAACCGAAACACCCAGAGGAAACCCACGCAGACATGGGGAGAACATACAGATTCCACATAGATATTGACCACAGCCAGGAATGGAACCCAGGTCCTTGGTGCTCTGAGGCAGCAGTGCTAACCATTGTGCTACCATACCACCCAACCTCAGCCTGGAGCTCCTTCTTTCTCAGCTTTACACAGACATCTGGAGGAGGGGGCTGTGTGCAGGGTAACAAAATTTGCTAATGACACGAAGATGAGTGGAAAAGAAAATTGCGTGGAGGGTGTGGGAAGTCTGCAGAGAGATCTGGATAGGCTGAGTGAGTGAGTGAGGACCTGGCAGATAGAGTATAATGTTAACAAATGTGAGGTTATCCACTTTGGCAGAAATAATAATAGGAGGGATTATTATTTAAAAGGTGAAAAACTGCAGCATGCTACTGTGCAGAGGGACCTGGGGGTCCTTGTGCACGAAACACAAAAACCCAGTCTGCAGGTGCAGCAGGTGATCAGGAAGGTGAATGGAATGTTGGTCTTTATAGCGAGGGGGATAGAATATAAAAGCAGGGAGGTCTTGCTGTAACTGTACAGGGCACTGGTGAGACTGGAGTACTGTGTGCAGTTTTGTTCCCCGTATTTGCGAAAGGATATATTAGAGAGAGTGCAGAGAAGGGTCACCAGGCTGATCCCGGAGATGATGGGGTTAGCTTATGAAGAGAGATTGAATAGACTGGGTCTGTACTTGTTAGAGTTTAGAAAGCCGAGGGGGGATTTTAAAGAGACTTACAAGATAATGAAGGGGCTAGATAGGGTAGAGGTAGAGAGATTCTTCCCACTTAGAAAGGAAACCAGAACTAGAGAGCACAGCCTCAAAATAAGTGGGGGCAGGGGAACAGTTTAGGACAGAGTTGAGGAGGAACTTCTTCACTCAAAAGGTGATGAGTCTCCGGAATCATCTGCCCATTGAGGTGATGGAGGCTACCTCGCTGAATATATTTAAGTCACAGGTAGATAGGTTTCTGATAGACAAGGGAATTAAGGGTTATGGGGAGAAAGTGGGAAAGTGGTACTGAACCACTACAGATCAGCCATGATCTTATTGAATGGCGGGGCAGGCTCGAGGGGCTGGATGGCCGACTCCTGCTCCTATTTCTGATGTCTCTATTTTAATGCCAAGAGTATTAAAGGTAAAACTAATGAGTTAAGGATGACGGCTGACATGTGTAATTATGATATAATAGCCATCACAGAGACATGGTTGAGTGAGGGGCGCGATAGGCAGCTCAACGTCTCAAGATATAGAATCTTCAGGCAAAACAGAAGGTGGCAGGGAAAGAAGAGAAGGCATTGTATTATTAGTTATGGAGGCAATAAGAAGAGATGAAATCTTGGAGGGAGCATCAAATGAAGATTTGTGAATAGATCGTAGAAATAAAAAGGCACAGCTACGTTGCTAGGTGTTTATTATAGACACTCAGTGGGAAATTGAAGAGCAGATACATGTGTAATATGCAGAAGGGTGGAAAAATAATAAGAGGATAATTATATGATATCACTCCAACTTCCCAACATCAATTGGAATAGCCATTATGTTAAGGTCTTAGATGAAGAGGTGTTCTTAAAATGTGTACAGGAAAAACTTTTAGGTCAATAGATAGATGATCTTACAAGGGAAGGAGCTGTGCTGGACCTAATTCTGGGGAATGAAGCCAGACAGGTGATTAATGTGTTGGAGGGGGAGCATCTTGGTGATAGCGATCACAGCATGGTTCAATTCAAATTTGTTCTGGACAAAGACATTGACAAGTTGCAGAGAAAGGTAAAGGATTAGGGGAGAGTAGATTTCAATAAAATATGGCAGGATCTGGCCAAGGTAGACTGGAATGAGTTACTGATGGGTAAATCTACCAAAGAGGTAGTGGGGGGAATTCAAAGATGAAATGGGGAGGATATAGGCCCAATATGGACAGAAATAGGAAGGTATAACAAACTCAGAGAAACATGGATGACCAGAGACATTCAGATACATTCAGAAAGAAAAGAAAGGCTTTTAACAAGTATAAGGGGAGTAAGTTTGCAGAGGTATTAGTGGAGTACAGAAAATGCAGGATGGAGCTTAAGAAATCAAGTAGGAGAGCAAAGAGGGGATATGAGAAAGCCCTGGCTGCTAAAAGTAAGAAAAATCCAAAGATATTCTGTATGAACATCAATGGGAAGAGGATAACCAGGGAAAGAGTAGGATCCATTAGAGGCAAAGGGGGAAAATCTGTGGGTGGAGGTAGAGGATATTGGTCTGGTGTTAAATAAGTATTTCATATCTTTTTTCACCCATGAGAATAAGGAGGTAATTATGGAACTTGAGGAGAGAGACTGTAAGATTCTAGAGAAACTTAGCATAGAGAGTGACAAGCTATTGGAGGCACTGGGGTGGGGGAGGTGGAAGGTGGGGCGGTTTAAGAGTAGACAAATATCCAGGTCCAGATGAATTGTGTCCCAGGCTGTTGTGGGAGGCAAAGGTGGAAATTGCTGGGGCTCTGACCCAAATTTTTAATTCTCCTGACCACTGGGAAGGTACAGTAAGAAGTCTGACAACACCAGGTTAAAGTCCAACAGGTTTATTTAGTAGCACAAGCCGCTAGCTTTCTGGGTTTGTCCCTTCGTTACCTGAAGGGGCACAGGGGAGATTCCCCAGCACATTGCCTGGGATGGAATGTTTGAGTTACAAAGAAAGGTTGGATAGAGTTGAGTTATTTTCATTGGGATAGAGACTGAGAGTTATTCAAGATTATGAGGAGCATGGACAGAGTGGATAGTGAATAGCTATTCCCCTTAGTCAGTTACGAGCGAACACAAGTTAAAAATGAGGAATTGGAGATTTAGGAGGAATTTGAGAAAATTGTTTTTATCCAGAGGGTGGTGAGGATCTGGAATGTGTTCCCTGGGAGGGTGTTAGACACAGGATGTCTCACATTCTTTATAAAGTACCTGGATGAGCACAGGCACGCCATAACATTCAAGGCTATGGACCAAGTGCTGGCAAGTGGCATTAGATGGGCAGGTCAGAGTGTTACATGTGTCAGTGCAGACTCGATGGGCTGAAGGACCTCTTTGGCACTGTAGTATTCTGTGATTTTGTGTCCTTCCAATCTGGACATGCCAAGGGGAATTGGTAATTGGTGTCCTGGAGTCATTTTGTGCAGTGTGGGACCACCAAACCCTCCAGTGAGAAAATCATGCCCCACCCCCACCAATCCCCACCACTTAATGCATCTGCTGCTTTATTCCGCTAATGCTTAGATGTCCCAGACATTTTGACATGAGAAGCTAAATGCATAAAGCAAGTAGGTGAGGGGTTAATATGGGTGGGGGTAGCTTGAGGTGGTTTGGGTGATCGAGGGGGGCAGTTTTTTGGGGGGAAAGTGATGGAGTAATCAGGAATGAAGAGGTGGCAGGGTGGTTAGCACTGCTGCCTCACAGCACCAGGGACCTGGGTTCAATTCCCATCTTGGGTCACTGTCTGTGTAGATTTTGCACACTCTCCTCGTGTTTGTGTGGGTTTCCTCCAGATGCCCTGGTTTCCTCCCACAGTCCAAAGATGTGTAGGTTAGGCGGATTGACCATCTTAAATTGTCCCTTGGTATCCAAAGATCTGCAGGTTAGGTGGATTAGCCATGCTAAATGTGGAAGTGGATTGGGTGGAGCAGAGGGAAATGATTATCTGTTGGAAAGTCAGTGCAGACCTGATGGGCCAAATGGCCTCCTTCTGCACTGTAGGGATTCTATGGTTCTATTGATTCTAAATAGAAAGGTTAAACCCGTGGTGTTAAATTCCAGTTCTAATAAAAGAAAGATCTACCCCCATGTATGCGGAGCACTCTCCCCACCAGGGCACTGACCCACTCCCCTCCATGGACACAGAAACTCCTCCCTTGGACATGACACCCCCTCATGTAAACAAAACTCCCTCCTCCATAGACCTGGAAGCCATCCTCACAGTCATGGGATCCCCTTATGGACACTTGACCCACAGCCACAGGACTCTCCCCGCCCCCGCTCCCACCCTCCTCGCAGGGAAATGGGATCTCTATCCCGCAGATACAGGGAGACAGGGTGCCCCTCCCCAAGGCACTTCCCCCAGAATATTCTTCCCCCACACACCCCCGAACCTTCCTAACAGAGACCCCCCCTGGTAGTGCCAGTGCCTCTCTGTACACCCTCAGTGGGGTCCGGTCGCCAATTCCCTATTGGCCATGCCATATCGTAAAGCATGCTGACATGTAATGATGCAGTGGGGGTAAGGGGAGGGGCAGAACCTTCCATGGGGTGGGGAGATTGGGGGAGTGGGTGGGTAATACAGCCAGGAAACTTGCTAATGACATTCAGATGGATGATAATGGTTTGCCAACCTTTCATGGTGGGAACCCCATTATGTCACAGGCAGGAGGAGGGGGAGTGCGGGTGGGTACAATGTTATTGGGAATTCCCAGAGGCATAAAATTCCTTTGGCGACTCAAACTCTTCATCCCCCCCCCCTCCAGTTCTTTTGACCGCTGGAAATGGGGCAGAAACCAGCCCCTCTGCCCCACTCTACCCACCCATACTCTAATCTCCAGAGGGGAAAAATGACTCTTCTTGAGGAAATTTTGAGTTGCCAATTTTGGTTGGACTCCAATCTCTCCACCACTGTTGGCCCTATGTAATAGCCAAGTGGGAAGCGAATGGAGTCTTTGTCAATGCTGACTGGATGATTCTGGAGTGTTACTCAGGCAACCTTTCCCTTCCCTGGAGAGTCAATGGCCTCATGATATTTTTACGGGTCAGTTTAAAAACTCCTGTTCTATAGAATACGCTTGAACCATAAATTTTCTATCTTGAATTTGGCGAGGATAAGAATGAGATGTTTCACTTCAGGTGTGACTCAAATTATCAATTAGGGAGCTTTTATCAAACAAAACTGATTTAAGGATATAGTTAACATGCATAGTAAGAAAATTAGCAAGAACACTTATCAATTACAAACAAGAACAAAACAACCACACCAATGGATAGACCTTAATGAATATATTTAATGATGTTCCAATCAAATCCAATAAAGAAAACCCTTCAAACAGATTGCATGGGCTACATGATACTGGAATCCAATTCCCCGGGTTGAATGCTGATTTCAAATGATCTTGAAAACTCAGAGCAGCCTGCAGTGGCATCAGTTCCACAAAACACCAAAGCACAAATTCTTTATTGCAGCATGACAACAAGCCTTTCTTTCAACTAACTGGTTAAACTTTCAAAGAAAGAAAGAGACTTCTTTTCCAGCTTACTTGTAAGATTTAATTTAACATTGTGAGACAAAATGAAATTGAAAATCACACTTGTTACCTGACCAGTACACAATATTTTTTCTCCTTCCAACAGTGACATTACCCAAGGCTGAAAACACACATATCACAATATTATCTCAAGACTATTAACCCAAAAACTCAACTAATATTCGGGACCTGTGTTCGAATCTCAACTAAGCAGATGGTTGGAATTTGAATACAACCCATAAAAATATCTGGAATTAAGAATACATTGATCATGAAACTATTGTCAAAAGAACCCATCTGGTTCTTCCATGTCCATTCGGGAAGGAAATCTGCTGCCCATAAACAGTCTGGCCTCCGTGTGACTCCAGAGCCACAGCGATGTGGTTGACTCCCAACTGTCCCATGGGGCAAATAAGAAGGGCAATAAATGCTGGCCAATTACGAAGCCCAAATTAAACAAAAAAAAAAAAATCCCTCTGCCCCTACTCGGTCTGAACCCATCGAGATGCCTCGGAAATGTTCTTGCTTCCATCACATCCTCCAGCAGCACATTCCAGGCACTCACCATTCTCTGTGTGTGAAAAACATTCCCCCGCACACCTCCCAGAAACATTCCCCCCCCCCACACCTCCCTTAAACACCCCCCCCCAGATCTCCCTTAAACACCCCCTCCACACATCTCCCTTCAACACCCCCCCCGCACATCCCCCTTATACAACCCCCCGCACATCTCCCTTAAACACCCCTCCCACACATCCCCCTTAAACACCCCCCCACATCTCCCTTAAACACCCCCCGCACATCTCCTTAAACATCCCCCTTCTCCCTTAAACACCCCCCGCACAAAACCCCCCCGCACATCCCCTTAAACACCCCCCCGCACATCTCCCTTAAACACCCCCCCAGCACATCCCCCTTCACACTTAAACACCCCCCCGCACATCTCCCTTAAACCCCCCAACATCCCCCTTAAACACCCCCCGCACCCCCTTCACCCCTTAAGCCCCCCGCACATCCCCCTTAAACACACCCCCCCTCACATCCCCCTTTAACACCCCCACACACATCCCCCTTAAACACCCCCTCCATACATCTCCCTTTAACACCCCCCCGCACATCTCCCTTAAACACCCCCCCGCACATCTCCCTTAAACACCCCACCACACATCCCTCTTCACTCCCCTTAACACCCCCTCCGCACATCCCCCTTAAACACCCCCGCACATCTCCCTTTAACACCCCCACACACACCTCCCTTAAACACCCCTCCGAATCCCCCTTAAACACCCCCTCCGCACATCTCCCTTAAACACCCCCCCGCACATCTGCCTTAAATACCCCCCCGCACATCCCCCTTAAACACACCCCACACACATGTCCCTTAAACACCCCCCCGCACATCCCCCTTATACAACCCCGCACATCCCCCTTAAGCACCCCCCCAGC
Organism: Sphyrna mokarran; assembly: GCA_024679065.1. Taxonomy (NCBI): domain Eukaryota; kingdom Metazoa; phylum Chordata; class Chondrichthyes; order Carcharhiniformes; family Carcharhinidae; genus Sphyrna; species Sphyrna mokarran. Next base: position 1,497,870 of record JAGIQG010000035.1, on the reverse strand, counting down.
ACATCTCCCTTAAGCACCCCCCGCACATCTCCCTTAACACCCTCTGCCATCACACCCCCTCTGCACATCTCCCTTAACACCCCCCCGCACATCTCCCTTAAACACCCCCCCCGCACATCCCCCTTAAACACCCCTCCACACATCTCCTTAAACCCCACCCCCTGCACATCCCCCCGCACATCCCCCTTAAGCAACCCCCCCGCACATCTCCCTTAAGCACCCTCCCTGCACATCTCCCTTAAAACACCCCCCCGCACATCTCCCTTAAACAACCCCCCACACATCCCTTAAGCACCCCCCCGCACATCCCCTTAAACACCCCCCTGCACATCCCTCTTAAGCACCTCCCCGCACATCTCCCTTAAACACCCCCCCCGCACATCCCCTTAAACACCCCCCCCGCACATCTCCCTTAAACACCCCCCCGCACATCCCTCTTAAGCACCCCCCCCGCACATCTCCCTTAGCACCCCACCCGCACATCTCCCTTAAGCACCCCCGCACACCCTTAAACACCCCCTCCACATCCCCCACCCCCACCCCCTTAAACAGCACCCCCTTATACAACCCCCCACACATCCCCCTTAACACCCCCTCCACACATCTCCCTTAAACACCCCCCCGCACATCCCCCTTATACAACCCCCCGCACATCTCCCTTAACACCCCCCCGCACATCCCCCCCCCCGCACATCCCTTAAACCCCCCGCACATCCCCTTAAGCACCCCCCCGCACATCTCCCTTAAACAACCCCCCGCACATCCCCTTAACACCCCCCCGCACATCCCTCTTAAGCACGCCCCCCGCACATCCCCCTTAAACACACCCCCCGCACATCCCCCTTAAACACACCCCCGCACACCCTTAAACATCCCCCCGTACATCCCCTTTAAACACCCCCCTGCACATCTCCCTTAAACACCCCCCCGCACATCCCACTTAACACCCCCCGCACATCTTCCTTAACACCCCCGCACCCTCTTCCTTAAACACCCCCCCGCACATCCCTCTTAAGCACCACCCCCCGCACATCCCCCTTAAACACCCCCCCACATCCGCTTAAGCACCCCCCGCACATCCCTCTTACATCACCCCCCCGCACATCTCCCTTAAACACCCCCCCGCACATCCCTCTTAAGCACCCCCCGCACATCCCTTAAACACCCCCCCGCACATCTCCCTACCCGCACATCCCTTAAACACCCCCCCCACACATCTCCTTAAACACCCCCGCCACATCCCTTAAGCACCCCCCCACATATCTCCCTTAAGCACCCCCCCTCCCCTTAAACACCCCCCCCACCCCCCTTAAATACCTCCCCCGCACATCCTCTTAAGCACCCCCCCGCACATCCCCCTTAAACACCCCCCCCGCACATCCCTCTTAAGCACCCCCCCCGCACATCTCCCTTAAACACCCCCCGCATATCTCCCTTAAACACCCCCCCCACACATCTCCCTTAAACACCCCCCGCACATCCCTCTTAAACACCCCCCGCACATCCCCCTTAAAACCCCCCGAACATCTCCCTTAAACACCCTCCCGCATATCTCCCTTAAACACCCCCCCGCACCCCCCGCACATCCCCTTAAACACCCCCCCGCACATCCCCTAAACACCCCCCGAACATCTCCTTAAACACCCCCCCGCACATCTCCCTTAAACACCCCCCGACATCCCCTTAAACCCCCCGCACATCCCCTTAAACACACCCCCCGCATCCCCTTAAACCCCCCCCCGCACATCCCCCTTAAACACCCCCTCCACACATCTCCCTTAAACAACCCCCCACCCCACATATCTCCGTTAAACCGCACTATCCCCACCCCCGCACATCCCCCTTTAACTTTCCCCCTCTCACCTTGAACCCACAACCTTCATGTGCCGTGAATGAATAAAAAAAGAAATGCCTGCTATTTTTGCAACTGGTGAGTCGAAAAGGAGAATGTGTTTCTGGTTGGGGGGTGTGTTACGATTTTATTATTGGTAATGTTTTATAACAGCGGCCTGGGGTGGGTCAAATTCTGGATGGTTGGCCACCCAGCTGAGTGTCACAACTTGATGAACTGGTGCCTTTCTGCGGAGTGCCACCTCAGAGGCACAAGCAGCTGAGCCCAGCCGAGCGTACAGTAAATTTCAGTGTGATAATTTTCTCAAATGTATTCCACTCACAGAGCACATCTGTGTCAATATTGTACAAGCAAAAGTCAAATCTCTTTTCCCGACCTTGCATGTTTTCAATCTCCCATCCGAGTGCGTACGCTGCATAATTTAACACTCTTCTTTCTGAGCCACCGTTAAAGGTCTGATCTCTAACCACCATACCCCCCCACCACCCCATTACTTTACCCCTCTTCCGTCAGGAGAAATAAAGCTTTGTTAGAGGTCGGACCAGGAGCATTTTTTTGATATTAACCCTAAGCATTATTGTGGGGAGGTTAAGTGAGTGTGGTGCCTTGAGATCTCTCTCGGGTTTATCCATGGGCAGATGTAATGACTCCAGCGGTGCCTCCTTGCAGTTGGAATGAATGAGGCACTGCAGTAAGCTCCGATGCACAGTCCTATTTGCTGCGATTACATGTAGCCGCACTGACACCAGAGATAATGGCTGCGAGGTGAGTGAATTATCAAGCTCCCCATTCGCATCCGCTCGCTGAATGCTAAGCTGGAGGTAGAAGCATTTTCACAGCCAGTTTGCTGCAGCAGCATCTCTCTCTGAGGGACACACAGGTGATAATCCTGCCCCAGCAGATGGCGGAATTTGAATCTGAAATCAATAAAAAAAATCTGAAATTAAGCACCTATTGGTGATGGCACAGCTTGTTGGCAACACTGCCTCACAGCGCCAAAGACCTGTGTTCGATTCCGGTGCTTGTGTGGACTCTGCACATTCTCCTCATGTCTGTGAGGGTGCTCTGGTTTCCTTGCAAAGATGAGAGGGTTAGGTTGATTGGCCATGCTAAAATTGCCACTCAGTGTCAGGGGGACTAGTATGGTAACTGCGTGATAGGTGGGATTGTGGTCAGTGCAGACTCAGTGGGCTGAATGGCCTCTTCCTGCACTGTAGAGATTCTATGATTGCTAAGATTTCCATGAAACCATTGTCAAAGAACAAAGAACAAAACAGCACGGGAAACAAGTCCTTCAGCCCAACGAGCCCGCGCCGCCACCCTGATGTTCCCGCCTCTACCTGTGATCCCTGTCCATGTTTATAGGTCAATGGATTAAAAACCAAATTTGAAACAATTCAGGGAGAATTTATTTTGCCAATTAGCCTAAGAGCACATCTTTGGGATGTGGGAGGAAAACAGAGCACCTGGAGAAAACCCATGCAAGCACAGGGAGAATGCGCAAACTCCCACAGACACAGGCCCAAATCCATGTATCTGCACAGCACAGCGATAGTCACTGAGCTGTCATGTTGCCCATCAACTGATCCAGGTCAAGCGTACACGAACGACGTGAAGCACTAGGATACACTCGAAAAAATCCAAGAGCAGCCCTCTCACGACCCATTGCGTGTATGTCCCTTGTTAGACAACAAGGTGGACCAAAGTACCTTTTCATCTTCAGAAAGTGGTCTTGTCCTGCTGCAGGAGTACTCAATTGGTAAGTAGTAGGTAAGTTGCTTTTCTCCAATTTAAAGCTTATTGAATTGGACCATCCTGTTGAATGACCGAGCCATGGATAAATGACAACGTGTGGGTGGAAGAGGGAACTCACAATGTTAAAATGACGGCACGGATTTGTTGGGCCGAAGGGCTTGTTTCCCGTGCTGTGTTATTCTTTGTTCTTTGTTCCCAGTTTTTAAAAATTCCATTTGTGGGACATGGGTGTCTCTGGCTGGGCCGGGATTTATTGCCCATCCTCAGTCGCTCTTGATTAGTTGGGAGTCAACCACCTTGCTGTGGCTCTGGAGTCACATGTAGGCCAGACCGGGTAAGGACAGCAGACTTCCTTCCCTGGAGGGACGTCAGTGACCCAGATGGCTTCCACATTCATCATGAGATTCCTAATCGGATTAGGTTGATTGGCCATGCTAAAATTGCCCTTAGTGTCCTGGGATGTGTAGGTTAGAGGGATGAGTGGTAAAATATATAGGGATAAGAGATAGGGTCTGGGTGGGATTGTAGAGACTCAATGGGCCGAATGGCCTCTTTCTGCACTGTAGGGTTTCTAGAATTTCAGACATTCTGTTTCAAATTCAAATTCTACTATCTGCCTTAGCCACATTCGAACCTGGAACATTCCAGAATGTTCTGGAATAATAGTCTAGCGATAATATCGTCAATGCCCCATAATGTTCTTTTGTCTAAAGGTATGTGTTGATCAGTGTGCATAGAATTGTCGTAAATAGAAGCAGCAGGAGGCTATTCGGCCCTTCGAGCCTGCTCGTTCATTTCGATCATGGCTGATCATCAAATTCAATATCCCGTTTCTGCCTCCCCCTACACCCCACCCCCCCCCCCCCCCCCCCACCGCGCCCATATCCTTTAACCCCAAGAGCTATATCTCATTTCTTCTTGAAATCACACACATTTGTCTTCAACTACTTTTTTGGGGATCGTGAATTCCACCACCCTCTGGGTGAAGAAACTTCTCCTCAATGCACCTTAACCTGCACATCTTTTGGATTGTGGGAGAAAACTCAGAGGAAACTCTCGCAGACACAAGAAAAATTAAGCCAGGAATTGAACCCGGGTCCCTGGAGCTGTGAGGCAATAATACTAACCACAGCGCCACACCAGCCTGGTAAAGCAAAACATGTTGGAAGTTGGAATCATGGTTGCAATCAGCTCCTGAGATGACTCTCAGTACGGAAGCTCACACTCAGCAGGGTGGTCTCAACCCTCCACACCTCTGGCCCCCCTCCTCCCACCCTCTCTCCATCCTATGCTGCCCCCCAATTAGTTCCCCAGGTCATGTGGCCCTTACTCTGCAGATTGGCCCTTACATGGACAATCGTCACACCCTAGTAACTAGCGAGTAAAAGTATTTACTTGGTTTTCCATCCTCCAACTGATTGTTTTTAAGATTTTCATCTTCAAACACCTCCAATATCTTCCCTTGACATTCATTGCCCCTGGTCCCCCACCCCACACCCCATCACAAGTCTTCACAGCCTCCTCTGAGCACGTGGCACAGTGATTAGCACTGCTGCCTCACAGCACTCGGGACCAGGGTTCAATTCCAGCCTCAGGTCTGCACATTGTCTCCATGTGTGCTCTGATTTCCTTCCACATTCCGAAGAATTGCAGGTTAGGTAGATTAGCCATTCTAAATTGCCCCTTAGTGTCCAAAGATGTGCAGGTTATGTGGATTGGCAATGCTAAATTGCCCCTTAGTGTCCAAAGATGTGCAGGTTATGTGGATTGGCCATGCTAAATTGCCCCTTAGTGTCCGAAGATGTGCAGGTTAGATGGATTGGCCATGCTAAATTGCCCCTTAGTGTCCAAAGATGTGCAGGTTAGGTGGATTGGCCATGCTAAATTGTCCCTTACTGTCCAAAGATGTACAGGTTAGGTGGATTGGCCATGCTAAATTGCCTGTTAGTGTCCAAAGATGTACAGGTTATGTGGATTGGCCATGCTAAATTGCCCCTTAGTGTCCAAAGCTGTACAGGTTAGGTGGATTGGCCATGCTAAATTGCCTGTTAGTGTCCAAAGATGTACAGGTTATGTGGATTGGCCATGCTAAATTGCCTGTTAGTGTCCAAAGATGTGCAGGTTAGGTGGATTGGCCATGCTAAATTGTCCCTTAGTGTCCAAAGATGTGCAGGTTAGGTGGATTAGCCATGCTAAATTGTCCCTTAGTGTCCAAAGATAGAACATAGAACATAGAACATTACAGCACAGAACAGGCCCTTCGGCCTTCGATGTTGTGCCGACCAAAATAAAAAGCAATGCCCCTCCAAACTAAACCATTCCCTTCTCTTCCATATACTTATCAATTAACCTCTTAAACGCCACCAAACTTGGCGCATCTACACAGCTGCAGGCAGGGCATTCCACTCCCTAATCACTCTTTGAGTAAAGAACCTACCTCTGATATCCGTCCTATAACTCATGCCCCTTAATTTAAAGCTGTGTCCCCTCGTGCTAGCTTTCTCCATCCTATGAAAAAGGCTATCACTGTCCACCCTATCTAAACCTCTAATCATCTTATATGCTTCAATAAGATCCCCTCTTAGCCGCCTCCTTTCTAACGAAAACAACCTCAAATCCTTCAACCTCTCTTCATAGGACCTGCCCTCCATACAGGCAACATCCTAGTAAACCTCCTCTGTACCCTCTCCAATGCCTCCACATCTTTCTTATAATGTGGCGACCAGAACTGCACACAATACTCCAAGTGCGGCCGCACTAGAGTTTTTTACAGCTGCAACATGATGCTGCGGCTCCTAAATTCAATCCCCCTACCAATAAAAGCTAAGACTCCATAAGCCTTCTTAACAACTTTATACACTTGACTGCCTACTTTCAGGGATCTATTGACACATACACCAAGATCCTTCTGTTCCTCAACACTATTAAGAGCCCTACAATTAGCCCTATACTCTACACATTTATTGTTCCTGCCAAAGTGCATTACCTCACACTTTTCACATTAAACTCCATTTGCCACCTCTCGGCCCAGCTCTGCAACTTGTCCAAGTCACTCTGTAAACTAAAACACCCCTCTTCACTATCTACCACACCACCAACTTTAGTATCATCTGCAAATTTAATCTGCAGATGTGCAGGTTACATGGATTGGCCGTGCTAAATTGCCCCTTACTGTCCAAAGATGTACAGGTTAGGTGGATTGGCCTTGCTAAATTGCCTGTTAGTGTCCAAAGATGTGCAGGTTATGTGGATTGGGCATGCTAAATTGTCCCTTAGTGTCAGAGGAACTGGCAGGGTAAATCCATGGGGTTACGGGGACAGGGCTAGTCTGGGATTTTTGTTGGTGTGGGTGCGATGGGCTGAATGGCTTCTTCTGCTCAACAGGCATTCTATGAATCTGTGATTTCTTTGCTAATTAAATGTATTGGCATTCTACAGGCACTATATGAATGCAAGTTATTATATGCAAATTTCCATCAGTTGTACCTGGTTTTAATTGCCCGTTCTCTGTGGTTTTCCCATGGCGTCTTGTCATTTGTTTACCTAACATCAGCCACAGGAGGCATCACAGCTAAACTTGATGTCATTCCCACCCACCTTCAACACTCAATGGTTGAAATGATGAGACAGTGAGCGGGAACCCCAGCTCATTTAATACATTTATTTTCTCCTGTTCTAACTCTTTTTTGCCCAGCTCAGGGGAGGGTCCTGAAGAAGAGGAGGACAAAGACACCCTGAATCTGACCTCAAGAAATGCAACATGGGCGCCAGGTCCTGGGTGACGCTTACTCAGTGGAGACTGACATGGAGGAACCTCCTGGTTGAAGGGACACTATTCTTGGAGGACCCCTGACAGCAGGAGGAGGCCTAGGAAAGAAGCCAAGACAAAGAATAACAACAATCTTGAGAAACCAGGGACTGAACCCACCTCCTGAAGACACCCGAGTGTGTCGAAGATATGGCTGTAGGGTCAGAGTCTACAGCCACACATGCATGCACAGAACCCATGACCAATAATCATAGAGGAAAAGAGGATTACAGCATGGAAACAGGCCCTTTGGCCCAACTTGTCCGTGCCACCCAGTTTTTAACCATTAAGCTATGCCCAATTGCCCACCTTTGGCCCATCTACCAATCTTGCCCATAGAATCATAGAATTTCCCAGCACAGAAACAGGCTGTTGAGCCCATCTTATACATCCTGTTCCTTTTTTATCCACTAAGCAATTCCCAATTGCCCAACTTTAGCCCATATCCCTCTGTACCCATCTTATCCATGTAACAAAATTGTACCCACCTCTGCCACTACCTCTGGCAGCTTGTTCCAGCCACTCACCACCCTCTGTGCGATAGAAATTGCCCCCATGGACCCTTTTGTATCTCTCCCCTCTCACCTTAAACCTATACCCTCCTTTTGGGGAAACATTTTGACTATCTAGCTGATCTTCCCCCCTCATTATTTTATAGACCTCTGTAAAATCATCTATGCAGAGTTTCTTCAGTGGACAATCATGCTCGTTAACGAATGATGACCGAGGAAGAAGATGAAGATGATTGTGTTCCATTATTCCTCAGCTAAGACCAGATAACTCGGAGGAAGTTGCATCTGAGCTGTTGGGCCCAATTTGAACTCAATGGGAGTAAGTGAGCTTTGAGTGTGGGTGGGATGGCTCTTTGCCATCAGCAGTACACTAACCATGTTCACCCAACCCATGCTTGCAAAACCCACAACATAATTCCCAACGCTAGCTGGGCAGCAATTTGGGCCCTATCCCCCATAACCCCATTTACATAAGAAATAGGAGCAGGAGTCGGCCATCCAGCCCCTCGAGCCTGCCCTGCCATTCAATAAGATCATGGCTGATCTGTAGTGGTTCGGTACCACTTTCCCACTTTCTCCCCATAACCCTTAATTCCCTTGTCAATCAAAAACCTATCCACTCTTGACTTGAACATATTCAGCGAGGAAGCCTCCACCACTTCATCAGGCAGAGAATTCCAAAGATTCACCACCCTTTGCGTGAAGAAACCCCTCCGCAACTCTGATCTGAACCGCCCCCCCCCCCAATCTTGAGGCTGTGCCCTGTAGTCCTGCTATCTTTGCTCAGCAAGAAGAGTCTCTCAACCAACTTACCCTGCTAATCTCCCTGATACTAAGGGGCAATTTAATATGATTGGGCAGCACTTGTCAAACAATCCTGATTGTGCTGAGAATTACACTTGACAGCCAATATAAAATTATTGGAAGGTCAGCAATGTGGCTCACTTAAGAGCAGTTTCATATATTCATTTGCAGAGTCCTGCTCTCTGCAAGCAAAATGAACATGCCCAAGCTTTCTACACTGTGACGTGCTTTTAAGAAATCTATTTGAGCCATGTGTCTTGTGTAAGATTGTTCTAACTGGTGCTGCTGTGAAGTGTATCTGGTAATCTTATAATGATGTTGCAGTAACATAATTGCCCCTTATTGCTAAAGTGTTGTTTTCATCTAAACTGATGCTGCTCTGCTCTTTTTAACAATTTCCCCTGGGGTTTTGCAGAGTAGGACTCAATTTGGGTTGACTGACAATAAATCAGGGAACTGGATGAAGCTAAACTTTTGCAGGGAACTCAAGCTCAGTTTGAGATCCTTAGCAAGAGGTTGCCTTCTCTGTTTCTCTCTCCTTAGAGAGAGAAATCTTCCTGGAAATAATTCTCTTTCTCTGAAATTTGGCTGTTGGTCTTTCTTCTGAAGTTGCTGTGTGAGAATTCGAAGATGTGTTTGTCTGGATCTCGAGAACCAGAGGTGTTAAAAGGCTGGAAGTCTAGCTCCAAGTGAGATAATAGTGTCAGCTGGTTTGAAAGAAGAGATTTATAACTATGGAACATTGCTTACAATTGGAACTACAGCAATAGCTAGTTGTTAAGAATTATAACTGTCATGTTTAAGTATTTAAATTGGTAAAAGGTATATTAATTCTTTTTGTTATTCTAACTGTGTTCTTAAATAGTCTGTTTTGACAGACTTTATTTAAATCATATCTGGAGTGAAACACCTTATTTTCACTCTAATGGAAAATAAAATCAAATGTATAAGTTGTGGTCTAGGCTAATTTCATACAGGGCAGCAGAGTTAGCACTTCTGCTTTACAGGACACACAGGTTTAATTCCTAGCTTGGATGACTATGTGTGTGAAGTTTGCACGTTGTCTATGTGGGTGTACTGGTTTCATCCCACACCCGAAAAATGCGCTGGTTAGGTGCATTGACCCGAACAGGTGCCGGACTGTGGCGACTAAGGAAATTTCATAGTAACCTCATTATAATGTTAACGTAAGCCTCACTTGTGAATAATAAATAAACTTTTTAATGTATCTTGGAGTTTCTGATCTTTTCACTAACAACCAATTTGAAACTAAACAAGTTAATAGGGAACCCATAGTCCGCCTGTGCATTCTCCCTAGTAACACAGCAAATTCTTAAATTTGACTGGCCCAGCGGTGCCTTTCTGTCGTTGTTCCTCCCTTTGAAATTTAGTATTCTTGCTTATCCTGATGAGTGCAGGATGAAAAACTTCGACAGCATGGGTAGAATTCCCTAACCTCGCCCATTATCCAGTCCCGCTGCCTCGAACTGGGCGCCAAATTCTCCAACCTCGCTGTCAGCAGTAAAGCGGGCATGGAAGCTCGGAGAATTTCACTGTCAGCAGTAACGCGGGCATGGAAACTCGGAGAATTCCGACCCATGCTCTTTCACCTTCCTCAGCAAGTTCTGAATGAGCTAAAATCTTGCTACAGTTTTGTTTTAAGCTGTTCTTCACTAATTGAGTTATTGGGGCAGAGTGTAGAGGTACATTCCACTCAAACCGTCCTCCCGTCCATTGATTCCGTGTATACTTCCCACTGCCTTGGAAAATATGTAGGGATATGGGAGTACGGCCTGGGTGGGATTGTGTTTGGTGCAGACTTGATGGGCCAAAGGGCCTCTTTCTACACTGTGGGTTAGAACATAGAACACTACAGCACAAACAGGCCCTTCGGCCCACGAGTTGCGCCGATCACATCTACCAATCCACAGACCTATCTATAACCCCCTATCCTATTCTTTTCCATATACTCATCCAAAAGTCTCTTAAAAGACCCCAGTGAGTTTGCCTCAACAACCTCCAACGGCAGTCGGTTCCATTCACTCACCACCCTCTGAGTGAAAAACCTACCCCTGACATCTCCTTTGTATTTGCTTCCCTGCACCTTAAATCTGTGTCCTCTCGTAGTGACCATTTCAGCTCGGGGAAATAGTCTCTGAGAGTCCACCCTATCTATTCCTCTCAGCATTTTATAAACCTCTATCAGGTCGCCTCTCAACCTACGTCTCTCCAGTGAGAACAGTCCCAGCTCACTCAACCTATCTTCATAAGGCCTGCCTCCCAATCCAGGCAGCATCCTTGTAAATCTCTTCTGAACTCTCTCAATAGCTTCCACTTCCTTCCTATAGTGAGGCGACCAGAACTGCGCACAATACTCCAAGTGGGGTTCTATGATTCTCTGATTCTATGAAAAGCAGCCAGTATAATCAAGGACTGCACATATCCCAGACATTCTCTCTTCCACCTTCTTCCATTGGGAAAAAAGATACAAAAGCCTGAGGTCACGATTCAGGAACAGTTTCTTCCCCACTGCCGTTTATGACCAACACGAGGGGACATAACTTTAAATTAAGAGGTGGTAGTTATAGGACGGATGTCAGAGGCAGGTTCTTTACACAGAGGGTGGTGAGAGCGTGGAATGCCCTGCCTGCAGCAGTTGTGGACTCGCCTACTTTGGGGGCATTCAAATGTTCGGTGGATAGGCATATGGATGATGAAATGTAGCTATGGAAAACACTGAGGTACAGGGTTGCAAATTGGGAAGTATTGTAGTAGATAGGGAGGACGTGTTAGAAATTCTCGAGGGTTTGAAGTTGGATAAGTCCCCTGGGCCGGACGGGATTTACCCTAGGATTCTCTGGGAGGCAAGAGAGGAGATTGCAGAGCCTCTGGCTCTGATCTTCAGGTCCTCGTTGGTTACGGGTGTGGTTCCGGAGGACTGGAGGATAGCGAATGTGGTCCCATTGTTTAAGAAGGGGAAGAGAGACCTTCCAGGGAATTATAGGCCAGTGAGTCTTACTTCTGTTGTGGGCAAGGTATTGGAGAGAATTATTAGGGATAGGATTTATAGTTATTTAGAGAGAAATGAATTGATTGGGGATAGTCAGCATGGTTTCGTGAAGGGTAGGTCATGCCTTACTAACCTCATTGAGTTTTTTGAGAAAGTGACCAAAGAGGTGGATGGGGGTAAGGCGGTTGATGTAGTATATATGGACTTTAGTAAGGCGTTTGATAAGGTGGCCCATGGAAGACTTCTACAGAAAATGCAGATGTGTGGAATAGAGGGTGATTTAGCTAATTGGATTAGGAATTGGCTGGCAGATAGAAGACAGAGGGTGGTGGTTGATGGGAGATATTCATCGTGGAGTTCGGTGACAAGTGGTGTGCCTCAGGGGTCTGTTTTGGGGCCCCTGCTGTTTGTAATTTTATAAATGATCTGGATGAGGGTATTGAGGGATGGATCAGTAAATTTGCAGATGACACTAAAGTCGGTGGAGTGGTAGATAGTGAAGAGGGGTGTTATAGTTTACAGAGTGACTTGGACAAGTTGCAGAGCTGGGCCGAGAGGTGGCAAATGGAGTTTAATGTGGAAAAGTGTGAGGTAATGCACTTTGGCAGGAACAATAAATGTGTAGAGTATAGGGCTAATGGTAGGGCTCTTAATAGTGTTGAGGAACAGAAGGATCTTGGTGTATGTGTCAATAGATCCCTGAAAGTAGGCAGTCAAGTGGATAAGTTGTTAAGAAGGCATATGGAGTCTTAGCTTTTATTGGTAGGGGGATTGAATTTAGGAGCCGCAGCATCATGTTGCAACTGTACAAAACTCTAGTGCGGCCGCACTTGGAGTATTGTGTGCAGTTCTGGTCCCCACATTATAAGAAAGATGTGGAGGCATTGGAGGGTACAGAGGAGGTTTACCAGGATGTTGCCTGGTATGGAGGGCAGGTCCTATGAAGAGAGGTTGAAGGATTTGAGGTTGTTTTCGTTAGAAAGGAGGCGGCTAAGAGGGATCTTATTGAAGCATATAAGATGATTAGAGGTTTAGATAGGGTGGACAGTGATAGCCTTTTCCTAGGATGGAGAAAGCTAGCACGAGGGGACACAGCTTTAAATTAAGGGGTATGAGTTATAGGACGGATATCAGAGGTAGGTTCTTTACTCAAAGAGTGATTAGGGAGTGGAATGCCCTGCCTGCAGCTGTTGTAGATGCGCCAAGTTTGGTGGCGTTTAAGAGGTTAATTAACATAGAACATAGAACATAGAACATTACAGCACAGAACAGGCCCTTCGGCCTTCGATGTTGTGCCGACCAAAATAAAAAGCAATGCCCCTCCAAACTAAACCATTCTCTTCTCTTCCATATACTTATCAATTAACCTCTTAAACGCCACCAAACTTGGCGCATCTACAACAGCTGCAGGCAGGGCATTCCACTCCCTAATCACTCTTTGAGTAAAGAACCTACCTCTGATATCCGTCCTATAACTCATACCCCTTAATTTAAAGCTGTGTCCCCTCGTGCTAGCTTTCTCCATCCTAGGAAAAAGGCTATCACTGTCCACCACCCTAGAGGGTCCACTGGCCGGTGCAACATCGAGGGCCGAAGGGCCTGTACTGCGCTGTAATGTTCTATGTTCTATGTTCTATCAGACTTCTGAATGGACCTACCTTAGACTGGGTGACATGATGGCACTGTAGTTAGCACAGCTACCTCACAGCGCCAGGGACCCGGGTTCGATTCCAGCATTTGCTCACTGTGTGCGCGGAGTTTGCACATTCTCCCCATGTCTGCATGGGTTCCCTCCGGTTTCCTCCCACACTCCAAAAATGTGCAACTTAGGTTGATTGGCCATGCAAAATTGACCCCTTGTCTTGGTGTTCTAGCTGTGTAAATGTATGGGGTTATGGGGAGAGGGCCTGAATGGGATTGCGGTCAGTACAGACTCGATAGGCCGAATGACCTCCTTCTGTACTGCAAGATTTCTAAGAAAATTAAGTTGATCTTTCTCTACTCCCTATCTATGACTGTAACACTATATTCTACTTCCTCTTAGGCTAATTGGCAAAAATTTGGTTTTTAATCCATAGATCTATAAACATGGACAGGGATCACGGGTAGAGGTGGGAACATCGGGGTGGCAGCGTGGGCTTGTTGGGCCGAAGGGCCTGTTTCCTGTGCTGTTTTGTTCTTTGTTCTCTATTGAACGCTATTCTCTATGTATAGCGGGCAAGAAACAATACTTTTTATTGTATACAGGTGACAATAATAAATCAAACCAAATCACAGAAGGTGAATGGACAGAGAAGAGTCCTCATTAGTCGATAGCCTTTTTCCTAGGATGGAGAAAGCTAGCACGAGGGGACACAGCTTTAAATTAAGGGGTATGAGTTATAGGACGGATATCAGAGGTAGGTTCTTTACTCAAAGAGTGATTAGGGAGTGGAATGCCCTGCCTGCAGCTGTTGTAGATGCGCCAAGTTTGGTGGCGTTTAAGAGGTTAATTGATAAGTATATGGAAGAGAAGGGAATGGTTTAGTTTGGAGGGGCATTGCTTTTTATTTGGTCGGCACAACATCGAAGGCCGAAGGGCCTGTTCTGTGCTGTAATGTTCTATGTTCTATGTTCTATGATTTAACAGGATGTGAAGTGTTGAAGCCTCCTAAGATTGATAAATGAGATTGGGGCCAGCGCATCTTCATTTCTTCAAAGGAGTGCAGCAGCTCCGCAATGTAAGGAATTTCTGAACTCAGCTGAGCCAAAGAAACCCCTGGGTGGGAGCAGGGCTCGCTTATCTGTTTTGCATGCCGAGTGGATTTATCTCCTCCATAAGGATAAGATCAGTTCAGGTCAAAGCAATCCCCAAAGGCAAGCTGTGGTGAGTTTATTCATTTCCTGTACGTTCGGTGAAACTGGTTTACAACATTCATCCGTGAAGTGGAACTAAATCCCCACGAGCAGAGTCGACACTTCCAGCCTGACAGTCGCTAATGCTCGAGAACTAATTAAGCTGCTTGTATTCCTTGTCCTCCAGCGAGACAGCTCAGCCTCCGTAGCTCAGTGAGTTCGCATTCACTCTGCGAACAGGATAGTCAAACTGGAAAGGCTTTCACAGAATCTACTCTGCACAAGGAAGCCGTTGTCCACAGCAACCACAATCTCACCTAACCCCATGCATTTACCTTAGCTAATCCCAGCGGTGCTCAGAGGCAATTACATATGGCCAATCCACCTAACCCGCACATCTTTGAACTGTGGGATGAAACCAGAGCACCTGGAGGAAACCCAGGCAGACATGAGGACAGTGTGCTAACTTCACACAGACCCAATCTAGGAACTGAACCCAGGTCCCTGGCATTGTGAGGCAGCAGTGCTAACCACTGTGCCACCCTAAGAAAAGAAAGGACACTTGTAATTTTTTACAGTGGCTTCAAGCTCATCATTAGATTTTTAATTCCATTCTTATACTGGGTTCAAATTTCACCATCTCCCATGGCGGGATTTGAACCTAGATCCCCAGGATTACATCCAGTGTCCTTAGTCCAATGACAATATCATTACACCATTGATTCCTGGCTGCTTTTCCGAGGCAGCTGGAAGTGTAGATGGAGTCAATGGATGGGAGGCTGGTGTGCGTGATGGACTGGGCTACATTCACAACCCTTTTGTATCCTCTTGTTGCATTGGTCAGAGCAGAAGCCCATACCAAGCTGTGATACAACCAGAAAGGGCGTTTTTTTATGATGCACCTGTAAAAACTGATAAGAGTTATACTGGACATGACATAGATAGGCTGGTAGATTGGGCAGATAGATGGCAAATGGAATTTAATCCAGATAAATGCGAGGTGATGCATTTTGGCCGGAATAATGTAGAGGGGAGTTATAGGATAAAAGGTAAAACTATCCGGAGTATAGAGATGCAGAGAGACCTGGGGGTGCAGGTTCACAAGTCTCTGAAGGTGTCAGTACAGGTGGAGAATGTGGTAAAAAAAGCGTATGGTATGTTAGCCTTCATAGGAAGGGGTATAGAATACAAGAGTAGGAGTCTGATGTTGCAGGTGTATAGAACGTTGGTTAGGCCTCATCTGGAGTACTGCGTCCAGTTCTGGTCGCCGTACTACAGGAAGGATGTAGAGGCCCTGGAGAGAGTGCAGAGGAGATTTACCAGGATGCTGCCTGGTATGGAAGGGCTGTCTTACGAGGAAAGATTGAAAACAGTGGGGTTGTTTTCCTTTGAAAGACATCGGCTGAGAGGGGATCTTTTAGAGGTATATAAGATTATGAGGGATATAGATAGAGTAAATGGTGGTAAGCTTTTTCCACCATTAGAAATGAATAGAACGAGGGGTCACGGGCTCGGGGTGAGGGGGGCTATGTATAAGACGAATATTAGAGGCCAGTTTTTCACACAAAGGGTAGTGGGGGTGTGGAATGCACTGCCGAGTAAGGTGGTGGGAGCAGGCACGCTAGGGTTGTTTAAGGGTCTCTTGGACAGCCACATGAGCAGTCTGCAGATAGAGGAATATAGCAGGACTGTTTGAATATCGGGAGGACCAAATATAAGTAGACTATCTTTTAGTTTCGTCTCAGGAATGTCTTAGTTTTTTTTTAAGCATGTTTAATTAAGTCTTATTTGTTTCCGCACACAATTCGGTCCACCTTGTTGACCAACAATGGGCATGCATGCGGCATGTCGTGCGAGAGCTGCTCTTGGAGGTTGCTTCAGGAGTTGCCTAGTGCTTCACGTCGTTAGTGAATGCTTAAACTGGGCCATTTGATGGGCAACATGACAGCTCAGAGACTATCGCTGTGCTGTGCTGACACATGGGTTTGGGCCTGTGTCTGCGGGAGTTTGCGCATTCTCCCCGTGCTTGTGTGGGTTTCCTCCGGGTGCTCCGGTTTCCTCCCACATCCCAAAAATGTGCTCTGAGGCTGATTGGGTAACAAATTGTCCCTATATTGGTCCCTATATGGGAATCTTCAACAATAGGCATAGCCTAAAGTCAAGGATATGTCATTAGGACGTTAGGACGGCGGCGTGGGCTCATTGGGCCGAAGGGCCTGTTTCCCGTGCTGTGTTGCTCTTTGTTCTTTGGACATGCCCAATTTCTTTAGCATTTCGAGAAAGTAGAGACACTGCTAGATTTTCTCAACTATCTTGTCGGCATGAGGGTAGGACCAGGATAGGTTGTTGGTGACCTGGACATCTAAAAACTTGAAGCTCTCGATCATTCCCACCATAGCACGACATCCTGCACTCTCTTGTCTCCTTCTCTATGAACGGTATGCTTTAACATAAGGAATAGGAGCAGGAGTCGGCCATCCAGCCCCTCGAACCTGCCCCACCATTCAATAAGATCATGGCTGATCTGAAGTGGATCAGTCCCATTTTCCCGCTTTCTCCCCATAACCCTTAATTCCCTTATCAATCAGAAATCTATCTACCCGTGACTTAAATATATTCAGCGAGGGAGCCTCCACCACTTCAATGGGCAGAGAATTCCAAAGATTTGCCACACTTTGAGTGAAGAAGTTCCTCCTCAACTGCCCCTCCCTCATTTTCTCTAGTTCTGTTTGCCTGCAGACCACGCAAGAAACAATACTTTTGCTCATACATGTGACAATAATAAATCAAATCAAATTAAATCAAAACTGTTGATGTAGACTGCGGCATGTCCTCCACTACACTTCCTGAACTCAACGACTATCTCCTTCGTTTTGTTAACATTGAGAGAGAGATTATTGTGGTCGCACCAGTCCACCAGATATTCGATCTCTTTCTGCACTCTGTCTCGTTATTGTTTGAGGCCTGACCCGTGATAGTGTTATCATCAACCAACTTGAAAATGGAGTTGGAGGGGAATTTGGCCACACTGGGCCAGTGAGAGTGGTCCATTGTCATCGCTGCTCTGAGCATATAAATTCCCATGTTCCTGCTAAGTGGGTTAACTCTGATCTGGGAGGCCAAGTTAGGCTGTAGGGTCTGGTCAAAATGCAGAAAAATACGGTGGGAGCATTTGTTGTCATTTCTCGACTGCCCCTTGGCAATTCAGAATCAACCACATTGCTATGGCTCCATTCCAGCGGCACCGGGAATTCCCAGCCAGCAATGTGGGCAGAAGATTTATGCCCTTGGGTTAACATGATCCTCCCTCAAAGCCAACATTTGTCTTTGTTATTCTTCATTTATGGGATGTGGGTGTTGCTGCCTGGGTAGCATTTATTGCCCATCCCTTGTTGACCCTTTGAAGGGCAGTTCAGAGTCAACCACATTGCTGTAGCTCTGGAATCACATGTAGGCCAGACTGGGTAAGGACGGCAGATTTCCTTCCCTAAAGGGACATTAGCAAACCAGATGGGTTTTTCTAACAATCGACAATGGTCATCAATAGATGCTTAATTCTAGATTTTTTTTATTGAATTGAAATTCTACCATCTGCCCTGGTGGGATTCGAACAAAGGACAAAGAACAACACAGCACGGGAAACAGGCCTTTCAGCCCAACGAGCCATTTTAACATTGTGAGTTCCCTCTTCCATCCATGACCCTTGTCTATGCTTATGGAAATCCACATTGGAAACCAGACTGAGGGGAGACAAATTAGGGAGAATTTGTTCTGCCTATCAGCCTAAGAGCACATCTTTGGGGTGTAGGAGGAAACCGGAGCACCAGAGAAAACCCATGCAAGCATAGGGAGAATGAGCAAACTCCGCACAGAAACCAGCCCAAATCCATGTATCTCCAAAGCGAACAGTGATAGTCACTGAGCTGTCGTGTTGGTCCAGTTTAAGCGTACATTAATGATGTGAAGTACTAGGCTACTCTCAAAAAATCCAAGAGCAGCCCTCGTACGACCCATCACATGGATGCCCCTCGTTAGACAACAAGATGGACCGAAGCACCAGTGGATTAAAAGAGAAAAACATCAATAATGTGCATACCTCATGTAAACATTCAGGGGAATCCTCAGAAGCTCAAAAGGAAAACAAGTGAGCCAGAAAACATGTTGGAAGGTCTTTAGGAATCGTTTGATTCCCAGGAACGTCACAAGCCTATGGATCCTCATTTAAAACAGTTTGCTACATCCCCCGATCTCCATTCCGCTCACGTGCCTATCTAAGTATCCCTTAAACAACTCCAGCGTGCCTGACTCCACTACCCGGATCCTCGGAACATTCGCTGAGTTTCTGGATTAATAGTCTAGCAATAATACTACTGCGCTTCGCCTTCATTGTCTTCCAAATCCAGGTGAACTATCTCCGATGCTCAGGTCTCACCCTAAGATGCAGTTCGACCCCCCAGCCCGTAGCTGGCTGATATTCAACAGAATGCAATCATTCTGAATTTCACACCGATTCTCCGACCTTGCCATTTCATAATGTTCCAACGCAACAAACTCCTGACATAAATAATGGGAAATGATATGGAATTTAAATAAAACCATTATTCACACATAGTCAGCTGCCTGTGTCAACACACTGCCTCTGATTCATGGGTGACTCAGTCACACAGATCAGAATTTTACCATCCTCCCCACCACAGGAGCGGATGGGAGACAGACTGTGGAAAAGCCCATTGACCTTCAATGGGATTCCACGGATTTGGGGTGAGCGAGGTCATTAAATCCTGGCCGTAATAAAGGAGCAGTGCCCTGTGGGAGGGTCAGTGCTGAGGGAGCGCCGCACTGTCAGAGGGTCAGTGCTGAGGGAGTGTCGCACTGTCAGAGGGTCAGTGCTGAGGGAGTGTCGCACTATCAGAGGGTCAGTACTGAGGGAGTGCCGCACTGTCAGAGGGTCAGTGCTGAGGGAGTGCCGCACTGTCAGAGGGTCAGTGCTGAGGAAGTGCTGCACTGTCAGAGGGTCAGTGCTGAGGGAGTGCCGCACTGTCAGAGGGTCAGTGCTGAGGGAGTGCCGCACTGTCAGAGGGTCAGTGCTGAGGGAGTGCCGCACTGTTAGAGGGTCAGTGCTGAGGGAGTGCCGCACTGTCAGAGGGTCAGTGCTGAGGGAGTGCCGCACTGTCAGAGGGTCAGTGCTGAGGGAGTGCCGCACTGTCAGAGGGTCAGTGCTGAGGGAGTGCCGTACTGTCAGAGGGTCAGTGCTGAGGGAGTGCCGCACTGTCAGAGGGTCAGTGCTGAGGGAGTGCCGCACTGTCAGAGGGTCAGTGCTGAGGGAGTGCCGCACTGTCACAGGGTCAGTGCTGAGGGAGTGCCGCACTGTCAGAGGGTCAGTGCTGAGGGAGTGCCGCACTGTCAGAGGGTCAGTGCTGAGGAATTGCTATTCCGTTAGAGCTAGCATATTTTGAGTGAGAATTTGAACAACTATTTCCATCATTTGGTTCCAAAATGGAAGATTCCATGATGCAATGTGACGAGAAAAGGATTTCTCCCAATCCCAGGCTTGTGTGTGGAACCTGAGGAGATAGGAGAGACACTGAATGAGTATTTTTTGTCAGTATTCACGCAGGAGAAAGACAATGTTGTCGGGGAGAATACTGAGATACCAGGTTGTAGACTGGGCAGGATTGAGGTTCATAAGGAGGAGGTGTTAGCGAATCTTGAGGGTATGAAAATTGATAAGTCCCCTGGGCCAGATGGGATTTACCCCAGGAGTCTCTGGGAGGCTAGAGAGGAGATTGCAGAGCCTTTGGCTTTGATCTTCATGTCGTCGTTGGCTACAGGTCTAGTGCCGGAAGACTGGAGGATGGCAAATGTTGTCCCTTTGTTCAAAAAGGGGAGTAGGGACCATCCTGGAAATTATAGACCGGTGAGCCTGACTTCTGTTGTGGGCAAAGTCTTGGAAAGAATTATAACGGATAGGATTATAAGCATCTAGAGAGAAATAAATTGATTAGGAATAGTCAGCATGGTTTTGTGAAGGGTAGGTCGTGCCTCACAAACCTTATTGAGTTTTTTGAGGAGGTGACCAAAGAGGTAGATAAGGGTAAGGCAGTTGATGTAGTGTATATGGATTTTAGCAAAGCGTTTGATAAGGTTCCCATGGTAGGCTACTGCAGAAAGTGCAGATGCATGGGATTGAAGGTGATTTAGCAGTTTGGATTAGGAATTGGCTAGCTGATAGAAGACAGAGGGTGGTGGTTGATGGGAAATATTCAACCTGGCGTGCAGTTACAAGTGGTGTACCTCAAGGATCTGTTTTAGGGCCACTGCTGTTTGTCATTTTTATAAATGAACTAGATGAGGGTGTAGAGGGTTGGATTAGTAAATTTGCTGACGATACCAAAGTGGGGGGAGTTGTAGACAGCGAGGATGGATGTTACAGTTTGCAGAGGGACATAGGTTGCAGAGCTGGGCCGTGAGGTGACAAATGGAATTCAATACGGATAAGTGTGAGGTGATTCACTTTGGAGGAATAACAGGCATATGAAATATAGGGCTCATGGAAGGACCCTTAATAGTGTTGTCGAGCAGAGGGATCTTGGGGTACAAGTACATAGCTCTTTGAAAGTTGGCACCCAGGTTGATGAAGTTGTTAAGAAGGCGTACGGTGTGTTAGCTTTTATTGGTAGAGGGATTGAACTTAGGAGCCGTGAGGTTATGTTACAACTGTACAAAACTCTGGTGCGGCCGCACTTGGAGTATTGCGTACAGTTCTGGTCGCCGCATTATAAAAAAGATGTGGAAGCATTGGAAAGGGTGCAGAGGAGGTTTACCAGGATGTTGCCTGGTATGGTGGGAAGGCCTTATGAGGAAATGCTGAGGGACCTGAGGTTATTTTCATTAGAGAGAAGAAGGTTACACGGTGACCTAATTGAGGTGTATAAGATGATCAAGGGATTGGATAGGGTGGATAGTGAGAGCCTTTTTCCTCGGATGGTGATGACCAACACAAGGGGACATAACTTTAAATTAAGAGGTGGTAGTTATAGGATGGATGTCAGAGGCAGGTTCTTCGCACAGAGGTGGTGAGGGCGTGGAATGCCCTGCCTGCAGCAGTTGTGGACTCGCCTACTTTGGGGGCATTCAAATGTTCGGTGGATAGGCATATGGATGATATTGGAGTAGTTTAGGTTAGAGGGTCCACTGGCCGGCGCAACATCGAGGGCCGAAGGGCCTGTACTGCGCTGTAATGTTCTATGTTCTATGTACATATTCTATGTAATCCTGAACATATTTTCCCCTCAACACACATCACTCAGACAGGTTATGTGATCATTATTAAATTGGTACTGTTGGGACTTTGTGAGTAGATCATAGTTCACAGTGCAGGAAGGGGTCTTTCAGCCCATCGAGTCTGCACCGAACACAATCCCACCCAGGAACTAACCCCCTATCCCTACATATTATACCCACTAATCCCTCTAATCTACACATCCCTGGACACTAAGGGGCAATTTCTTAGCACAGCCAATCAACCTAACCCGCACATCTTTGGACTGTGGGAGGAAACTGGAACACCCGGAGGAAACCCATGCAGATACGAGGAAAATGTGCAAACTCCACACAGACAGTGACCTGAGCCGGGAATCGAACCCGGGACCCTGGAGCTGTGAAGCAGCAGTGCTAACCCACTGTGCCACCGTGCTGCCCTAATGTAAGTTGAACTGTGGTATGATTTCCTTAAATAAGAGAATAGTTCGAATGATCATCTCCTATACATCAGAACTTATCTTCTTATGTGCGCACATTAGTGAACCATCATTGCAATCATGGCTATTTTTATTTGTTCATGGGATATGGGTATCACTAGCCTGGCCGACATTTATTGCCCACCCCTAATTGCCCCTTGACAAGGTGGTGATGAGCCTCCATCCTGAATTGCTGCAGTCCCTGAAGTGTAGGTATACTGTTAGGACGGGAGCTTGACCCAGTGATAGTGAAGGAATATATTTCCGATATGTTTCCAAGTCAGGATGGTGAGTGATTTGGAGGGGAATATAGAAACACAGAAGGTAGGAGCAGGAGGAGGCCATTCAGCCCTTCGAGCCTGCTTTACCATTCATTACAATCATGGCTGATCATCCAACTCAATAGCCTCATCCTGCTTTTTCTCCACAACTTTTGATCCCATTCGCCGCAAGTGCTACATTCAGCCTTCTCTTGAATACATTCACATATTCCAGGTGTGGTCTTTCCATGTCTCTGCTGCCTTGGTCCTTTTAGGTGGTAAAGGTCATGGGTTTTTGATGCGTTATCGTGGGAACATGGGTGAGTTTCTGCCGTGCATCTTGTAGATGGTACACTCTGCTGCCTCGGTGGGACAGTGTTGGAAGATTTGTATCTGGATTGTCATCCAAGTCAGTTGCTTTGTCCTGGATGGTGTCGAGCTTCTTGCAGTTGCGTCCACCCAGGTGAGTGAGGGATATTCCGTCACACTCCTGACTGGTGCCTTGCAGATCGTGGACCGGCTTTGGGGTGTCAGGAGGTGAGTTACTCACTTCAGGATTCAAAGAACAAAGAAAATTCCAGCACAGGAACAGACCCTTCGGCCCCTCCAAGCCTGCACTGACCATGCTGCCCGACTGAACTAAAACCCCCTACCCTTCCGGAGCCCATATCCCTCTATTCCCATCCTGTTCATGTATTTGTCAAGACGACCCTTAAAAGTCACTACTGTATCTGCTTCCACTATCTCCCACGGTAATGAGTTCCAGGCACCCACCCCTCTTTGTGTAAAAAATCTGTCTCGTACATCTCCTTTAAACCTTGCCCCTCACACTTTAAACCCATGCCCCCTAGTAACTGACTCTTCCACCCTGGGGAAAAGCTTCTGACTATCCACTCTGTCCATGCCTCTTATAATCTTGTAGACTTCTATCAGGTCGCCCCTCAATCTCTGTCGCTCCATGAAAACAAACCAAGTTTCTCCAACCTCTCCTCATAGCTAATGCCCTCCATACCAGGCAACATCCTGGTAAATCTCCAAAAGGCCTCCACCTTCTTCTGATAGTGCGGTGGCCAGAATTGAACATTTATATTCCAATTGCGGTCTCACTAAGGTTCTATAAACTGAAATATGACTTGCCAATTCTTAAACTCAGTGCCCCGGCTGATGAAGGCAAACATGCCGTATGCCTTCTTGACTATCTTCCCCACCTGTATTGCCACTTTCAGTGACCCGTGAACCTGTACACTCAGATTCCTCTGCATATCGATAATCCAAAGGGTTCTGCCATTTACTGTATATTTTCTATCTGTATTAGACCTTCCAATATGCATTACCTCACATTTGTCTGGATTAAACTCCATTTGCCATCTCTCCGCCCAAATCTCCAACTAATCTATACCCTGCTGTATCCTCTGATGGTCTTCTATCCGCAAATCCACCTACCTTTGCGTCGTACGCAAACGTACTAATCAATCCAATTATATTTTCCTCCAAATCATTTACATATATTACAAACAACAAAGGCCCCAGCACTGATCCCTAGCCTCTGACCTGCTCTGGTAACCGTGATGTGGAGATGCCAGCTTTGGACTGGGATAAACACAGTAAAAAGTCTCACAGCACCAGGTTAAAGTCCAATAGGTTTATTTGGTAGCACAACCCACTCAGCTGATGAAGGAGTAGCGTTCTGAAAGCTAATGGCATTTGCTACCAAATAAACCTGTTAGACTTTAACTTGGTGATGTGAGACTTCTTACTCTGTTCTGGTAGCCACAGTATTTATATGGTTAGTCCGGATCGGTTTTTGGTCAATGGTAACTCCCAAGATTTTGACTATGGGGATTGAGCAATGGGAATAGCATGAAGGGGGTATGGTTGGATTCCCCCCTGTTGGAGATGGCCTTTGCCTGGCTCTTGTGTGGAGTGAATGTTGTGAGGTAATGCACTTTGGCAGGAACAATAAATGTGTAGAGTATAGGGCTAATGGTAGGGCTCTTAATAGTGTTGAGGAACAGAAGGATCGTGGTGTATGTGTCAATAGATCCCTGAAAGTAGGCAGTCAAGTGGATAAAGTTGTTAAGAAGGCTTATGGAGTCTTATCTTTTATTGGTAGGGGGATTGAATTTAGGAGCCGCAGCATCATGTTGCAGCTGTACAAAACTCTAGTGCGGCCGCACTTGGAGTATTGTGTGCAGTTCTGGTCGCCACATTATAAGAAAGAGGTGGAGGCATTGGAGAGGGTACAGAGGAGGTTTACTAGGATGTTGGCTGGTATGGAGGGCAGGTCCTATGAAGAGAGGTTGAAGGATTTGAGGTTGTTTTCGTTAGAAAGGAGGCGGCTAAGAGGGGATCTTATTGAAGCATATAAGATGATTAGAGGTTTAGATAGGGTGGACAAGTGATAGCCTTTTTCCTAGGATGGAGAAAGCTAGCACGAGGGGACACAGCTTTAAATTAAGGGGTATGAGTTATAGGACGGTAATCAGAGGTAGGTTCTTTACTGAAAGAGTGATTAGGGAGTGGAATGCCCTGCCTGCAGCTGTTGGAGATGCGCCAAGTTTGGTGGCGTTTAAGAGGTTAATTGATACGTATATGGAAGAGAAGGGAATGGTTTAGTTTGGAGGGGCATTGCTTTTTATTTTGGTCGGCACAACATCGAAGGCCGAAGGGCCTGTTCTGTGCTGTAATGTTCTATGTTCTATGTTCTAAGTTCTATGAATGTTAGTTGCCACTTGTCAACTCAAACCCGGATATTGTCCATGTAAATATTTTTAAAATGTATTTATTAATCACAAGTATATTAGCACTGCAATTAGCACTACTATGAAAATCCCCCTAGTCACCACACTCTGACACCTTGTCAGCTATAGTAAGGAGCAATTTAGCACGGCCAATGCACCTAGCCAACTTGTCTTTTGGACTGTGGGAGGAAACGGGAGCACCCAGAGGAAACCCATACAGACACGAGGGGAATGTGCAGACTCCATACAGATAGTGGCCCAAGCTGGGAATCGAACCCGGGTGCCTGGCACTGTGAGGCAGTAGTGCTAACCATCGTGCCGCTGTGCTGTCCCACATTGACACAGACAGCTTCAGTGTCTGGGGAGTGGTGAATGATGCTGAATATTGTGCAATCATCAGCGAACATCCCCACTTCTGACCTCATGATGGGAGGGAGGTCATTGATGAAGCAGCTGAATAAGGCTGGGTCTGGGACACTGACCCTGAGGAACCTGCAGTGATTCCTGGAGTCGGGATGACTGACCTCCAACCTCCACAACCATCTTCCTTTATGCGGAGAGCTTTCGCTCTGATTTCCCATCGATTCCAACTCCCAAATCAATAATTCCAAAAAGGCAGCAGGGGATGGTTGTGAGGTTGTAAAAGTCAGAGTCAACATTTAAAACTTTATTTCTTTATATAATCCAAGTCAGTTACTGCAGGGAATTATCTTTCCTGAGCTATTACAGCTCTCCTGCTATTTAACAATTGAATACTTGGAAAAGGTTAGTGTGAAATTAAATAAAGTAAAAATCTCATGAAATCTTCCTCCTGTCCGACAATGCTGTTGACTTTTTGACAGAATGTTTCTTGCAGAATGTTCAACATTTAACAGACAGGGGTTCTCGTACCCAGATGAAAGGGTTTGATCGGATAAGCATGAGGGAATGGCCGGAATTCTATCTCTTTCCCAGCCCCAGTATACTTAGAATCACAGAATCCCTACAGTGCAGAAATTTGCCTCATCGATGTACACCGACAACAATCCCATCCAGGCCTTGTCCCTGTAAGGCCGCATATCCCCTGGTGCTCCTCATCCCCAATTTCCTGCCTCCTCCCCATAAACCTTCAAACCATCACCAATTAAAAATATCTAACCCCCTCCATAAATTTACTCACTCTCCTGGCATTCCCCATAATTTGGGGCAGCGAATTGCACAGATTCACGAACCTTTGGGAGAAGTTTCTCCTCATCTCTGCTCTAAATGGTTCTGCATTAAGGTCAGTGGAGTGCCCCAGGGATCTGTTCTGGGAGCCCTTCTGTTTGTCATTTTCATAAATGACCTGGATGAGGAAGTGGAGGGATGGGTTAGCAAGTTTGCCGACGATACGAAGGTTGGTGGTGTTGTGGATGGTCTGGAGGGATGTCAAAAGTTGCAGCAGTACATAGACAGGATGCAAGACTGGGTGGAGAAGTGGCAGATGGACTTCAACATGGATAAATGTGTAGTGGTCTATTTTAGCAGGACCAATGGGATGAAGGAGTACAATATCAAGAGTATGATACTAAAGTTGGTGGTGTGGTAGATAGTGAAGAGGGGTGTTTTAGTTTACAGAGTGACTTGGACAAGTTGCAGAGCTGGGCCGAGAGGTGGCAAATGGAGTTTAATGTGGAAAAGTGTGAGGTAATGCACCTTGGCAGGAACAATAAATGTGTAGAGTATAGGGCTAATGGTAGGGCTCTTAATAGTGTTGAGGAACAGAAGGATCTTGGTGTATGTGTCAATAGATCCCTGAAAGTAGGCAGTCAAGTGGCTAAAGTTGTTAAGAAGGCATATGGAGTCTTAGCTTTTATTGGTAGGGGGATTGAATTTCAGAGCCGCAACGTCATGTTGCAACTGTACAAAACTCTAGTGCGGCGCACTTGGAGTATTGTGTGCAGTTCTGGTCCCCACATTATAAGAAAGATGTGGAGGCATTGGAGAGGGTACAGAGGAGGTTTAATAGGATGTTGCCTGGTATGGAGGGCAGGTCCTATGAAGAGAGGTTGAAGGATTTGAGGTTGTTTTCGTTAGAAAGGAGGCTGCTAAGAGGGGATCTTATTGAAGCATATAAGATGATTAGAGGTTTAGATAGGGTGGACAGTGATAGCCCTTTTTCCTAGGATGGAGAAAGCTAGCACGAGGGGACACAGCTTTAAATTAAGGGGTATGAGTTATAGGACGGATATCAGAGGTAGTTCTTTACTCAAAGAGTGATTAGGGAGTGGAATGCCCTGCCTGCAGCTGTTGTAGATGCGCCAAGTTTGGTGGCGTTTAAGAGGTTAGTTGATAAGTATATGGATGAGAAGGGAATGGTTTAGTTAGGAGGGGCATTGCTTTTTATTTTGGTCGGCACAACATCGAAGGCCGAAGGGCCTGTTCTGTGCTGTATTGTTCTATGTTCTAGTAAGACTCTTAGCAATGTAGAGGATCAGAAGGACCTTGGAGTCCAGGTCCATAGGACTCTTAAATTGGCCTCGCAGGTGGAGGATGTAGTCAAGAAGGTGTATGGTGTACTGGCCTTCATTAATAGAGGGATTGAGTTTAGGAATCGGGAGATAATGCTGCAGCTTTACAAGACCCTGGTCAGACCCCTCTTGGAGTACTGTGTGCAGTTCTGGTTGCCTCATTGAGAGGGTACAGAGGAGATTTACAAGGATGTTGCCTGGATTGGGTGGAATGCCTTATAAGGATAGGTTGAGGGAGCTTGGTCTTTTCTCTCTGGAGAGACAAAGGATGAGAGGTGACCTGATAGAGGTTTATAAGATGTTGAGAGGTATAGATCAGGTGGATTCTCACAGGCTATTTCCCAGGGCTGAAATGGTTGCTATGAGAGGACACAGGTTTAAGGTGCTGGGGAGTGGTTACAGAGAAGATGTCAGGGGTAAGTTTTTCACTCAGAGTTGGTGAGTGGAATCGGCTGCCGTCAGTGGTAGTGGAGGCAAATTCGATAGGATCTTTTAAGAGAGTTTGGGATGAGTACACGGGACTTAATAGAATTGATGGTTATAGGTAAACCTAGTAGATAGGGCTATGATCAGTGCAACTTATGGGCTGAAGGGCCTGTTGTGCTGTAGTTTTTCTATGTTCTAAATTTGTTATCTCTTTCCTAAGATGATGACCTCTTGTCCTACAGTGCCCCACAAGAGGAAACATCTGCTCTGGTCATCTTCAATATGAATTGTATGGCAGCAACATGTAAGATCATTAAGGTTCGTGGTGGGAGATATAGGAGGGATGTCCGAGGTAGATTCTTCACTCAGAGAGTGGTTGGAGTGTGGAATGCACTGCCTGCTGTGATAATGGAGTCGGACACTTTAGGAACTTTCAAGCGGTTATTGGATAGGTGCACAGAGCACACCGGAATGATCGGGAGTGGGATAGCTTGATCTTGGGTTTAGAAATAGCTCGGCACAACATCGAGGGCTGAAGGGCCTATACTGTGCTGTACTGATTTCCATTTCTATCAGTCTTGAAAGAGTTACATCGGCGGAAACTAGGGCAGAGAAAGCAGCGAAATTCATTTGGATTGAATCCAGCACCTCACAAGGCGATATGTGGGACAGCTTCAGATGTGTACCGCTGAGCTTGCAGGATTAAAACCTCAACGGATGAAATCAGACTAAATAAACATGACCCCGAGTGGATTAGCACAAAATGCTGGTGGACAGGGTGATGGGTTCTGGAGGGTTCTGGTGATAAACTTGTTCAAAAAAAGCAAGGCCAGAATTTTTGCTCTCATATCAGCTGCACAGAGTCCCAACACTCCCGAAAAAAATTCCTCAAAAACCGCTCAGGCTGCTTGGATTTTCATTTTGGAGAGGGAAGGGGGGGAGGGGCGGGGGGATGGCTTTGGTTGGGTGGGCGAAGCGGCACAGTGTTTAGCACCACTGCCTCACAACATCAGAGACAAGGGTTCAACTCCCGGCTTGGGTCACTGACCGTGTGGAGTCTGCACATTCTCCCTGTCTCTGCGTGGGTTTCCTCCGGGTGCTCCAGTTTCCTCCCACAGTCTGAAAGATGTTTAGGTGCATTGGATAAATTCTCTGTCAGTGTACCCAAACAGGCGCCAGAATGTGGTAACTAGGGGATTTTGCAGTAACTTCATTGCAGCGTTAATGTAAGCCTACTTGCGACAATAATAAATAAACATTAAAATAAACTAATGGGGGTCATGATGGCTAAGATCATAGAATCTTTACTGTGCAGAAAGAGGCCATTTGGCCCATCGAATCTGCAGCGAGAATAAAAGCGCCCACATCCTATTCCTGTTACCTCTCAGAGTCCCCCGACACTAATGGGCAATTTAGCATGGCCAATCAACCTAACCAGCATGTCTTTGGACTGTGGGAGCAAATAGGAGCACCCAGAGGAAACCCATACAGACACGGGGAGAATGTGCAAACTCCACACAGACAGTGACCCGAGCCGGGAATCGAACCCAGGCCCCTGGCTCTGAGAGACAGCAGTGCTAACCCACTACGCCACCGTTGCCTCCCTCAGAGGTGGGTGCTCCTTCACCCAATTCCCTTTATTTTACAAACTCAACTCAACAGCCAACACGAGAGCAAAAATATCTCAGCCTTGCATTTTTGACCGGCTGTATCATTAGTGCACTCGAACCCATCACGCCCTTCCCTCTGCCCCCACTCTCCCTCCCCACCTCCGTTGTGTGCTAATCCACACCCAGTCATGTATAATGAGTCTGATTTAATTTGATTGAGGAGATGCTTTAATCCTGAGTAAGTTCTGCAGTACTCACTGGAAGCTGTCCCCGCTGATCAGCTCCGATTTTCCCGTTCTGATTCTAAGTGTTGGGTGGACTGGGAGTGTTTCAGATCCAACTTTTTGACCCGTTCCCAGCCCTCTCCCCCCACCCCGTACGCAGTCTGCCTGAAAAGAATATCCCCGAATCCGAATCACGCTGCACAAACCTGTGGGTGGGGTTTAACCCCCCCAAAACCCTGCAGCTCCCATTGGTGCCTCCAACTACCAGTGACCACCATGAGGGGAGAGGTCACTGAGTTATATCGGGAAGTGAGGGTTGGGAGATTTGAGGAAAATCATTTTTTACCGGGGTGTGTGTCTGTGTGTGTGTGTGTGTGTGTGGGGGGGGGGGGGGGGGGGGGGGGGTTGAGGGTCTGGAATGTGCTGCCGGAGGGTGGAGGGGGTGGGGTGCCTCACATGCTTCAAGAAGTACCTCGATGAGTATTTAGCACACCATAACATTCAGGGCTACAGGCCAAGTACTGGCAAGGGGGATTGGTTAGTCAGGTCAGGGCATCTCACATGTTGGTGCAAACTCGATGGGCCTAAGGGCCTCTTCTGCACTGTAGGATTCCGTGATTCTGTGATTCAGTTCCACTTCTTCAGATTCTGGAGTGTTGGTAGCCCTGACCCACCCCACGATATACACAGGGTGAGTCTCCCTGATTGGGCAGGCAATCATTACTCAATCAAGGAGCTCATACTCAGAGGCTCACCTCATGGGTGTCATTGAGGTCATTACACTGACTGAGCCAGAAGGAGGTCAGGGGCACATCCCTGGGTTTTCCGCCTCAGTTAGGAAGCCCATTGGTGTGTCAGGAAGTACAGGCTCAATGTATCAGGAAACTCTCAATATTGTCTACTTGGTTACTGACCCCTGGAAGAGATGTCCCATCAAGAGTTTCTGTCTACACTTCCTGCTGCCTCAGGAAAACAGTCAGCAACTAAGAACCCTCCCCTCCCCGGACATTCTCTCTTCCACCTTCCTCCATCGGGAAAAAGATACAGAAGTCTCAGATACATAACAACTGACTCAAGAGTGGTTTCTTCCCTGCTGACTCTGCGCACCTCTGATTCTAATGCATTTCCATTTTCCTTCACATGGTAGCGCAGTGGTTAACATTGCTGCTTCACAGCTCTGGGAACCCGGATTCGATTCCCGGCTCGGGTCACTGTCTGTGTGGAGTTTGCACATTCTCCTCGTGTCTGCGTGGGTTTCCTCCAGGTGCACTGGTTTCCTCCCACAGTCCAAAGATGTGTGGGTTAGGTGGATTGGCCATGTCAAAATTGCCTTTAAATGTCCTAAGATGTGTAGGTTAGAGGGATTAGTGGGTAAATTTGTAGGGATATGGGGGTAGGGGCTGGGTGGGATTGTGGTTGGTGCAGACTCGATGGGCTGAATGGCCTTTTTCTGCACTGTAGTGTTTCTATGATTTCTATGCACCAATGATGGTTAGCCTTCAGCAGCTGGAGCCTGAAGCTCTGGACCATCCCCCTCCCCCCCTCCATCCAACCACTTTCTCCCCCTTGAACAAAGAGCAATGAAAAGTACAACACAGGAAGAGACCATTCAGCCCTCCAAGTCTGTGCCAATCAGATACCCAAACAAAAAAAGCTTTCTGCCCTTACTCGGACTCCATCCCTCACTCTTCATGTACCCAACCAGATGTCTCTTCAATGTTGCTAATGTGCCTGCTTCCACCACCTCCTCTGGCGGCACATTACAGGCACCCACCTCTCTCTCTGTGTGAAAAACATCTCTTGCACATCTCCCTGAAACTTCCCCCCTCTCACCTTGAACCTGTACCCCCTCATAATTGACTCTTCCACCCTAGGAAAAGCCTCTGACTCTCCACCCTGCCTGTGCTTCTCATTATTTTGTAGACATCTGTCAGGGTCTCCCTTCAGCCTCTAGATTTCTAGTGAAACCAATCCTAGTTTCTTTAACCTCTCTTCTTAGTCAACACCCTCGAAATCAGGCAACATCTTTGTGAACATTCTCTGCACTCTCCAAAGCTTCCACATCCTTTGGTGACCAAAACTGCACGCAATACTCTGAAGTTTTGTAGATTAGAGCAAGAAGGAAAGAAATAATTGTGAGTCACTCAGTTAGATCATTCAGAGACGGGAAATCAATACCACTCTGCCAGTAATGCACAAATCCAAGTTTTTTTTATATATAAACAAGGCTTTGGTGTTGATCAGTTCAAAAATGTTGAGGATCAGGAAGAAGAAGATCAGAAAAATCGGAGCGTTCTCCATGAGAATATTAATGTCGGTTGTGATCTGGGGAATGAAAGATTCAGTAAGAATTTAGCAACACCAGTTTATAATCCAACCGATTTATTTGATAGTAAAATTGCGAGCTTTCGACACTCTGTGTCTTTGTCAGGCAGAATGAAGGATTCTGCCTGAATCCTACAGAATGAAGGATTGACATGATTCATTTGAGATATATTCAGAAAGCTGTCTCCGGCTTCCTTCCACAATCCTTGCCGTAACATTTGATGTTGTTTTACCGGGCGTGTTTTGCTGGCGATGGAGTTGATGAGCTTTTCCTGCCATCCGATACTTTCTCCCTAATTTGCAGGCTAAACAGGAATATTCCTGCAATGCAAAAGAGGACTTTCAACGCATCAGATCTGCAGTGAATCTCCAAGAATCCCATCCAGGTCTGTCCCTTTATCCTATTCCCATAACACTGCATAGTTAGCCTCAGTTAGGAAGCTCATTGGTGTGTAAGGAAGTACAGGCCCCCGAAAAAGGTATCCCATCATGGGTTTCTGTCCACACTTCCCACTAATCCACCTAACCTGCATGTCATTGGACATTAAAGGGCAATTTAGCATAGCCAATCTACCTAACCTGCTCATCTTTGGACACTAAGGAGCAATTTAGCATGGCCAAGCCATCTAACCTTCATATCTTTGGACACTAAGAGGCAATTTAACATGTCCAATCCACCTAACCTTCATATCTTTGGACACTAAGAGTCAATTTAGCATGGCCAATCCATCTAACCTGCACATCTTTGGACACTGAGGGTCAATATAGTGTGGCCAGTCCAACTTACCTGCACATCTCTGGACTGTGGAAGGAAATTGGATCATCCAGACGAAACCCACGCAAGACTCGGGGAGAGCGTACAAAGTTCACATGGTCAGTCACCTGAGGCGGGAATGGAACCCGATTTCCTGAAGCTGTGAGGCAGCAGTGCTAAGCAGTGTGTCCACATGCCTGGCCAGCTGCAAATGTTATGTGTACAAGCGTATGATATTACAGCTATTATTGTAGAGATACAGCTACACTGAATCTTTACCTTACATGCTCATACTAAAGTACATCTTTCCTTGACCAACTCCAGGCTGAGTATAATTACTGTTATACTGAGTTTAGCTGTGTCTGGACTGACCATCTCAACAATGGCTTCTTGACCCTTCGTTTCCACCCCCCCCCCTCCCTTTTCCTGCTCAACACAAACCTCAGTCTGAGGCTTATAACGATGCTTTTTAATTTGATATTTGACTTATTATTGTCCCATGTATTGGAATACAATGAAAAGTTTTGTTTCTTGTGCGCTATACAGACAAAGCATACCGTTCATAGAATGCACAAGAGAAAGAAAAGGAGAAAGTGCAGAATGTAGTGTTACAGTCACAGCTCGGGGTGTAGAGAAAGATCAACTTAATGAGGTCGGTCCATTCAAAAGTCTGACAGCAGCAGGGAAGAAACTGTTCTTGAGTCGTTCAGTACGTGACGTCAGACTTTTGTATCTTTTTCCCTGATGGAAGAAGGCGGAAGAGAGAATGGGCAGGGTCCTTCATTATTCTAGCTGCTTTGCCGAGGCAATGGGAAGTGTAGACAGAGTCAATGGATGGGAGGCTGGTTTGTGTGATGGATTGGGTTACATTTGTGACTCTTTGTATTTCCTTTGTGGTCTTGGGCAGAGCAGGAGCCCAGACCGAGCCATGATACAATCAGAAAGGATACTTTCTGTGGTGCATCTGTAGAAGTTTGGTGAGAGCCGTAGTAGACATGCCGAATTTCCTTAGAGACCTTGATGGGCTTTCTTAACTATTACTTCAAACAGCAGAAAGACATTGAGTGGAATTTTCTCATTCCCGTAGCTGGCGGGTCACCAAGCATACAAAGGTCCATTGACCTCGGGCGCGATTGTCCAACCTTGGGATGAGGGGGACCAGAAAATCTGCCCGGTGAGGTAAATTCATTTGACTTCTAATTGTGGCAGGAATCACAATTTAGGGGACTCCCTAGTGAGGGGGGCGGACAGGCGTTTTTGTGGACGCAGACGGGAGTCGCGGATGGTGGTATGTCTCCCTGGAGCTGGGATTCGGGATGTCTCTGGACGCGTCCCGGACATCCTGAAAGGGGAGGGTGAGGAACTGGAAGTTGTAGTACATATAGGTACTACTGACATAGGCAGGAAGAGGGAAGTGGACATGAAAAGGGATTATAGGGAACTGGGTAGGCAGCTGAGAGAGAGGAAAGCGAAGGTAGTAATCTCAGGATTGCTGCCTGCGCCTCGGGAGAGTGAGAGCAGGAATAGTATGAGGTGGAGGTTGAATACGTGGCTGAGGGACTGGAGCAGGGGGCAGGGATTCCGGTTCCTGGATCATTGGGACCTCTTTAGGGGCAGGTGTGACCTGTACAGCAAAGACGGGTGGCACCTGAATCCCAGGGGGACTAATATCTTGGCGGGAAGACTGGCTAGGGCTACTGGGGGAACTTTAAACTAGAAAGGTTAGGGGGAGGGAATAGTGATGTGGAGACTGGGAGCAAGGAAGTTAGCTCCCAGGTAGGAAAGGACTCTAGGCAGGATGAGAGGCAGGTTAGACGAGTGGGGGAGAAGGGAAATGTCCAGTCTGAGGGACTGAGCTGTGTCTATTTTAATGCCAGGAGTGTAGTAAATAAGGTGGATGAACTTAGGGCGTGGATTGCTGCTTGGGATTGTGATGTGGTGGCCATTACAGAGACTTGGATGTCTCAGGGACAGGACTGGGTACTACAGGTCCCGGGATTCAGATCCTTCAGGAAAGGACAGGGAGGGAGGCAAAAGAGGTGGTGGAGTGGCACTGTTGATCAGGGACAGTGTCATGGCTGCAGAGAAGGTGGATACCGAGGAGGGAATGTCTACGGAGTCTCTGTGGGTGGAAGTTAGGAATAGCAAAGGGTCGGTGACGTTGCTGGGTGTATTCTATAGGCCGCCCAATAGTGACAGGGAAGTTGAGGTGCAGATAGGGAAACAGATACTGGAGAGATGTAGAAATAACAGAGTTGTTGTGATGGGAGACTTCAATTTCCCAAACATCGACTGGAATATCCCAAGGGTAAGGGATTTGGATGGGGAGGAGTTTGTTAGGTGTGTTCAGGAGGGTTTCCTGACACAGCACGTGGACAAGCCTACGAGAGGAGAGGCTGTACTGGACCTGGTACTAGCTAATGAACCAGGACAGGTGATGGATCTCTCGGTAGGAGAGCATCTTGGGGATGGAGATCATAATTCTATCTCCTTCACCCTTGCATTGGAAAAGGATAGGATCAGGCAGGCTAGGAAGGTGTTTGTCTGGAATAAGGGGAAATATGAAGACATCAGGCAGATGTTGGGGCGAATAAACTGGAAGGAGGTGTTCTTGGGGAAAAGCACAGAAGGAAGGTGGCAGATATTCAAGGAATGCTTGTCTGGAGCTTTGCACGACAACGTTCCGGTGAGACAAGGAGGTTTTGGTAGGACGCGGGAACCGTGGTGCACGAAGGCTGTGGTGAACATAGTCAGGAAGAAAAGAAAGGTGTATAAAAGGTTCAAAGAGCTAGGAGATGTTGGGGATCTAGAGAAGTATAAGGCTTATAGAAGAGAGCTTAAAAAGGAAATTAGGAGAGCCAGAAGGGGTCATGAGAAGGCCTTGGCTGGTAGGATTAAGGAGAATCCCAAGGCCTTCTACAAATATGTGAAAAGTAAAAGGATGAGAAGAGAAGGGATAGGACCTATAAAAGGTGAAGGGGGAAAAGTCTGTATGGAACCAGAAGAAATGGCAGAGGTGCTTAATGAGTACTTTGCCTCAGTATTCACGGTGGAAAGTGATCTGGGAGGATGCACTACAAGTTTGCGGCAGACTGAAAAGATTGAGTATGTAGATATTAAGGAAGCGGATGTGTTAGAACTTTTAAATGCTATCAAGATAGACAAGTCTCCGGGACCAGATGGGATGTACCCCAGGTTATTGTGGGAGGTGAGGGATGTCATTGCAGAGCCCCTGGCGATGATCT
Source organism: Sphyrna mokarran (assembly GCA_024679065.1). Lineage (NCBI taxonomy): Eukaryota > Metazoa > Chordata > Chondrichthyes > Carcharhiniformes > Carcharhinidae > Sphyrna > Sphyrna mokarran. Next base: position 1,461,481 of record JAGIQG010000035.1, on the reverse strand, counting down.
TTGCGTCGTCGATGGAGACGGGAGAGGTTCCGGAGGATTGGAGGATTGCGGATGTGGTCCCTATTTTCAAGAAAGGGAACAGGGATAGTCCTGGAAATTACCGACCGGTGAGTCTGACCTCAGTGGTTGGTAAGCTGATGGAGAGGCTTCTGAGGGACAAGATTTACGAGCATTTGGAGAAGTTTAGGTTGATTAGAAATAGTCAACATGGTTTTGTAAAAGGCAGGTCGTGCCTTACGAGCTTAATTGAGTTCTTCGAAAATGTGACTGAACACATTGACAAAGGAAGAGCAGTGGACGTGGTGTACATGGACTTCAGCAAGGCATTTGACAAGGTCCCACATGCAAGACTTCTTGAGAAGGTGAGAGGCCATGGGATCCAAGGGGCTTTGGCCTTGTGGATCCAGAACTGGCTTGCCTGCAGAAGGCAGAGGGTGGTTGTGGATGGCTCTTTTTCTGCATGGAGGTCGGTCACCAGTGGAGTGCCTCAGGGATCTGTTCTAGGACCCTTGCTGTTTGTCATTTTCATAAATGACCTGGATGAGGAAGTGGAGGGATGGGTGAGTAAGTTCGCCGATGACACAAAGGTCGGTGGTGTTGTGGATGGTCTGGAGGGATGTCAGAAGTTGCAGCATGACATCGACAGGATGCAAGACTGGGCGGAGAAGTGGCAGATGGACTTCAACGCGGATAAATGTGTTGTGGTCCATTTTGGCAGATCCAACGGGATGAATGAGTACACTATCAAAGGTAGGAGTCTTAGCTGTGTGGAAGAGCAGAGGGATCTTGGGGTCCGGGTCCATAAGACTCTCAAATCGGCCTCCCAGGTGGAGGATGTGGTTAAGAAAGCTTATGGTGTACTGGCCTTCATTCATCGAGGGATTGAGTTCAGGAGTCAGGAGGTAATGCTGCAGCTTTATAGGACCCTTGTCAGACCACACTTGGAGTACTGTGCGCAGTTCTGGTCGCCTCACTATAGGAAGGACGTGGAAGCTATTGAAAGGGTGCAGAGGAGATTTACAAGGATGTTGCCTGGATTGGGAGGCATGCCTTATGAAGACAGGTTGAGGGAGCTGGGACTGTTCTCTCTGGAGAGACGAAGGTTGAGAGGCGACCTGATAGAGGTTTACAAGATGTTGAGAGGAATAGATAGGGTGGACTCTCAGAGACTATTTCCCAGGGCTGAAATGGTCGCGACGAGAGGGCACAGATTTAAGGTGCAGGGAAGCAAGTACAGAGGGGATGCTAGGGGAAAGTTTTTCACTCAGAGGGTGGTGAGTGAATGGAATCGGCTGCCGTCGGTGGTGGTCGAGGCGAACTCGCTGGGGTCTTTTAAAAGACTTCAGGATGAGTATATGGGATCCAATGGGATTGGGGGTTATAGATAGGTCTATGGCTGGGTAGGTTTTGATGTGTTCGGCACAACTTGTGGGCCGAAGGGCCTGTTTGTGCTGTAGTGTTCTATGTTCTATGTTCTATGAATCAGAGGCATGAGGACGAGCTGAATGATTGCAGATGGCACCAAGAGAAGTTACAGTGAACCTAAAGCGTATAAATAATTCAGAGTGTGAATGTAACAGATGAGGAGCTGAATCTCAAAGTATAAACTAGTCTTTCTTTTCTTTAAAAAAAGCCATTTCCTTGGCTGGGGATTATATGCAGACTGTAACCAATGGAGCTTGGTATTAGATTGCATTAGTGAGTAGACTCATGCAGTTTGGAATGAAAGCAGTCACCGAGGAACTCACAGAACACAGACTATTAAAGTCTGGCTGGAGAAAAGCGCGAGCATCTTTAGCTCCGTGCTGCTTAATAGAATGGAACAGGATGAACAAAAAACAGCCCGAGTGCTAATTGTTTTAATTCATTACCCTGACGTAAGCCATTATTAGTTCATCTTGTGGCCTCCCTGAGCTTTGATGAGGAACCAAATATATGAAGACTCTCTAATCTCCGTGCTAATGCACACATCAGTGATTTGCAGTGAATGAGGGCAGGGGGAGAGGAATCGTCTCCCTGTTAATACTGAGCACTGAAAGGTCTGGATAGAGCAGGGAAGATGTTTCTGTTCAGAGGATCTGAGGGCACAGCCTCAGAGTAAAGAGAGGACTCTTTAGAACGGAGATGAGGAGGTGGTGAATGTGCGGAATTCATTGACACAGAAGACTGTGGAGGCCAGGTCATTGAGTGTCTTGAAGATAGAGATGGATAGGTTCTTGATTGGTAAGGGGATCAAAGGCTGTGGGGAAAAGAATGGGTTAAAGAGACTTAGAACATAGAACATTACAGCGCAGTACAAGTCCTTCAGCCCTCGATGTTGCGCCAACCAATGGAACCAATTTTATGACCCTCTAACCTAAACTATTCCAATATTATCCATATGCCTATCCACTGACCATTTGAACGCCCTTAAACTTGATGAGTCCACAACTGCTGCAGGCAGGGCATCCCACGCCCTTACTACCCTCTGAGTAAAGAACCCACCTCTAGCATCTGTCCTGTAACTACCACCCCTTAATTTAAAGCTATAATCGAACAGCCGAACAGACTCGATGGGCTGAATGGACTAATTCTGCTCATATATCTTATGCAGTTATAGAACATAGAACACAAACAGGCCCACAAGTTGTGCCAATCATATCCATACCTACTAGGCCACCGAACTATCTGTAACTCCCAATCCCATTAAATCCCATGTACTCATCCAGAAGTCTCTTAAAAGACCCCAGCGAGTTCGCCTCGACCACCACCGACGGCGGCCGATTCCCCTCACTCACCCCCCCTCTGAGTGAAGTTTATGGTTAAAAAGGGATAAGAAATCATTATTTGGATGCCTTCACCTCCAAACTCAATCCCTTTAGGTTTGCCTCGTGTCAACTATATACGAGGGCCACATACGAGGGCTATATAACGAGGGCCATTGTCACAGTGGGAAGTGGGTTCAAACCCCACTCTGGGATCTTGAGCACAATAACTAGACCAGCTGGAGTCTCCGAGAAAGAGCTTCTCCTGTTTCTGAGTTTTAAAGTTTATTTATTGGTGTCGCAAGTCGGCTTAGATTAACACTGCAATGAAGTTACTGTGAAAGTGCTCTAGTCACCACACTCCGCACACACACTGGGTACACTGAGGCCAATGCACCTTAACCAGCGTGTTTTTGGACTGTGGGAAGAAACCGGAGCACGCGGAGGAAACCCACGCAGACACGGGGAGAACGTGCAGACTCCACACAGACAGGGACCCAAGGCGGGGAAATGAACCCAGGTCTCTGGAGGTGTGAGGCCGCAGTGCCAACCCACTGTGCCACCGCACCACCCTTTATCATGATGTTTGATAGATCTTTGACAAAACTTCTTTGTCCATGGAAAGCTGAGGTTTCAGTGCGACACACAGTTACAATCACAGCCTTCTCAGTCTCTTTACTTGATATCATACAATCTGGGACACTTATTTCAACGTAGCCCTGCTCAATGTGCAGACTCCAAAAGAGTTAAAACTTACAAGAACCACAAACAACAATCCTGTGTAAAATGAGAGTTATCAGCAACATATTCTATCATTGCCTTAATCCTGCTTTCTCTTCCAAATGTAAAACTGGAAAACCTTCCAGTTAATTAACACCAACTAATTTACCAGTAAAAATGTGTTTTTCCACATAAGTGGACTTTATTAATCACATTCTACAGTGAATGATAAATACCTTTCCATCGTAAATTGAAACCAGCCAGAATTCCGCAGCAGAATATAACAGGAGAGCAAAGAGTTTTAGAATCATTGAATCCCTGTAGTGCAGAAGGAGGCCATTCAGCCCATCATGTCTGCACTGACAATAAACCCACCTAGCCCCTTTCTCCGTGACCTCACATATTTATCCTGCTTATCTCCCTGACATCTCCCTAACACTAAGGAGCAATTTAGCACGGTCAATCAATTAACTACAGATATTAGTGGGATTGTGGACTTAACCAGGCCTGTCTCTCTGTCTCATTCTATCCCACATATTTCCCAGAGGTAATTAATCTAACCTTTGGACAATAAAGAGCAATTTAGCATAGCCAATCCACCTAACCCATGCATCTTTGGACTGTGGGAGGAAACCAGAGCACCCAGAGGAAACCCAGATAGACACAGGGAGAATGTGTAAACTCCGCACACACAGTGACCTGAGCCGGGAATCGAACCTGGGTCCTTGGAGCTGTGATGGAGCAGTGCTAACCACTGTGCTACCGTGCCGCCCACGTGTGTCAGTGTGTGGAGAGAAAGAGATTGTGAGTCTGTGTGTGAGAGAGTGTTGCATGTGTGTGTGAGAGAGTTGTGAGTGTGTTTGAACCATAGAAAATTACAGCTCAGAAACAGGCCTTTTGGCCCTTCTTGTCTGTGCTGAACCATTTAACTGCCTAGTCCCACTGACCTGCACTTGAACCATATCCCTCCACACCCCTCTCATCCATGAACCCATCGAAATTTTTCTTAAATGTTAAACGTGACCCCGCATTTATCCAGCAGCTCACTCCACACTCCCACCACTCTCTGTGTGAAGAATTCTCCCCTAATTTTCCCTTTAAACTTTTCTCCTTTTACCCTTAACCCACGCCCTCTGTTTTTTACCTTCCCTAGCCTCAGTGGAAAAAGCCTGTTTGCATTCACTCTATCGATACCCATCAAAATCTTACACAAGATACTGTGTGAGAGTATGTGTGAGGGATATTTACAAGTCTGACATATTGAGTGTGAGAGTGTGTGTGCAAGAGTGTGAGTTGTGAGTGAGTAAGAGCTACACGAGTGAGTTTGTGAGTAAGTGTGAGTTTCAGTGTGTGTGTGACTGCATACTTGGAATTAAATGGAGATGTGCAAGCACTCGCACGCACACACTTTCTCACACGCATACATTCTTTCACACATACATACTAACACTCTCTCGCATGCACACACCCACATACACACATTCTTTCTCATACGCACACTCTTTCTCACATCCACATCTATGGTAGCACAGTGGTTAGCACTGCTGCCTCACAGTGCCAGGGATCTGGGTTGGATTCCCAGCTTAAGTTAATACTTATGCTGAGTTTGCGTGGATTCCTTCTGGATTCTCTGGTTTTCTCCCATGCTCCAAAGATGTGCAGGTTAGGTGCATTGGTCATGTTAAATCGTCCCTTACTGTCCTGGGATGTGTAGATTAGAGAGATTAACAGGGTAAATAAGTGCATTTACAGGGTTAGGGTGGGATTGTGGTGCAGACAAAGAGTTAGGATGGTGAGCAAACAGCAAGTGGTTTTCCCACTCATCTGATGACGTTGTCCTCCTTTAGGTGTAGAGGTTATTAGTTTGGAAGGAAGCTTGGTGAGTTGTTGTAGATGGTACACATTTCTGCCACTATGCATCAGTGACGGTGGGAGTTAGAACTCCTTCTGTACCATAGGGTTTCTATGATTCACATACACACACACACATACAGAGACACACACACAGATACACACACACAGATACACACACACACACACACACACACACAAGACACACACACACAGATACACACACATACACACACACACACACAGATACACACACACACAGACAAACATACACACACACACCCTGACACATACTCACAACACACCTGAACACACAAAACACACACACACCCTGAACCACATCACACACACACACGCACAGACACACACACACACACACTCACACACGTACTACACACACACACACACACACACCCTGACACACACTCACACACACACACACGCACAGACACACACACACACTCACACACGTACTCAACACACACACACACACACACAACACACACACACCTGACACCACACCAACACACCACACACCACCACACACACACACACACACACACACTCACACACACACACACACACACACACACCCTGACACACACTCACACACACACACACACGCACAGACACACACACACCCTGACACACACACTCACACACACACTCACACACACACACACACACACTCTCTCTCTTTCTTTCTCCTGCCCCAAGATTCCCAAATAGGTAATTTCCAGCGATTCTTAATTTTGGTAACATTTGTCGGAAGAACAATTTGAATGAATGGATCATATTTTCTCATCTACATTCCCCTAAGTATGCCAAACTGGAGTTTGCCAGTAAGATCATTTTGGATAAGTTAGCAGTGATAATTCAGAGCTGGGCTCCTTGCCTCATATTGAATGAACATTGATGAATGTTGTCCATGACTCAGTTCAGTCTATCCCTGTCCTTAGTGCTGTGCTTCTACTGCCCCCTGCTGAGCAATGCTGGGACAGAGAAACAGAAAGTGCTGGAAGATCTCAGCGGGTCTGACAGCTCTGCAAAGAGAGAATAGAACCAATGTTATGAGTCTGGGTGATCCTGTCAGCTGGGATCCAGGCTAACGTAGCCCTCGTTCACCTCTCTTACATTTTGTGTTCTGATGTTCCTTTCGCATTGTCCTTTCACCTTGAAGCCATTTAAGAGGGTGGGGGAGGGGCTAAATTCAGTTATTGGAATGGGAATAAATTGTGAGAACCCTTCCTCAGGAGGCAAGACTCCACATTCGCGCTATAAATCATTATAACAAGCTCTTTTGCACAGACTCTGTCTCACACACACACACACACACTCTCATACACACTTTTTCTCTCACACACACTCACTCTTACATACACTCTCTCTCACACACACTCTCTCTCACACACACTCTCTCACAAACACATTCTCTCAGATACATACTTCTCTGACATGCACTGTCTTTCTCACACACACTCTCACTCACTCTCTTTCTCTCACACACACACACACTCTCTCAGACACACTCTCTCTCTTTCACTCACTCTCTCTCTCTCAAACACACACACACACACACACACACACACACACACACACACACGAGAGTGTTCCTTATAATGATGTATGTGTGCAGTCAGAGCTAAGCGTAATGTTAATTGGCTCCATACATCTCTCGGGAGCCTAGCTTGAGTTCACTAGAATATTAATCCAGTGACACAGTGAATGTTTGGGGGGACCCCGGGTTCAAATCGCACCACAGCAGCTGGTGAAATTGGAATTCTACTAAAACAATATTCAGAATTAAGAATCTGCTGATGACCATGAAACCATTTTCAAAAAACCCCATCTGGTTCACTAATGTCCTTTAGGGAAGGAAATCTGCCATCCTTATCCAGTCTGGCCTACATATGACTCCAGAGCCACAGCAATGTGGGTAATGCTCAACTGCCCTCCGAGGGTAATTGCAGATGGGCAATAAATACTGGCCCAGCCAATGACACCCATATCCCATGGATGAATTTTTAATAAACCATAAAACCAACCGTGAACTGGCCTTGTGACTGCTGGGAGAAATTGAGGTCTATGGGGACAGAGTATTATGTGATCACTGGCATCAGGCATTTAAAGCTTTATTTATTGTGTCACATTAACACTGCAATGAATTTATTGCGAAAATCCCATAGTCGCCACACTCCAACACCTGTTTGGGTACACTGAGGGAGAATTTAGCACGGCCAATGCACCCTAGCCAGCACGTCTTTCAGACTGTGGGAGGAAACCCGAGCACCCGAAGGAAACCCACGCAGACATGGAGAGAATGTGCAAACTCTGCACAGTGTGTCACCCAAGGCCAGAATTGAATCTGAGTCCTTGGCACTGTGAGGCAGCAAGGCTAACCACTGTGCCACCATGCTGTCCTACCATAATCTGGAGCTCCATCTTTCTCAGCTGGAGTTCCAATCTGGATATACCAAGGAAAATGATGTGTGGCTGCTCCTGGGGCCATTCTATGTAGTGTAGGACCATCTAAAAGCGTTCCCCCCCTCCCACCCCCATCCCTGCTAGTTAATGGCACCAGCTGCTTTATTCTGCTAATGCTTAAATGCCCCAGACACTTTGATATGAGAAGCTAGGTGCACAAAGGCACAATAGATCACAGTGCAGAAAGAGGTCCTTCAGCCCATCGAGTCTGCATCAAACACAATCCCACCCAGGCCCTATACCCACTAATCCCTCTAACCTACACATCCCTGGACAGTAAGGGGTAATTTCTTAGCATGGCCAATCAACCTAACCTGCACATCTTTGGACTGTGAGAGGAAACCGGGGTACCCAGAGGAAACCCACACAGACACAAGGAGAATGTACAAACTCCACACAGACAGTGACCCAAGCTGGAAATTGAACCCAGGACCCTGTAGCTGTAAAGCAGCAGTGCTAACACTGTGCCACCGTGCCAGGGGTTAATGTGGGACAGAGACAGAAGAGGCATGGGGTAAGTCTGGTGGTGGGGGGGGGGATTCGAGTGATCGCGGTGGGGGGGACAGGTTGTTGGGGAGAGTCAGGAGTGAGGGCATAATCGGGAATTAAGGCAGTGACACAGTGGCACAGTGGTTAGGGCTGCTGCCTCAGAGCGGCAGAGATCCGGGTTCCATTCCAGTTTTGGGCCACTGACTGTGCAAAGCCTGCATGTTCTCCCCATGTCTGTGTGGGATATCTCCGGGTGCTCAGGTTTCCTCCCACAGTCTGCATGACACTACATTGCCCCTTAATACTCAAAGATGTACAGATTAGGTGAATTGGCCATGCTAAATTGCCCTTAATGCTCAAAGATACACAGGTCAGGATAGCTAGGATGTAGAGAAAGGTTACCAAATGTGAGATAGGTCCATTCAAAAATCTGATAGCAGCAAGGAAAAAGCTGTTCTTAAGAACTAGGAGCAGGAGTCAGCCATCTGACCCCCTCGAGCCTGCTCCGCCATTCAATAAGATCATGGCTGATCTTTTCATGGACTCAGCCCTAACCATAACCCTTAATTCCTTTACTGTTCAAAAATCTATCTATCCTTGCCTTAAAAACATTCAATGAGGGAGCCTCAACTGGGCAGGGATTTCCACAGATTCACAACCCTCTGTGTGAAGAAGTTCCTCCTCAACTCAGTCCTAAATCTGCTTCCCCTTATTTTGAGGCCATGCCCCCTAATTCTGGTTTCACCCACCAGTAGAACATAGAGCATAGAACATTACAGCGCAGAACAGGCCCTTCAGCCCTTGATGTTGCGCCGACCATTATAAAAAGCAATGCCCCTCCAAACTAATCCATTCCCTTCTCTTCCATAAACTTATCAACTAACCTCTTCAACGCCACCAAACTTGGCGCATCTACAACTGCCGCAGGCAGGGCATTCCACTCCCTAACCACCCTCTGGGTAAAGAACCTACCTCTGATATCCGTCCTATAACTATCACCCTTAATTTAAAGCTGTGTCCCCGTGCTAGCTTTCTCCATCCTAGGAAAAAGGCTATCACTGTCCACCCTATCTAAACCTCTAATCATCTTATATGCTTCGATAAGGTCTCCTCTTAGCCGCCTCCTCTCTAACGAAAACAACCTCAAATCCCTCAGCCTCTCTTCATAAGACCTGCCCTCCATACCAGGCAACATCCTGGTAAACCTCCTCTGTACCCTCTCCAATGCCTCCACATCTTTCTTATAATGTGGGGACCAGAACTGCACACAATACTCCAAGTGCGGCCGCACTAGAGTTTTGTACAGTTGCAACATGACGTTGCTCCGAAATTCAATCCCCCTACCAATAAAAGCTAAGACTCCATATGCCTTCTTAACAACCTTATCGACTTGACTGCCTACTTTCAGGGATCTATGCACATACACCAAGATCCCTCTGTTCATCAAGACTACTAAGAATCCTACCATTAGCCCTATACTCTACACATTTATTATTCCTGCCAAAGTGCATTACCTCACACTTTTCCACATTAAACTCCATTTGCCACCTCTCGGCCCAGCTCTGCAACTTGTCCAAGTCCCTCTGCAAACTATAACACCCCTCTTCACTATCTACACTCCACCGACTTTAGTGTCATCTGCAAATTTACTAATCCATCCTTCAATACCCTCATCCAGATCATTTATAAAAATTACAAACAGCAGGGGCCCCAAAACAGACCCCTGAGGTACACCACTTGTAACAGTGGAAACAACGTCCCTGCTTCTATCTTATCGATTCCCTTCATAATCTTAGATGTTTCTATAAGATACCCCCTCATTCTTCTGAATTCCAATGAGTATAGCCCCAGTCCATTCAGTCTCACCTCATAAGCCAACCCTCTCAACTCCGGAATCAACCTAGTGAATCTCCTCTGCACCCCTTCTAGTGCCAGAATATCCTTTCTCAAGTAAGGAGACGAAAACTGTCCACAGTAACTCCAGGTGTGGCCTCACCAGCACCTTATACAGCTGCAAGATTAACTCCATCCCTCTCGCAATGAAGGACAAAATTCCATTTGCCTTCTTAATTACCTGCTGCGCCTACAAACCAACTCTTTGTGATTCCTGCACAAGGACACCCAGGTCCCTCTGCATAGCAGCATTCTGCATTTTTTTTACTATTTAAATAATCGTCCATTTTGCTGGTATTCCTACCAAAATGGATGATCTCACATTTACCAACGTTGTATTCCATCTGCCAGACCCTCACCCACTCACTTAGATTATCTATATCCCTTTGCAGACTTTCAGCGTCCTCTGCACGTTTTGCTCTTCTAACCATCTTAGTGTCATCTGTGAATTTTGACACATTACACTTGGTCCCCAACTCCAAATCATCTCTATAAATCATAAACAGTTGAGGTCCCAACACTGATCCCTGAGGCACACCACTAGTGACTGATCGCCAGCCAGAAAAACACCCATTTACCCCCAATCTTTGCTTTCTGTTAGTTCCTGAGTCAGTTGGTATGTGACCTCAAACTTTTGTATCTTTTTCCTGATGGAAGAATGTGGAAGAAAATGTGTCCAGGGGCATGGGGTCTTTAATTATTCTGGCTGCCTTTTTGAGGCAGTAGGAAGTGTAGACAGAGTCAATAGATGGGAGGCTGGTTTGTGTAATGAATTAGGCTACATTAACGACCCTTTGTAGTTTCTTGCAGTCTTGGGCAGGAGCCCTTTCTGTGGTGCATTTGTAAAAGCTGGTGAGAGACATAGCTGATGTACCAAATTTCCTTAGCTTCCCAAGGAAGTAGCAGGGTTGGTGAGCTTGCTTAACTGTAGTATCGGCATGGAGGAGACCAGGATAGGTTGTTGGTGATCTGGACACCTAAAAGCTTGAAGCTCTCAATCATTCTTACTTTGTCCCCATTGATGTAGACAGGGGCATGTTCTCCACTACTTTTCCTGAAGTCGATGACTATCTCCTTCATTTTTTTCTTTGTTCTTTAAGGTTTTTCTTTTTCATTTAATTAGTGCATCATAATCAGACCAGGCTTGGAAGGCTGAAAGATTCCAGCATTCTACTCTCCATTGCTTTTTCCTCCTTTGTTCATAACATGTGTGTGTACCATCTACAAGATGCACTGCAGCAATTCACCAAAGCTCCTTCGGCCGCACATTCCAAACCTCTGCCAAAGTAGAAGGGCAAGGACAGCAGATGCCTGGGAACTCCCCCACCGGCAAGCTCCTCTCCTAATCACTCATCATCCTGACCTGGAAGTACATTGGCCATTCCTTCACTGTCGCTGGGTCAAAACCTTGGAAGTGCCTCCCTAACAGCACAATGGTTGTACCTACACCTGGACTACAGTGCTTCAAGAACATGGCTCAGCCGCCACCTTCTCAAGGGGCAATTAGAGACGGGCAATAAAAGCTGGGCCTCGCCAGCCATGCCCACACCCTGTAATAACTTTTTAAGACCTCAGATCTGAGCCATGGTTAATATAGATTTTAAGAAGCATCTGTTTAGACGGTGAATTGAAACAAACTTCGGAAGTCGTTATCTCCACAGAGTCCAAACACAGCAGATGTACACTGACTCAACACAGAATGAAACAAATCTCAAACGTTCAGCCGAGCAGTGAATCATTTGGTATGCTGAAATCAAATTGCAGAAAGCAGCAGGTAATGTTATATAACTTGGTCTTGTGGCTTTACTTTTGTGAAATGCAGATTTTAAATGTGGTTGTGCAACCTCAAGCACGCAGAGGACCACCAGTATATCAGGGAATGCACACCGTGAGGTTAGATACAGAGTAAAGCTCCTTCTACACTGTCCCCCATCAAACACTCCCAGGACAGGTACAGCACGGAGTTAGATACAGAGTAAAGCTCCCTCTACACTGTCCCCCATCAAACACTCCAAGGACAGGTACAGCACGGGGTTAGATACAGAGTAAAGCTCCCTCTACACTGTCCCCTATCAAACACTCCCAGGACGGGTACAGCACAGGGTTAGATACAGAGTAAAGCTCCCTCTACACTGTCCCCATCAAACACTCCCAGGACAGGTACAGCACGGGGTTAGATACAGAGTAAAGCTCCCTCTACACTGTCCCCATCAAACACTCCCAGGACAGGTACAGCACGGGGTTAGATACAGAGTAAAGCTCCCTCTACACTGTCCCCATCAAACACTCCCAGGACAGGTACAGCACGGGGTTAGATACAGAGTAAAGCTTCCTCTACACTGTCCCCATCAAACACTCCCAGGACAGGTACAGCACGGGGTTAGATACAGAGTAAATCTCCCTCTACACTGTCCCCCCATCAAACAATCCCAGGACAGGTACAGCACAGGGTTAGATACAGAGTAAAGCTCCCTCTACACTGTCCCCATCAAACACTCCCAGGACAGTTACAGCACGGGGTTAGATACAGAGTAATGCTCCCCCTACACTGTCCCCCATCAAACACTCCCAGGACAGGTACAGCACGGGGTTAGATACAGAGTAAAGCTCCCTCTACACTGTCCCCCCATCAAACACTCCCAGGACAGGTACAGCACGGGGTTAGATACAGAATAAAGCTCCCTCTACATTGTCCCCCTATCAAACAAAGAACAAAGAACAAAGAACAAAACAGCGCGGGAAACAGGCCCTTTGGCTCAGCGAGCCCGCACCGCCACCTCGATGTTCCCACTTCTACCTTTACAATCTTACAAGCTTTCGGAAATGCTGTTCCTTCGTCCTTTCCAGTCTACAGGAAGATGTGAATAGGGAGGTCACGGATAAGGTTTCTAGGTCGCAGCAGTATAGTGGCAAACGGGAGGGTGGTTTGAAGTGTGTCTACTTTAATGCGAGGAGCATACGCAATAAGGTGGATGAACTTGCAGCCTGGATTGGTGCTTGGGACTTCGATGTTGTGGCCATTTCAGAGACGTGGATAGAGCAGGGGCAGGAATGGTTGTTGCAGGTTCTGGGGTTCAGATGTTTCAGTCAGAGCAGAGGGGGTGGTAGAAGAGGGGGAGGAGTGGCATTGTTAGTTAAGGACAGCATTACGGTGGCAGAAAAGACGTTTGATGTGGACTTGTCTGCTGAGGTAGTGTGGGCTGAGATTAGAAACAAGAAAGGAGAAGTCACACTGTTGGGAGTTTTTTATAGGCCTCCAAAAAGTTCCAGAGAAGTAGAGGAAGGGATTGCAAAGTTGATCCTGGATAGGTGTGGAAGTAACAGGGTAGTTGTAATGGGGGCTTTAACTTTTCTAATATCGATTGGAAAAGCTATAGTTCAAGTACGTTAGAGGGGTCAGTTTTTGTTCAATGTGTGCAGGAAGGTTTCATGACTCAGTATGTAGATAGGCCAACAAGAGGTGAGGCTATATTGGATTTGGTACTGGGTAATGAACCAGACCAGGTGTTAGACTTGGAGGTGGGTGAGCACTTTGGTGATAGTGACCACAATTCGGTGACGTTTACCTTAGTGATGGAAGGGATGGGCACATACCGAATAACAGTAGTTATAGCTGGGGGAAAGGTAATTATGAGGCTATTAGGAGAGATTTAAGATGCATAGGGTGGAGCAGGAAATTGCAGGGGCTGGGGACATCTGAAATGTGGAGCATATTTAAAGAACAGCTTCTGCATGTCCTTAATGAATATGTACCTGCCAGGCAGGGAGGAAGTGGTCGAGTGAGGGAACCATTGTGTACTAGGGAAGTTGAATCTCTGGTGAAGAGGAAGAAGGAGGCTTATATAATGATGAGACATGAAGGCTCAGTTAGGGCAATGGAGAGCTATAAATCAGCCAGGAAGGAGCTAAAGAGGGAGTTGAGAAGAGCTAGAAGAGGACACGAGAAGACTTTGGCGGATAGCATTAAGGAGAATCCTAAAGCTTTTTACAGGTATATAAATAATAAAAGATTGGTTAGGGCAAGATTAGGGCCAGTCAGAGATAGCAGTGGGAAGTTATGCGTGGAGCCTGAGGCGATAGGAGAGACACTGAATGAGTATTTTTTGTCAGTATTCACGCAGGAGAAAGACAATGTTGTCGGGGAGAATACTGAGATACCAGGTTGTAGACTGGGCAGGATTGAGGTTCATAAGGAGGAGGTGTTGGCGAATCTTGAGGATATGAAAATTGATAAGTCCCCTGGGCCAGATGGGATTTACCCCAGGATTCTCTGGGAGGTTAGAGAGGAGATTGCAGAGCCTTTGGCTTTGATCTTCATGTCGTCGTTAGCTACAGGTATAGTGCCGGAAGACTGGAGGATGGCAAATGTTGTCCCTTTGTTCAAAAAGGGGAGTAGGGGCCATTTTGGAAACTATAGACCGGTGAGCCTGACTTCTGTTGTGGGCAAGGTCTTGGAAAGAATTATAAGGAATAGGATTTATAAGCATCTAGAGAGAAATAAATTGATTAGGGATAGTCAGCACGGTTTTGTGAAGGGTAGGTCATGCCTCACAAACCTTATTGAGCTTGTTGAGGAGGTGACCAAAGAGGTAGATAAGGGTAAGGCAGTTGATGTAGTGTATATGGATTTTAGCAAAGCGTTTGATAAGGTTCCCCATGGTAGGCTACTGCAGAAAGTGCAGATGCATGGGATTGAAGGTGATTTAGCAGTTTGGATTAGGAATTGGCTAGCTGATAGAAGACAGAGGGTGGTGGTTGATGGGAAATATTCAACCTGGAGTGCAGTTACAAGTGGTGTACCTCAATGATCTGTTTTGGGGCCACTGCTGTTTGTCATTTTTATAAATGACCTAGATGAGGGTGTAGAGGGTTGGATTAGTAAATTTGCTGACGATACCAAAGTGGGGGGAGTTGTAGACAGCGAGGATGGATGTTACAGTTTGCAGAGGGACATAGATAGGTTGCAGAGCTGGGCCGTGAGGTGGCAAATGGAATTCAATACGGATAAGTGTGAGGTGATTCACTTTGGTAGGAATAACAGGCATATGAAATATAGGGCTAATGGAAGACCCTTAATAGTGTTGTCGAGCAGAGGGATCTTGGGGTACAAGTACATAGCTCTTTGAAAGTTGGCACCCAGGTTGATAAAGTTGTTAAGAAGGCGTACGGTGTGTTAGCTTTTATTGGTAGAGGGATTGAATTTAGGAGCCGTGAGGTTATGTTACAACTGTACAAAACTCTGGTGCGGCCGCACTTGGAGTATTGCGTACAGTTCTGGTCGCCGCATTATAAGAAAGATGTGGAAGCATTGGAAAGGGTGCAGAGGAGGTTTACCAGGATGTTGCCTGGTATGGTGGGAAGGCCTTATGAGGAAAGGCTGAGGGACCTGAAGTTATTTTCATTAGAGAGAAGAAGGTTACGCGGTGACCTAATTGAGGCGTATAAGATGATCAAGGGATTGGATAGGGTGGATAGTGAGAGCCTTTTTCCTCGGATGGTGATGACCAACACGAGGGGACATAACTTTAAATTAAGAGGTGGTAGTTATAGGACGGATGTCAGAGGCAGGTTCTTTACACAGAGGGTGGTGAGGGCGTGGAATGCCCTGCCTGCAGCAGTTGTGGACTCGCCTACTTTGGGGGCATTCAAATGTTTGGTGGATAGGCATATGGATGATATTGGAATAGTTTAGGTTAGAGGGTCCACTGGCCGGCGCAACATCGAGGACCGAAGGGCCTGTACTGCGCTGTAATGTTCTATGTTCTATGTTCGTCAGATGTGTGGAAGGTTCTGATCAGAGAAGGGCAGATAAAGACACACACAGTTTACAGGATGCTTCTGTAAAGTAGTAATCTTTCAGGGTTTTGGTTTGTCCCTGAAAGCTAGTGGTGTTTACTACCAAATAAACCTGTTGGACTTTAACCTGGTGTTGTGAGATACTTACTGAGTTTATCCCAGTCCAGCGCCAGTACCTCCACATCACAACTACCTTTCTCTCTCTCTCGGCAGGGGTGAGCTGGATGGTCTTGCTGCTCACATTTCACACATGATTAGCTCTTCCCATTTGCAAGGTTGCTGCCGGTGGGGCTTGGGGATTGCTTGGAAGATTGATGCTACGCCTTTTAGTTGACGGATAGCTTCTGCCCGTGTCCCATGCATGCATCAGGGGCTTAACCCCTCTCTCCCCGCCATACAGAGAATGATGTCTATTTACCCAGGCAATAGGGCAGAAGACATTTCATAGCCCAGCACATCGCAACAGTGAAATAATTAAATCTCATCTTTCTCTTCTGATCATTTCAATCACCCATTGCACGCCTGAGTGGTAGGTATAGTATTGCAGCATGGAATCCCTGGCACTGTGAGGCAGTAGTGCTAACCACTGTTGCACTGTGTTGCCCATTTAATGCCCCTTCAGGAATGTATCTGACCCAGTTCTTATCGAGTCTGGGTTGATTTGTAACTCCAGCCCTGCATCAATGTGACGTCCTGACTGCCTTCTGAAGTGCCCTGGGGTGCCACTCAGTTGCATTCAAGAAGGGAGCATCCCCATTACACCATAATAGACATACTAACAACGCCCAGAAGCTTGGGTGGATGTAGCTGTTACTGGGTGGGGGCATGACTATAAAGTTCATGGTGGGAGATATAGGAGGGATGTCCAAGGTAGATTCTTCACTCAGAGAGTGGTTGGGGTGTGGAATACACTGCCTGCCGTGATAGTGGAGTCGGACACTTCAGGAACTTTCAAGCGGTTATTGGATAGACACATGGAGCACTCCAGAATGATAGGGAGTGGGATAGCTTGATCTTGGGATTGGACATAGCTCAGCACAACATTGAGGGTCGAAGGGCCTGTACTGTGCTGTAATGATCTATTCCTACGTTCTGACTTGTGTATACGTGGAAGAGGTAACTGTAAAGTCTTAGCCGGGGATTTAGTTTAATGTCACATCTGAAAGCCAATGGTATTCCCTGGAGCTGCACTGGGAGCACAGTGCTCCAATTATGTGCTGAAGCATATAGAGTGAGACCCACGGCTCTGGGGCAAGAATAAGCCATTGCTATTCGCCATAGATTTGTGAAAAAAGACTGCAAACAGACAGTTTGTTCTAGAACCTTACACTTGTGGAAAAACACAGCTTGATATGATTCCTGCTCTGACCAACATCACAAGAAACTTCAAAAGGGTCATGAACATAGCCCTGTCTATCACGCAACCCAGCCTCCCATCCATTGATTCTGTCTTCACTTCCCGCTGCCTGGGTAAAGTAGCCAGTGTAATTAAAGACTCCACGCACACTGGACAGGTCATGTCATTCGTGTGTCAGATTAGCTCATACACAAGCAGCTCCTTTTTGGGGAACTCTCTGCTGGAAGACGTTTGCATGGAGGGCAGAAGAAATGTTTCAAACACTCACTCAAGGCCTCTCTGAAGTCGCTTGACATTGACACGACCACCTGGGGAAACGTTGGCACAAAACCGCCCTCCCTGGCACAGCCTCATCCACAAGGGCTGTCAAGCTTATGGAGCAAGGTGTTTTGCTGAAGCACAATTTAACCACGAGTTGCACAAGTCCAGAGCCACCAGCGCAACAACTACAGGGTCTACACAAGTCTGTCCAATGTGTGCCAGGACATTCCGTGCCCCAATTGGCCTGATCAGTCATCTTCGGACACACCGGAACCAGCCTCAAAATGACTAATGGTGTCGAGGTCCTCATCAATGACAATGGACGAGCAACAGCTATCCCCGGACATTCTCTCTTCCACCGTCTTCCATCAGGAAAAAGATACAAAAGTCTGAGGTCACATACCGACCAACTCAAGAACAGCTTCTTCCCTGCTGCTTTTGAATGGACCTACCTCGCATTAAGTTGATCTTTCTCTACACCTCTCACTGCGACTGTAACACTCCATTCTGTAATCTCTCCTTTCCTTCTCTATGAATGGTATGCTTTGTATAGTGTGCGAGAAACAATACTTTTCTTTATGTTAATACATGTGACAATAATAAATCAAATCTAACAGGTGACATTCAATATAGTGGTTTCATGGCAAAAATAAAAAAAATGATATCACTCTTTCAATTGAATCCTTCAGTTTTATACCATCCAATTGTTATTCTTCTCACGTGTGAGAAAATGTCACAAATAATTGCAGGCATGCAGACTTCCCCAACATTGAAAAAAAACAGGAGATTTAATTAATTCACATCCACAATAGACACACAGGTGGAAATACATTATGTTCTGTTTTATTTGCTGTGTACAGTTGTAGTCATACAGCTTCTTATATTACCTGGTGAATAAAAATTAAATGGAATCTATATGTGTGTGTGTGCACGCATGTGCATCTGCAAGTGTGTGTGTGTGTGTGTGTGTGTGACCGTGCATTTCTATGTGTGTGTTTCTATATGAGCGTGTGTGTGAGTGTGATTGTGTGTATGTGTGCTTGTGTGTTTTCTACGTGTGTGTGTATGTGGGTGTTTCCGTGTGTGTGCATGTGTCTGTGCACGAATGTGTTTCTTGTGTGTGCATGTGTGTGTGCACACATGTGCAAGAATGTATTTCTATGTGTGTGAGTATGTATTTCTGTGTGCATGTTTCTAGGTGTGTGTGTGGGTATGAGTGTGTGTGTGTGTACACGTGTTACTGTGTGTTTGCACATGTGTGTGCATGTGAGCATATATATGCGAGTGTGCATTTCTATGTGTATGTGTGCTTCCATGTACATGTTTCTGTGTGTGTGTGTGTGTGCGTGTGTGTGCGTGTGTGTGTTTCTGTGTGTGTGCATGTCTGTGCACACGTTTCTCTGTGTGTGCACGTGTGTGTTTGTGTGTATGATGGTTAGCCAATCACATCTCCATCCATACCTCAGTTAAAATACTCTGTAGAGTTTTCTTAAGAACCATCATAACTAGGTGCATTCAGCCCCTCGAGCTTGTGCTATCATTCAATACCATCATGGCTGATCTCATCTCTGCCTTAATTCCACTTTCCTGCCCGTTCTCCATAACCCTTTGACCCCGTTACTCATTAACAATCTGTCCGTCTCCTCCTAAAATTTACTCAATGTCCCAGCATCCATCACACATACAGGTGCACCACAGAAAGCTATGCTCTGCCCAAGACTGCAAGGAACTACAGTAGGTTGTGAATGTAGCCCAATCCATCACACAAACCAGACTCCCATCCAATGACTCTGTCTTACACTTCCCGCTGCCTTGGAATAGCAGCCGGCAAAATCAAGGACCCCGGACATTCTCTCCCCCATCTTCTTCCATCAGGAAAAGGATACAAAACTCTGGGGTCACGTACCGACCGACTCAAGAACAGCTTCTTCTCTGTTGCTTCAGGCTTTTGAATGGACCCACCTTGCATTAAGTTGATCTTTCTCTACGCCCTCAATCTCACTACCGTAACACTACATTCTGCACTCTCCCCTTTTCTTCTCTATGAATGGTATGCTTTGCCTGTATAGCACACAAGACACAATTCTTTTCACTGTCTCCCAGTGACAATAACAAATCAAATCAGGTCACTCTGGGATAATGAATTTCACAAATTCACCACCCTTTAAGAAAACCAATTTCTCCTCATCTCTACCACCCCTTATTGGGGTGGCACAGTGCACGCTGTTTGCACTGCTGCCTCACAGTGACAGTGACCCGGATTCGATTCCCGGCTTGGGTCACTTTCCGTGTGGAGCTTGCACATTCTCCCCATGTCCGCATGGGTTTCCTTCACGTGCTCCGGTTCCCTCCCACAGTTCAAAAGATGCCACCATGTCACCCGTATGTCAGACAAGCACATTCCCAAGCAGTTCCTTTTTGGGGAATTCTCTACTGGAAGAGGTGAACTGGTCCCTCAATGTACCTGGACAGGTGCCAGAAGTCAGGAAGTCAGGAATTGAACCTGAGTCTCTGGCGCTGTGAGGCAGCAGTGCTAACCACCATGTTGCCCGTTTAATGCATCTTCAGGGAGGCACTGACTCAATCCTTATCAGGTCTGTGCCACCATGCTCCAAATCCCACTAAAACATGAGCTTGGGAGAAGACGGAATCCTCTATTCCGGAACGATATGACACAGTAAGCCTGGTAAGAAGTCTCACAACACCAGGTTAAAGTCCAACAGGTTTATTTGGTAGCAAACGTCCCCTAGCTTTCGGAGTGCTGATCCTTCATCAGGTGAATGGAGAGTTCTGATTACAAACAGGCATATAAAGACATACACTCAATGTACAGAATAATGATTAGAATGTGAATCTTTACAGCCAATCGAGTCTTAAAGATGCAGACAATGTGAGTGGAGATAGCATTAAGTATAGGTTAAAGAGATGAGTATTGTCTCCAGACAGGACAGTAAGTGGGATGTTGCACGCCCAGGCAAGACTGTTCTCTTCATGCTGGCGAACACTTCAGCAGTCACGGGCATTCGGCCTCTGATCTTCGGGTAAACGTTCTTCAAGGGGGCCTTCGCAACACACGACAGCGCAAAGTCGCTGAGCAGAAACTGATAGCCAAGTTCCGCACACATGAGGACAGTCTGAACTGGGATCTTGGGTTCATGTCACACTATCTGTAACCCCCGCGACTTGCAAAATCTCTCTAACTGTCCTGTCTGGAGACAATACACATCTCTTTAACCTGTGCTTAACCCTCTCTCCACTCACATTGTCTGTACCTTTAAGACTTGATTACCAGTAAAGACTTGCATTCCAACCATTATTTTGTAAATTGAGTTTGTGTCTTTATATACCCTGTTTGTGAACACAACTCCCACTCACTTGACGAAGGAGCAGAGCTCCGAAAGCTAGTGGCCTTTGCTACCAAATAAACCTGTTGGACTTTAACCTGGTGTTGTGAGACTTCTTACTATGTTTACCCCAGTCCAACGCCAGCATCTCCACATCAGCATAAGCCTGGCACAGTTTTGAGTAACAGAAAACAGTCTCGAGACTTAAGAGATTTATTTTATTCAAAATGAATGGCCATTTGACAGATTTGTTGGCGAGGCAACAAAAAAAAGGAGGTTAGAAATTGACAGTCCTGTGGAAATAATTAAAGAGCAAGCTGGAAAAGAATGTCATTACACACAGACGGATTAGGAAGTGTAATTCTCCATCACCAGTTACCACTGGAACCGAGTCTGTAAGTTGGTGTTAAATGGATTTGGTAATTACTTCAGAAAGAGGATATTAGAGAGACGAGAGGTTGAGTAAGAGGATGGGATTAGACAGAGCAGCTTGTGTTTTGGTACAATGGGATGGGATGTTCTGGGATACGGAGTCTGCTGGGACAGTCGAGACAGATTTTACCGTAACTTTCTAAAGGGAAGGATATAAATACCACCAGGGAGCAGGGCTTCGGGGAGGGGGGGGGGGGGGGGATAATTAGACAACTCTGTCGGAGAGCCAGCACAGCAAGATGGGCCGAATGACCCGCAACTCTGCTGTGAGATTGAGACATTAGTACAGGCTCTGCTAGAATGTGTGTGACTGTGAGTGTGTGTGCACATTATGTGTGTGTGTGTGTGTGTGTGTGTGTGTGTGTTTGTGTGTGCGTGGGTGTGTGTGTGGGTGTGGG
The DNA here is from genome assembly GCA_024679065.1 of Sphyrna mokarran. NCBI lineage: Eukaryota > Metazoa > Chordata > Chondrichthyes > Carcharhiniformes > Carcharhinidae > Sphyrna > Sphyrna mokarran. The sequence continues at coordinate 1,439,712 of JAGIQG010000035.1, read as the reverse complement.
TGTGAGGGTGTTTGTGTGCGTGAGTGTGGGTATGTGTGTGGGTGTGTGTGTGGGTGTATGAGTTGTGTGAGTTGTGAGTGTGAGTGTGTATATGTGTATGTGTGAGTGTGGTTGAGAGTGAATGTGTGAGAGTGTGTGAGTGTTTGTGAGAGTGTGCATATGTGAGTGTATGAGTGAGTTTGTGTGAGTGTGTGTGAGCATGTGAATGTGTGGCTGTGTGTGTGAGTGTGTGTGACAGTGAGTGTGTGAATGTGTGTGTGTGGGTGTGAGTGTGTGTGTGTGTATGGGTGTGTGTGTGAGGGTGTTTGTGTGTGAGTGTGGGTGTGCTGTGTGAGTGTGAGTGTGCATGTGAGTGTGTGTGTTATGTGTGTGTGGGTGTATGTGTGGGTGTTTGTGTGTGGGTGTGGGTGTAAGTGTGAGTGCATATGAGATTGTGCGAGTGTGTGTGTGTGAATGTGTCTGAGTTAGAGTGTGTGTGAGTGTGTGTGACAGTGTGAGTGTGTGTGACAGTGTGTGTGTGTGTGTGTGAGTATGAGTGTGTGTCCATGTTTTGGGTGTGTAATTTATTGGGAGAACAATTGGAACTATTAAAGCATTGGTCTGGCAGATGGATGAAGGTGTCAATGGGATGGGAGAGAAAAATAGGCAAACATATCGGCTGGGATTCTCTGACCTTGCTCCGGTCAGGGGTTCTCCGACCTCACCCAAGGAGCTGGGATTCTCCGACCTCACTCCAGGCTGGGATTCTTTGACCTCGCTCCTGGGCCTGGGATTCTTTGACCTCGCTCCTGGGCCTGGGATTCTTTGACCTCGCTCCTGGGACTGGGATTCTTTGACTTCGCTCCTGGGCCTGGGATTCTTTGACCTCGTTCCTGGGCCTGGGATTCTTTGACCTCGCTCCTGGGCCTGGGATTCTTTGACCTCGCTCCTGGGCCTGGGATTCTTTGACCTCGTTCCTGGGCCTGGGATTCTTTGACCTCGCTCCTGGGCCTGGGATTCTTTGACCTCGCTCCTGGGCCTGGGATTCTTTGACCTCGCTCCTGGGCCTGGGATTCTTTGACCTCGCTCCTGGGCCTGGGATTCTTTGACCTCGCTCCTGGGCCTGGGATTCTTTGACCTCGCTCCTGGGCCTGGGATTCTTTGACCTCGCTCCTGGGCCTGGGATTCTTTGACCTCGCTCCTGGGCCTGGGATTCTTTGACCTCGCTCCTGGGACTGGGATTCTTTGACCTCGCTCCCTGTGGTTGGGATTTTCCAGTCTCCCCCTGCAGTGAACAAAGATTTGGCTGAGCACCAAATTCTCCATCATCGCTGGCAGTGGCGATGTGGTGTGAATGGGCAGAGAATTTCCGGGGAATAGAATGTGATGAATATCCCGGGAAAAGAATAAGAAAGTTAGTTTGGGATCGGGACCAAGGTTGCGAAGGAGCCCCCAAGCGTGTCAACATTCCTTCTGTCCCCCCCTGCCGAGGGACACTCCCGCTCCGACCTGCCATTGTAGATATTGTCACTTCTGACAAGAACTTAATAAGGGCACAGCGTGCGAAGGTGCCGAAATAAATGGGATTTAACAGGATCGCAGAATGCTAATGAGATCCTCGCAGGCTGCTTATTAAAAAGTAAAGATGTTTCTGCTGGCATCAGACCTCACTCCTCTCCCCGGATCAAAGAAACCTCAGTGCGTGTGCAATCTCGATTTCTGGAGTGATGTGACAGGCGTGCTTTCGAGAAGTGAAATATACTTCAGAGCGAGAAGCAAGTTGTATTTTTTTATTGTCTTTCAACGGGGAGTTTAGTCACGAAAGTCAGAATCACAAATAACGTGAAATGGAATTATACAAAACAGCGGGGGGGGGGCAGCTAATTCTCTGATTGGGTTTTGATAATTGCCTTTTTGATTCCTCCGGCAAAACTCCATCGACAATCAGGGCCAAATCTGCCTAAATGTGTATGTGTCTGTATGTGCCTGTGTATGTATATGTGTGTGTGTTTATGTGCATGTATGTGGTGTGTGTGTGTGCTCGTGTGTATGTCTGTATGTGCCTGTGTATGCATATGTGTGTGTTTATGTGCATGTGTGTGGTGTGTGTGGCGCGCGCGTGTGTGTGTGGTGTGTTGTGTCTGTATGTGCCTGTGTATGTATATGTGGTGTGTTTATGTGCATGTATGTGGTGTGTGTGTGTGTGCGTGTGTATGTGTCTGTATGTGCCTGTGTATGCATATGTGTGTGTGTTTATGTGCGTGTGTGCGTGTTTGTGGGCATGTGTGTGTGTGTATGTGTGTGCGCATGTGTGCGTGTATGTGTGAGTGTGTGTGTGCGCGTGAGTGTGTGTAAGTCTTCTTGTTGTTAGTTAGGTTAGGTTCTTGTTGGTTAGACCTCATTTGGAATACTGCGTCCAGTTCTGGTCGCCTTACTACCGGAAGGACGTGGAGACTCTGGAGAGAGTACAGAGCGGGTTTACCAGGATGCTGCCTGGTATGGAAGGTCTGAGTTACGAGGAGAGGTTAAGCAAATTGGGACTGTTTTTCTTAGAAAGACGTAGACTTAGAGGAGATCGAATAGAGGTGTGTAAGATTATGAGGGGTAAAGATAGAGTAAACAGGGTTAAGCTTTTTCCTAAGATAGACTCGAGTAGCACAAGGGGTCATGGACTTAGGGTGAGGGGGATAAGGTATAATTTGGATGCTAGAGGAAGTTTTTTCACACAGAGGGTGGTGGGTATGGAATGCGCTGCCATGTAAAGTGGTGGAGGGAGGCACTCTCGAGTTATTTAAGAAATACTTAGATGGGCACATGAACAGAATGGGAATGGAGGGGTATAGAAAACTGATTTAAAATAGGGATCATGAGCCTTGGGAGTCCCTGGGAAGTGTGTAAATAGATGATGATATTGATGTACTTGTTTTTATCCTACAGTTGCTTTGGTCCACCTTGTTGTCTAACAAGGGGCATACACGCGATGGGTCGTGAGAGGGCTGCTCTTGGATTTTTTCGAGAGTATCCTAGTGCTTCACATCGTTAGTGTACGCTTGACCTGGACCATTTGATGGGCAACACGACAGCTCAGTGACTATCGCTGTTGCTGTGCAGATACATGGATTTGGGGCCTGTGTCTGTGGGAGTTTGCGCATTCTCCCCGTGCTTGTGTGGGTTTTCTCCGGGTGCTCCGGTTTCCTCCCACATCCCAAAGATGTGTCTTAGGCTAATTGGCAAAACAAATTCTCCCTAAATTGTCTCAAATTTGGTTTTTAATCCATAGATTTATAAACATAGACAGGGATCACAGGTAGATTTGGGAACATCAGGGTGGCGGCGCGGGCTCGTTGGGCCGAAGGGCCTGTTTCCCATGCTGTTTTGTTCTTTGTTCTTTGTAGTTGTAGTCCGTGTAACCTGAAGTGACTGGCTGAGACAGTGTCCAGAAGCCTGGACTCTGGTCCGCGTGTCGGGACATCCGAATCTCACCAAGGCTGGTGATAATCTGCCGTTTATTTGTAAGATTTGGATTTGTGACAATGGCAGACCAAGTTGATGAAGGGGAAATGGTCGAGAGCCTCATGTTTCTCCATGTCTGGATCATCAATAACCTGTCCTGGTCCCCCCCCATGCTGACACTGGAGTTAAGAAAGCCCATCAATGCCTCTGCTTTCTCAGAAGATGAGGAAATTTGTCATGTCAGCAATGACTCTTCCCAATTTTTCAAATGCACAATAGAAAGCATCATTCCTGGTTGTATCACAGCTTGGCTCCTGCTCTCCTCAAGAAACTACAAAGGGTTGCGAATATAGCCCAGTCCATCACACAAACCATCCTCCCATCCAATTACTCCATCTACACTTCCTGCTGCCTTGCTAACGCACCCAGTATATTCAAGGACCCCATGCACCCCCGACATATTCTCTTCCACCATGGGAGTTAGCACTGCTGCCTCACTGCGCCAGGGACCCAGTTTCAATTCCAGCTTCGAATCACTGTCCATCTTGAGCTTGCATGTTCCCCTCATGTCTGTGTGGATTTCCTCCGGGTGCTCTGGTTTCCTCCCACTGTCCAAGGAGTGCGGGTTAGGTGGATTGGACATGTTAAATTGGTAAGTTTACGGAAATAGAGCCTAGGTGTGATTCTGTTTGGTGCTGACTCAATCGGCCAAACGGCCTCCTTCTGCACTATAGCGATTCTAAGATTCTTCAAAAGGGAAAATGATATAAAAGTCTGAGGTCAGGTACTGACTGACTCAAGAACAGCTTCTTCCCTGCTGCCGTCAGATTTTTGCATTAATTTGACCTTTCTCTACACCCTAGCTATGTCTGCAACACTACATTCTGCAATCTCTTCTTTCCTTCTCGATGAATGGTATGCTTTGTCTTCATAGTGCAAGAAACAAAACTTTTCACTGTAAACCAATACTGTAAACCAATACTTTTCACTGTAAACCAATAAGAAAATCAAATTAAAGCAAATTGGGAGAGTAAAAGGCAGCTCAGATCATCTACAAAGCCAACCTGGCTACGAGACTGTCTCCACAAGCTTCACACACTTTATATTCATGATACTTTGCAAAGGGCAGTGATGTACAGTCGTGCTCGCAATCGTACACCAGTCCTCAATCTACCATCAACCTTGTCCCTTGTCTCTTCACTGAAGGTTATGACCTGTCCCCTCTTCATTTAATAGATTCATAGAATCTCTACAATGCATTTGGCACAACAAGCCCAAAACCACCTCCCCGACAAAGCACCTTATCCATACCTCATGTAATTACCCCGCTGATCCCCCTAACCAGAAGGTCTTTAACACTGAGGGACAATTTAGTATTGGCCAACCCACCAGACTGGTACATCTTTAGACATTAAGGGACAATTGAACACAGCCAATCCATCTAACCTACACGTCTTTCGTCAATTTAACATCACCAATCTACCTAACCTGCACTTCTTGGACTGTGGGAGGAAACCAGAATACCTGGAGGGAACCTACGCAGACACAGGGAGAATATGCGAACTTCAGACTGACAGAGATCCGAACCTGGAATTGAAACTGGGTCCGTGGCGCAGTGAGGCATTAAGGGGCAATTTAGCATGACCAATGCACCTAACCTACATATCTTTGGACAGTAAGGGACAGCTTAACATGGCCAATCCACTTAACCTGCACATCTTTGGACACTAAGGAGCAATTTAGCACGGCCAATCCACCTAACCTACACATCTTTGGACACTAAGGGACAACTTAGCATGGCCAATCCACCTAACCTGCATATCTTTGGACACTAAGGAGCAATTTAGCATAGCCAATCCACCTAACCTACACATCTTTGGACACTAAGGGACAATTTAGCATGGCCATCCACCTAACCTACACATCTTTGGACACTAAGGGACAATTTAGCATGGCCAATCCACCTAACCTACACATCTTTGGACACTAAGAGACAACTTAGCATGGCAACCACCTAACCTGCACATCTTTGGACACTAAGGAGCAATTAGCATGGCCAATCCACCTAACCTGCACATCTTTGGACACTAAGGAGCAATTTAGCATGCCAATCCACCTAACCTGCACATCTTTGGACACTAAGGGACAATTTAGCATGGCCAATCCACCTAACCTGCACATCCTTGGACACTAAGGAGCAATTTAGCATGGCCAATCCACCTAACCTGCACATCTTTGGACACTAAGGGACAACTTAGCATGGCCAATCCACCTAACCTGCACATCTTTGGACACTAAGGAGCAATATAGCACGGCCAATACACCTAACCTACACATCTTTGGACACTAAGGGACAACTTAGCATGGCCAATCCACCTAACCTGCATATCTTTGGACACTAAGGGGAAATTTAGCATGGCCAATGCACCTAACCTGCACATCTTTGGACACTAAGGGACAATTTAGCATGGCCAATCCACCTAACCTGCACATCTTTGGACACTAAGGAGCAATTTAGCATGGCCAATCCACCTAAACCTGCACATCTTTGGACACTAAGGAGCAATTTAGCATGGCCAATGCACCTAAACAGCACATCTTTGGACACTAAGAGACAATTTAGCATGACCAATCCACCTAACCTGCACATCTTTCGGACTGTGGGAGGAAACTGGAGCATCCAGAGGGAACCCATGCAGCCACAGGGAGAACGTGCAAACTCCACACAGACAGCCGGGAATTGAACCCAGCTCCCTGATGCTGTGAGGCAGCAGTGCCAGCTACTGTGCCATCTTGGCTCCCCTTCCCTCAATAGTGGAGAGGTAGGAGGAGAACCTGACAGGTTTAGGTGCAGAATCCGCCTCTCCTAAGCTGAAAATGGACGTCCAAAGTCTCCTTTGGCTTACAGCAGCATTTTCTGTGCCAGCTTCCAGCAGGATAACTAATGGATTAATCTGAATTTAGATTGGCAGACAACCAACCTATTCCCTGGCAAATAGCGACCTCTGATGTTTACGATGCACAAGCACAGTAAAGCTGTTTGCCTAATGCTAGTCCTAGTCCATTCTCATTCCCCTCATAAAATATTAATGCTATGGGGCTTTATTATTATTCATGAAATCAATTACTTGTCATTATTAATAAACATGCTACCTCTGGTGACTGCTGTAATCTATTATTTAAGTCACAAAGTTGTTCCAAGCCAACACAGGCTACAATAAACAGATAGTTAGTGTGAGAGACTCGCCAGGAGATTGGAACTCGGCACATGAGGTATTACACAACCACCCGACTAACCGCACACTGAAGCAGAAATGCTCGGGAGTTTCAGAGTTTGAGGTGCCCAGGTCCTGGTCCCTCCATGTCAACCCCATAGTTAAGGCAGCACGGTGGCACAGTTGTTAGCACTGCTGTCTCACCATGCCAGGAACGCAGGTTCGATTCCCTGCTCAGGTCACTGCCTGCATGGAGTCTGCACGTTCTCCCCATGAATGCGTGGGTTTCCTCCGGATGCTCCGGTTTCCTCCCATACGTCAAAGATGTGCAGGTTTGGCCGTGCTAAATTTTCCCTCAGTGTACCCAAACAGGCGCCCGAGTGTGACGATTAGGGAATTTTCACTGCAACTTCATTGCAGTGTTAATGTCAGCCTACCTGTGGCGAATTTTAAGAAAGCCCACCAATGCCTCTGCTTTCTCAGGAGATAATTCAACATGTCCGCTACAACTCTCACCAATCTTTACAGATGCCCCATTCTGATTGTATCATCGCTCCTTCTCTGCCCAAGACCACAAGAAACTACAAAAGGTCGTGAATGTAACCCAATCCCATCACGCAAACCAGCCTCCCATCCATAGACTCTGTCTATACTTCCCTCGGGAAAAGCAGCCAGCATAATTAAGGACCCTCACACACTCCTGATATTCTCTCTTCCCCCTCCTGTGGGGGAAAAGATACAAAAGTCTGAGGTCGCGTACCAACCGACTCAAGAACAGCTTCTTCCCTGCTGCCGTCAGACTTTTGAATGGACCCTACCTTGCATTAAGTTGGTCTTTCCCTACACCCTAGCTACAACTGTAACACTACATTCTGCACTGTCTCCTTTTCTTTGCTATGTTTTGTCTGTATAGCGCGCAAAAAACAATATTTTTCACTGTACCCCAATACATGTGACAATAATAAATCAAATCAAGTCACAGTGTTCCCACTTGGACTGTTCTTTGTCTTTATGAATAACTCTTGGGTTTGGAATTCCCCCGCTCCCCTCCCTCCCCACTGACCAGCATGCTCCCCAAGAGTGAATTTGGTAAGTGGTCAGTGATTTCAGCCAGTCTAGAACATTCCAGATGGACGGACGGATGGGAGGGAAAGAGTAGATGGAAAATCCCGGCCCTGTTCTGCAGTGGGGAAGCATGGTGGCAATAGTGGTTAGCATTGCTGTCCCACAGCTCACTTAACAACCTGATAATGCTGTACCCAGGGGTGGGGATTACATGAGGTTGTGGGTCAAAAGCAGTCTGATCTCTATGATGGGGTGAATCACACACCATTGGCAGAGTGGTAGAACCATCATATCCCTACAGTGCAGAAAGAGGCCATTCAATCCATCGAATCTACACTGACCACCCAGGCCCTATCCCCATAACCCCAGGTATTTACCCTTGATAGTCCCCCTGACACTAAGGGGCAATTTAACAAGGCCACCTCACCTAATCCGCATACCAACTCCACAAAGACGATCATCTAAAGGTGGAAGAGAACCTGGGTTCCTGGCATTGTGAGGCAGCAGTACCAACCACTGTGCCACCCAAACCAGGGGTGGAGAAAAACACGCCGGAATTTCTCCTCAGAAATTATTTATTTTTTTTGCTAAGATTTCCCCGTGTTACAGAGCAACAGCAGGTAGGGTGGAGTTGACAACACACAACCATCATTCAGTTAATACCTGGCAAGGCCTCCAGGGCTGAATGGCCTCCTCATGTTTCGATGCATCCGGAACTTTGTAGCAATGTTTATCTGAGAAATGTTAAGACAACAAATTCACTCAAAGAGGTTTGATCCGCTCTGCCCAGTTCGATTTTGCTTCTCCCTCACATTTCCTGGTTAGAGGAAAATCCAATTGGATTTTAGGTTTTACTGAGTGTGAGCTTGTAATAATTTGTCAGCAAAATTGAACAAGTGTTAATCTGTTTGATTGAGGAGCGAGAAAAAATGCACAAAGTTTGGGAGCTGGCCCTTCACCCCTTGGGCCAATTCCATCATTCATTTAAACCATGACTGATCCGTATCTTCGCCTGATTTCTCCACCTTTGACACAATCCCCGACCTAACAAGAAGGGTTAAAAAGTACAGCAATCCTTAAAAAATATATATATATATATCTAAACAAACTGTTCAACAGATCAGCTAGCACGAGGGGACACAGCTTTAAATTAAGGGGTATGAGTTATAGGACGGATATCAGAGATAGGTTCTTTACTCAAAGAGTGATTAGGGAGTGGAATGCCCTGCCTGCAGCTGTTATAGATGCGCCAAGTTTGGTGGCGTTTAAGAGGTTAATTGATAAGTATATGGAAGAGAAGGGAATGGTTTAGTTTGGAGGGGCATTGCTTTTTATTTTGGTCGGCACAACATCGAAGGCTGAAGGTCCTGTTCTGTGCTGTAATGTTCTATGTTCTATGTTCTATGTTCACAGTGGGTGTAGCAGTTTGCGTTGTTGTCTCACGGCACCAGATTCAATTCCTGTCTGTGTGGAGTCTGCACATTCTTTCCGTGTCAGCGTGAGTTTCCTCCGGGTGCTCCAACTTTGTAGAACATAGAACATTACAGCGCAGTACAGGCCCTTCGGCCCTCGATGTTGCGCCAACCAATGGAACTAATCTAATGACCCTCTAACCTAAACTATTCCAATGTTATCCATATGCCTATCCACTGACCATTTGAACGCCCTTAAACTTGGTGAGTCCACAACTGCTGCGAGCAGGGCATTCTGCGCCCTTATTACCCTCTGAGTAAAGAATCTACCTCTGACATCTGTCCTATAACTGTCACCCCTCAATTTAAAGCTATGTCCCCTCGTGTTGGTCATCGCCATCCGAGGAAAAAGGCTCTCACTGTCCGCCCTATGTAATCCTTTGGTCATCTTATATGCCTCAATTAGGTCACCTCTTATCCTCCTTCTCTCTAATAAAAATAACCTCAGGTCCCTCAGCCTTTCCTCATAAGACCTTCCCACCATACCAGGCAACATCCTGGTAAACCTCCTCTGCACCCTTCCCAATGCTTTCACATCTTTCTTATAATGCGGCGACCAGAACTGTATGCAATACTCCAAGTGCAGCTGTATCAGAGTTTTGTACAGTTGCAACATGACCTCACAGCTCCAAAATTCATTCCCTCTACCAATAAAAGCTAACACCTTCTTAACAACCTTATCAACCTGGGTGCCAACTTTCAGGGATCTATGTACATGGACACCGAGATCTCTCTGCTCATACACACTACCAAAAGTACTCCAAAGATTAGCTGGATTGGCCATGCTAAATTGACCATTATATTGGTATTTTACAACCTTGCCACTCAAGGTCGACAGCCAAGTCATTCTGCTGTTCTCAGCTGCCCTGATTTGGGACGGGCAAGGTGGTAAAATTCCAACCTCTCAGCCCAATTTTACCATCAATTTACTCCCATTTTTAGGCGCGCGAATTTGGTAAAGTGGGGCTTCAGGCAAGTAGCGTGATCCTCACCCCCCACCCCCACCCCACGCCAGCTCCCCCGTTACGAATACCTGAAAATGGTCACGATCGGAGCGATGCCTCAAATGGGTGCGACAGCCAGTTAAATGCATTTGAGTGCATTTAAATTGACTCACTGGGCCCAACCTTACCCGCGCTTCCCCCCTTTACCCCAAAAGGACCCCAATTCTCCAGAGGTAAGTTCAGAGCTACCGGCAGCTCCCTCATTCATTTCGGTGGTGGAGGAGTGGTGGGGGGAGGTCAGATTGTTCTCTGTTAGGGGGGAGAGAGGGACACGACAGATGGCTCTCTAGAGGGGGGCATGGGGAGATGGGTCAGATCGCTCTCTGGTGGGGAAGGGGAACGGGAATCCGCTGCCACACTGTTTGTGATGGTGGAGTGGAAGTGGGGGGGGAGTCTGGTGCCACTCTGGGAGGGAAGGAGGGCAGGGGTCCGCGAACTGTCTGGGTAGTAGTCAGGATAGGAAGATCAGTAATGCGGAGTGGGGCAATCTCTGTGGGGGCCAGGGGGAAGCATTATTCAGTCTGGAAGGGATGTGGGAGTGGGAGTGTTTTTCCATTAGTGACTCTGGATCGCACTGCACATGCCCAAAACCTGCATGTGCATTGGAGGGGTCGATTTTCACTGCAGGCTTGTGTAGCGCCATTAGGATTCACTGATATTTCTTCAGACAGAATGTGGGATGAGGGAGCCTGAGAACAAGTCTAAAGGTCGGACCTGAAACATTCCCGGATTCTCGTCCACCCAGTACTTAGAATCAAAATGGAAAAATAGGGCGCTTTGTGTCCAAAGGTGTGCAGGTTTGGTGGATTGGCCATGCTAAATTCATAGAATTATAGAATCCCTATGGTGCAGAATGATGGCCATTCAGCCCATCGACAACAACAACAACACTCCTACCCAGGCCCTACCCTGTAACCTCGCAGTATTTATCTCCTTGACACGAAGGGACAATTTAGCCAGGCCGATTCACCTAACCCGCACATCTTTGGACTGTGGAAGGAAACCAGAGCGTGTGGTGGAAACCCACGCAGACACAGGGAGAACATGCAGGCTCCATACAGATAGTGACCTGAGGCCAGAATTGAGCCAGAGTCTCTGGTGCTGTGAGACAGTAGTGCTAATCTCTATAGAACATAGAACATAGAACATAGAACATTACAGCACAGAACAGGCCCTTCGGTCTTCGATGTTGTGCCGACCAAAATAAAAAGCAATGCCCCTCCAAACTAAACCATTCCCTTCTCTTCCATATACTTATCAATTAACCTCTTAAACGCCACCAAACTTGGCGCATCTACAACAGCTGCAGGCAGGGCATTCCACTCCCTAATCACTCTTTGAGTAAAGAACCTACCTCTGATATCCGTCCTATAACTCATACCCCTTAATTTAAAGCTGTGTCCCCTCGTGCTAGCTTTCTCCATCCTAGGAAAAAGGCTATCACTGTCCACCCTATCTAAACCTCTAATCATCTTATATGCTTCAATAAGATCCCCTCTTAGCCGCCTCCTTTCTAACGAAAACAACCTCAAATCCTTCAACCTCTCTTCATAGGACCTGCCCTCCATACCAGGCAACATCCTGGTAAACCTCCTCTGTACCCTCTCCAATGCCTCCACATCTTTCTTATAATGTGGGGACCAGAACTGCACACAATACTCCAAGTGCGGCCGCACTAGAGTTTTGTACAGTTGCAACATGATGCTGCGGCTCCTAAATTCAATCCCCCTACCAATAAAAGCTAAGACTCCATATGCCTTCTTAACAACTTTATCCACTTGACTGCCTACTTTCAGGGATCTATTGACACATACACCAAGATCCTTCTGTTCCTCAACACTATTAAGAGCCCTACCATTGGCCCTATACTCTACACATTTATTGTTCCTGCCAAAGTGCATTACCTCACACTTTTAAATTGTCGCCTTTAAATTGCCCCTTTGTGCCAGGGGCATTAACAGGGATAATTACAGCGTAATTACAGCGTAACAGCGTAAGTTACAGGGATAGGGCCTGGATGGGATTGTTGTCAGTGCACACTCGATGGGCTGAGTAGCCTCTTTCTGCACTGTAAGGATTCTATAAAATCAACCAATATCTCTGGGTGGAACATTAACGTTAATGTTCATATATTTGATAATAACTGAAAGACAATAACTTGACAGTTGTAGATGCGCCAAGTTTGGTGGCATTTAAGAGGTTAGTAGATAAGTTTATGGACGAAAAGGGAATGGTTTAGGTTAGAGGGTCATTGCTTTTTCTTAATTGGTCGAAGGCCGAAGGGCCTGTTCTGCGCTGTAATGTTCTATGTTCTATGAAATTGACAGCAGACTTAACAATATAGACAGAGAAAGAAGCTGAGAATACAGAGCAAATTTTCCCATACTACCTGCCACGGGAATGGTCGTGGGCAAGGGGCGGATCAAGGATATGTCCGTTGACCTCAGGCGAGATTTTTTGGTTTCATAGAACATAGAATATCACAGCGCAGTACAGGCCCTTCGGCTCTCGATGTTGCACTGAGATGTGAAACCAATCTAAAGCCCATCTAACCAACACTATTCCAATATCATCCATATGTTTATCCAATGACTCTTTAAATGCCCTTAATGTTAGTGAGTCTACTACTGCTGCAGGCAGGGCATTCCACACCATTACTACTCCCAGAGTAAAGAACCTACCTCCTATATCTAATACCCCTCAATTTAAAGCAATATTCCCTCATACTAGTCATTACCATTCAAGGATAAAAGTCCACACTGTCTACCCTCTAACCCTCTGATTATCTTATATGCCTCAATTAAGTCACCTCTTAACCTTCTTCTCTCCAATAAAAATAGCCTCAAGTCCCTCAGCCTTTCCTCATAAGACCTTCCCACCAAACTAGGCAACATCCTGGTAAATCTCCTCTGCACCCTTTCCAATGCTTCCACATACTTCCTATAATGCGGTGACCAGAACTGTACACAATACTCCAAATGTAGCTGCACCAGAGTTTTGCACAGCTGCAAAATGACCTCATGGCTCCAAAATTCAATCTTTCTACCAATAAAAGCTAACACACCGTCTTAACAACCCTATCAATCCGGATGCCAACTTTCAGGGAGCTATGCACATGGACACCGAGATCTCTCTGCTCGTCGACACTACCAAGTATCTTTACAATCTGTCAATGTACTATCAAGTATTCAGGTCGAGCATGTCTGGAAAATCCCATTGACGTATCAGAAGAAGTTTGCTGAAATGGCCAGATGAATGGAACAGCTCCATGCAAGAAATTGGGTGGGATTTTACAGCCTGGACCACCAATAAACGTGTTAATGTTTAGACGCAGGAGCCGCAACATCTCATCAATGAGTCATCACCAATCCAACACAAAAAAAACCCTTACCAAGTAACATACAAAGAACAAAGAACAAAACAGCACGGAAACAGGCCCTTTGGCCCAACAAGCCCGTGCTGCCATCCCGATGTTCCCACCTCTACCCATGATCCCTGTCTATGTTTGTAGAAACTGGAGTCATAGAACATAGAACATAGAACATTACAGCACAGAACAGGCCCTTCGGCCTTCAATGTTGCGCCGACCAATATAAAAAGCAATGCCCCTCCAAACTAAACCATTCCCTTCTCTTCCATATACTTCTCAACTAACCTCTTAAACGCCACCAAACTTGGCGCATCTACAACTGCTGCAGGCAGGGCATTCCACTCCCTAACCACCCTTTGGGTAAAGACCCTACCTCTGATATCCGTCCTATAACTATCACCCCTTAATTTAAAGCTGTGTCCCCTCGTGCTAGCTTTTCCCATCCTAGGAAAAAGGCTATCACTGTCCACCCTATCTAAACCTCTAATCATCTTATATGTTTCGATAAGGTCTCCTCTTAGACGCCTCCTTTCTAACGAAAACAACCTCAAATCCTTCAGCCTCTCCTCATAAGGCATGCCCTCCATACCAGGCAACATCCTGGTAAACCTCCTCTGTACCCTCTCCAATGCCTCCACATCTTTCTTATAATGTGGGGACCAGAACGCACACAATACTCCAAGTGCGGCCGCACTAGAGTTTTGTACAGTTGCAACATGACGTTGCGGCTCCGAAATTCAATCCCTCTACCAATAACAGCCAAGACTCCATATGCCTTCTTAACAACCTTCTCGACTTGACTGCCTACTTTCAGGGATCTATGCACATACACACCAAGATCCCTCTTTTCATCTAGACTACTAAGAATCCTACCATTTGCCCTATACTCTACACATTTATTATTTCTGCCATAGTGCATTACCTCACACTTTTCCACATTAAACTCCATTTGCCACCTCTCGGCCCAGCTCTGCAACTTATCCAAGTCCCTCTGCAAACTATAACACCCCTCTTCACTATCTACCACTCCACCGACTTTAGTGTCATCTGCAAATTTACTAATCCAAATCATCATCTGAAACTTCAATAGTGGATCAGGTTAGATTCCTGGACTTATTGTCTCTGAGACCAGACTCCTATCGAACTCCAAGGGGCAATTTAGCATGGCCAATCCACCTAACCTGCACATCTTTGGGCACTAAGGGGCAATTTAGCATGGCCAATCCACCTAACCTGCACATCTTTGGGCACTAAGAGGCAATTTAGCATAGCCAATCCACCTAACCTGCACATCTTTGGGCACTAAGGGGCAATTTAGCATGGCCAATCCACCTAACCTGCACACCTTTGGGCACTAAGGGGCAATTTAGCATGGCCAATCCACCTAACTAATACATCTCTGGACACTAAGGGGCAATTTAACATGGCCAGTTCACCTCATCTGCACATCTTTGGACTGTGAGAGGAAACCAGAGCATCTGGAGGAAACCCACGCAGACACGGGGAGAACATGCAGACTCCACAGAATGACCTGAGGTTGCAATCGAACGCTGGCACTGTGAGGCAGCAGTGCTAACCACTATACCACCCATCGATGTAGAATGCAAGAGTTATGAAAAAGAAGAGCAGCATTTTGATAAAACTTTTCCAGCAGTTGTCCCATCAATAATTTGAACTCTAAGGCTGATGAGTTTTTGTTTGCTTTCAAGAACCTGGGCAACACGATCTGATAGAATTTCAGAACAGACTTCAAGAGGTAGATAGCCTCCTCCTGATGCTGTATTATGGGATGCTCCAGGGGTACTGGGTTTACATGTGTTGTTGCTCGAGGGCAACAGAAAGCAATGAGATCCAATCTATGTAGGCAGTAGTAATCCACACCAGGGAGCATTGCAAGTGAATGAAGTTGCTACTGATGTTTGGGTGATTAGATTATTGATTAAACTTATTGAACAGGAGGAGGTTGGAATTGTGCCTGTCATGCTGGTGAACCAAGTTTTCCCTGCAGGCTACTCTCGATTGTCTGCAACAACGGATCAAAGTATTTTCCCCATCAATTTGCCGTCCAGAGATGAACAAGCTTATTCTACGAAACACTCCCTGGTTAACACTGCTGCCTCACGGGACCAGAGTTCAATTCTCG
Organism: Sphyrna mokarran; assembly: GCA_024679065.1. Lineage (NCBI taxonomy): Eukaryota > Metazoa > Chordata > Chondrichthyes > Carcharhiniformes > Carcharhinidae > Sphyrna > Sphyrna mokarran. The sequence goes on along the minus strand of JAGIQG010000035.1, from coordinate 1,424,011 downwards.
GCTGGGGTCACTGTCTGTGCGAAGTTTGCATGTTGTCCCCGTGTCTGCGTGGGTTTCCTCCCCGATCCGAAAGATGTGCTGGTTAGGGGATAATAAATAAACTTTAAACTTATAACGAACACTTGAGCAGACGTATCTCTGAATCTGGCCACTTGTGCACCCCAATTTTAATCCATCCTTGTTGCCCATGTCCAAGCTCTAGAATTCCCTCTTCTCTCTCCTCTCTGAAGACAATCCTTAAATTTCTTTGACCAAGCTGTCTTTTTTTTCCTTTGACTTAATATTTCTTTTGTCACACTTACTTTATACTTTTGCTACCCTACACTTGGTTTTGCCCCGTGTATTTGTGGAAATGTTAATTTTCAAAGTAACATTTATTTGTCACAAGAAGATTTACATTAACGATGCAGTGAAGTTACTGAGAAATTCTCCTGATCGCCACACTCCAATGTCTGGTCAGGTACACTGAGGAAGAATTTAGCATTGTCAGTCCATCTAACTGGCACAGCTTAGGACAGAGGAAGTTAGAATGGCCAATCCCCTTACCGGCACATCTTTGGACACTAAGGGGCAATTTCACATGGCCAATCCACCTAAGCTGCACATCTTTAGACTGTGAGAGGAAACCAGGGCATCCAAAGGAAACCCACGTAGACACAGAGAGAACATACAAACTCCTGAGGTCAGAATCGAACCTGTGAACCCAAGTCCCTGAGCTGTGAAGCAGCAGTGCTAATCAATGTGCCACCAGGGAATAGAAATGTTTTACTGCAAATGTATAGGACATTGGTGGACCACACCTGGAGTGCGGTTTTGGTGTCCTTATCTGAGGAAGGATGTCATTGCTATAGAGGGAGTGCAAGAAAGGTTTACTAGACTAATTCCTGAGATGGCAGGTCTGTCATATGAGGAGAGATTAAGTTGGTTAGGATTATATTCATTGGGATTTAGAAGAATGAGAGGGGATCTTGTGGAAATATAAAAATTATGACTTGTAAATAACTAGAGACCTGAGGCTGGAATTGAACCCATGAACCTGAGTCCCTCGAGCTACGATGCAGCAGTGCTAACCACTGTGCCACCAGGAATAGAAATGTTTCACTGCAATAAAGGGTAAACCTTTTAGGATCGAGGTGAGGGGAAATTTCTTCACGCAGAGGGTGGGGAATGTGTGGAATTCACTCCCACAGAAAGTAGTTGAGGCCAAGATGTTGGGTGATTTCAAGAAGAAATTAGATATCGCTCTTGGGGCTAAAGGGATTCGTGGATATGAGGAGAAGGTGGGACCCTGGATATTGAATTTGAGAATCAGATATTCAAAATGAATGACAGAGCAGGTTCGAGGTCCAAATAGCAAACCAGGAAGAGCCTTGCTGGTAGAATGGTTGCGACAGAGGTAGGAAAGGCCTCTGACAGTGTGGTACTCCCACATTACCTCACCGCACTGTCAGCCTGGATTACACACTGAGGGGATTCAAAGGCAGAGCTGGGGGAGGTGGTCTCTGCTACCTGTCTTCAAAACCCGAGAGGAAATAATACGATCCGCTGGGCCCCAGCTTTATGTTGCAGTCGGAGCGCATCATCCTTTCAAACATGAAACACATTGCGTGATCATTTTTACAATAAACTAAGGTTAATTGGTTTCTTAGAAGCAGTCCAGTGCGAAGGACCCTGCGCTGATTAGTAGGTCTCGTTATTTGGGAGGTTTCTAACTTCTCAAAGCTGTTGATGCTCTCTTTTCAAAAAGGAAAGAGGGGTAGACAGCGTAACTTTTCAGCCTGTTCCCTCTGTGAAGACTTGCTTCACATTCCTTTTGTCTCTTTGGTGACTTGTCAGATGTGAGATATTTCACCCATTGTGTATTTCCAAGAGATTTAGGAGCAACCTAACTACGGCACAGCAGGTTCGAGGGCCAAATAGCCTACTCCGGCTTTTAGTTTCTATGTATCACTTGAGACAGTTATGGGGGAGCAGGTGATGGCCTAAGGGTATTATCGCTAAACTACTAATCCAAAAACTCAGCCAATGTTCTGGGGACCAGGGTTCGAAACTTGGCATGTCAGATGGTGGAATTTGAATTCAGTAAAAACAAATCTGGAGTTAAGAATCTACTGATGACCATGAAACCATTGTCGATTATCGGAAAAACCCATCTGGTCACGAATGTCCCTTTAGGGAAAGAAATCTGCTGCCCTTACCCGGTCTGGCCAACATGAGACTCCAGACCCACAGCAATGTGGCTGGCTCTCAACGGCCCTTGAACAACTAGGGATGGACAATAAATACCCAGTCAGTAACACCCATGTCTTGTGAATGAATAAAAAAATGAAGAGAGGGACATTCTCTCTAATTCAAAGATCAGTTGGGACTCATAACTGTTGAAGAAAAAGACATGAAAAATGTAAATTACTGGATATAGAAACAATAGCTGCTATAGTTAGACAGCTCCTAAACCTCTTGGAAATATACAATGGGTGAAATATCTCACATCTGACAAGTCACCAAAGAGTCGCAAAGAGTGTGAAGAAAATCTTCACAGACGGAATAGGCTGAAAAGCTGCGCTCTCTACCCCTCTTTCCTTTGGAAAATTATGGAACATAGAAACCTTACAGTGCAGAAAGAGGCCCCTCAGCCCATCGAGTCTGCACCAAACACAATCCCACCCAGGCCCTACCCCCATATCCCTACATATTATATCCACTAACCCTCTAACCTATACATCCCTGGACACTAAGGGGCAATTTCTTAGCATGGCCAATCAACCTAACCCTCACATCTTTGGACTCTTAGAAAAAACCAGAGCATCCGGAGGAAACCCACGCAGACACGAGGAGGATCTGCAAACTCTACACAGACAGTGACCCAAGCCAAGAAAGAAAGCTAGCACGAGTGGACATAGCTTTAAATTAAGGGGTGATAGTTATAGGATGGATATCAGAGGTAGGTTCTTTACCCAGAGGGTGGTTAGGGAGTGGAATGCCCTGCCTGCGGCAGTTGCAGATGTGCCACGTTTGGTGGCGTTTAAGAGATTAGTTGATAAGTTTATGGAAGCGAAGGGAATGGTTTAGTTTGGAGGGTCATTGCTTTTTTCATAATTGGTCGGCGCAACATCGAAGGCCGAAGGGCCTGTTCTGCGCTGTAATGTTCTATGTTCTATGTTCTAAGCCAGGAATCAAACCCAGGTCCCTGGAGCTGTGAAGCTGCAGTACTAACCATGATGTCTCTTGACAAGAGGTCTTAGTGATCATCAGATATCTAAAGACCTTAGCTCTGGAGACCTCGGTGAGTCCGGCTTACAAACGGCTTGACATTACAAACTTTTTACTCCCAATTTCCTGAAATGATTTCACAAAGTCCAACAAAAAAAACCTCAAAAGTCCATTGCTTTACTTTGATTGAGTTGATGTTGCTCTACAGCATAGCTAATAAAAGACGTGGGTTATTACAAGTTGGGTTTTAACAACTGCACAAAAGTTAGCTATTAAATAATCTTAAATTACACATGAAAGACTTCCAGTAGAGAGCTTTTAAGGAAAGAAAACAGTTTTTATTTTGGTTATATAACTCTTCAATGTATCTCTGAGCACCTGCTGCTAGCAGTCTGGAAGGACTTCTCAGCTTCATACTCAAGCTGTTTGTCCTCATTACGCACGTCCCTTTCTTGGTCATTCCTCGCTGTTCACTTCTTTGTGTTGAGACTCAGTGTAAAAAGTAAACACCTGAAGGAGGGAGCTATCAAGAGTATAGAAATACAGAGGGACCTGGCTGTGCAAGTCCATAAATCCTTAAATGTGGCAGCTCAGTGGAGAAGGTGGTGAAGAAGGCATATGATATGCTTACCTTCATCAGATAGGGCATACAGTATAAAAGTTGGCGTATGATGTTACAGCTTTATAGAATGCTGGTTAGGCCACATTTGGAATACTGCGTCCAGTTCTGATCACCACACTACCAGAATGATGTGGAGGCTTTAGAGAGAGAACAGAAAATGTTTACCAAGATGTTGCCTGGTGTGGAGGGTCTTAGCTATGAGGTAAACTATTGGGTAAACTGGGGTTGTTCTCCCTGGAAAGACGGAGGATGAGGGCTGACCTAATAGAGGTGCATAAAATTATAAAGGGTTTGGATAGGGTGAATAGTGGGAAGCTTTCTCCCAGGTCGGAGATGATGATAACGGGGAGTCACAGATTCAAGGTGAGAGGGGCGAGGTATAACTCCGATATCAGAGGGACATATTTTACACAGAGGGTGGTGGGGGCCTGGAACGCGCTGCCAAGTAGGGTGGTGGAGGCGGACATGCTGGAATCATTTAAGACTTACCTGGATAGTCACATGAGCTGCCTGGGAATGGAGGGATACAAACGAATAGTCTAGTTGGACCAATGAGCAGCACAGGCTTGGAGGGCCGAAGGGCCTGTTTCCTGGGCTGTACTGGTCTTTGAGAGCAGGAGTGTTTCCTTGCAGTGAACACAGGGAGGCTGGGTGGGTTCACACTGCTGTCTCACAGCGCCAGGGACCAAGGATTGATTCCAGCCTCGGGTTACTACACCTTCTTCCTGTAACTGCGTGGGTTTCCTCTGGGTGCTCCGGTTTCCTGCCACACTCCAAAGATGTGCAGGTTAGGATGGATTGGCCATGCTAAATTGCACCTTAGTGTCCAAAGATGCACGGGTTAGGTGGATTAGTGGGATAAACACATGGGGTTACACAGATAGAGTCTGGGTGAGATACTCTGTAAGAGACTTGATGGGCTGAATGGCCCCCTTCTGCACTCTAGGAATTCTAACCAACATTTCTCTCTCAACCAACAGCAAGGCAGGAAAAGAGAAGTGGCCAGAGATAGCAATACAGATTGGCTGCTGCATTTCAGCAATGCTGAGTTCTTTGAAAGCACCTCATTGGCTGCACAGTGCTTTGGGGCATCCAGTCATCCTGATAGGCACTATGTAAATGCATTGCTAGTTCTTAAAGTTCACCAAAATAAATCCACTGCCTCCCCGGAATTAACTTTTGCTGACATCGATGGGAAAAGAAAACAAGATAGGGAGACTGACAGTAATCTGCTTTGCAAAATCTATTGACGGAAAGATTCAGGTCTTGTCAGACAAATAAAGACCTTCCTTTCTGATACTCCTCTGCTCTTGACTTCCTTAACTCACCTTTAATGTTTAAATAAATCAACTGAGCTCAAAATAGCTGGATTATTCGCAAGAGAAAGAGAGAGAGACATACTCCATTCTCTGCACATTCTCCACTGATGTAGGTTAGTCTATCCCAAGAGGCAACACAAACAAACGAGGATTTGAAGATGGTGGTAGTATTTTTTTATAATTGACAGTTGCACCTTTTGGGGATGAGATCCCTTAAAATTTATTTATTAGAGTCACAACTAGGCTTACATTAACGCTGCAATGAAGTTACTGTGAAAATACCCTAGTCGACACACTCTGATGCCTGTTTGGGTACCCTGAGGGAGAATTTAGCACGGCCAAAGCACCCTAACCAGCTGTGGGAGGAAACCCATGCAGACACGGGGAGAATACGCAGACTCCACACAGAAAGTAATAGTGATCGGGCGACACGGTAGCACAGTGGGTTAGCACTGCATGTTCACAGCTCCAGCTATCTGAGTTCGATTCCCACTGTCTGTCTGGAGTTATGTTCTCCCCATGTTTGCATAGCTTTTCTCCTGGTGCTCCAGTTTCCTCCCCCAGTCCATGGGTGTGCAGGTTAGGTTGATTGGCCATGCTAAAATTCCCACTTAGTATCCTGGAATGCGTAGATTAGAAGGATTATTGGGTGATATATGGGGATAGGGCCTGGGTGGGATTGTTGTCAGTGCTGACTTGATGGGCTGAATGGCCTCTTTCTGCACTGTAGGATTTCTATGGAAATTTTCCCCCACAGCCCAAAGATGTGCAGGTTAGGTTGATTGGCCATGCTAAAATTGCCCTTTGTGTCCTGAGATGTATAGGTTATTGGGTAAATGTTTAGGGATACAAGGATAGGGTCTGGGTGGGATTGTGATAGGTGCTGACTCAATGGGCCAAATGGCCTCTTTCTGCACTATGAGTTTTCTATGATGAAGGAAATCGAACCCAGGTCCCTCGCACTGTGAGGCAGCAGTGCTAACCACTGAAAAGCAGTGTAATACTAGTCAATTTCTCTGCATGCCCCCCCATCTCCTCCAATGTTACAACCCTCCAGGATATCTTCACTCTGCTATTAGCGTTCGAGCCTACAGCTTTTTAGCTCTGAAATTCTCTTCATAAACCACTTCGCCACCCACCCAACACCACCCCCCCACAACCTCCGCTCCACCCCCGCTCTCTCTTTCTCTCTCCTTTTTCACCATGTTCCTTGAGACTTGTTACTTTGACCAAGACTTGTATGATATCAAATACAAAATGGGGATAAAACATCTACAGCCAATCAACTGAAGTGGCCATCAGCAATCTCGAGCAATTCAGCATTGTCAGTCCGCCCAACCGAGACATCTTCGTCCTCATCACAAACCACTGCGGCACCCCACAGGGACTTGATGACAACAACCTAACAACTTGTCCCAGGAGGATCTCACCATAGGAACAGACATGAGTGTGTGTGTGTTGTGGGGTGTGTGTGTGGGGGGGGGGGGGGGGGGGGGCGGGGGGGGGGGTGTATGGGGGGGGGGTGGGGGGGTGTGCGTGTGCCCTGTCTGCTCATGTGCTAGACACATGGGAGAACAAAGATGTTCAACATTATGAGGGACATGAACAGGCTGGATAGGGAGCAGCTGTTCCTCTTGGATGAGGAGGAATTTCTTCAGCCAGAGAGTAATGAATCTGTGGAACTCTTTGCCACAGAAGGCTGTGGAGGCCAGAATATTGAGTATCTTTAAGACAGAGATAGATGGGTTCTTGATTAATAAGGGGATCAGGAATTATTGGGAAAAGGAGAATTGGGATGAGAAAAATATCAGCAATGATTGGAGAGAATTATTAGGGATAGGATTTATAGTTATTTAGAGAGAAATGGATTGATTGGGGATAGTCAGCATGGTTTTGTGAAGGGTAGGTCGTGCTTTACTAACCTCATTGAGTTTTTTGAAAAAGTGACCAAAGAGGTGGATGGGGGTAAGGCGGTTGATGTGGTATATATGGACTTTAGTAAGGCGTTCGATAAGGTGGCCCATGGAAGGCTTCTGCAGAAAATGCAGATGTATGGGATAGAGGGTGATTTAGCTAATTGGATTAGGAATTGGCTAGCAGATAGAAGACAGAGGGTGGTGGTTGATGGGAGATATTCATCGTGGAGTTCGGTTACAAGTGGTGTACCTCAGGATCTGTTTTGGGGCCCCTGCTGTTTGTAATTTTTATAAATGATCTGGATGAGGGTATTGAAGGATGGATTAGTAAATTTGCGGATGACACCAAAGTCGGAGGAGTGGTAGATAGTGAAGAGGGGTGTTATAGTTTGCAGAGAGACTTGGACAAGTTGCAGAGCTGGGCCGAGAGGTGGCAAATGGAGTTTAATGTGGAAAAGTGTGAGGTAATGCACTTTGGCAGGAATAATAAATGTGTAGAGTATAGGGCTAATGGTAGGACTCTTAATAGTGTTGAAGAACAGAGGGATCTTGGTGTATATGTGCATAGATCCCTGAAAGTTGGCAATCAAGTCGATAAGGTTGTTAAGAAGGCATATGGAGTCTTAGCTTTTATTGGTAGGGGGATTGAATTTCGGAGCCGCAACGTCATGTTGCAACTGTACAAAACTCTAGTGCGGCCGCACTTGGAGTATTGTGTACAGTTCTGGTCCCCGCATTATAAGAAAGATGTGGAGGCATTGGAGAGGGACAGAGGAGGTTTACCAGGATGTTGCCTGGTATGGAGGGCAGGTCTTATGAAGAGAGGCTGAGGGATTTGAGGTTGTTTTCGTTAGAAAGAAGGCGGCTAAGAGGAGACCTTATTGAAACATATAAGATGATTAGAGGTTTAGATAGGGTGGACAGTGATAGCCTTTTTCCTAGGATGGAGAAAGCTAGCACGAGGGGACATAGCTTTAAATTAAGGGGTGGTAGTTATAGGACGGATATCAGAGGTAGGTTCTTTATCCAGAGGATGGTAAGGGTATGGAATGCCCTGCCTGCTGCAGTTGTAGATGCGCCAAGTTTGGTGGCGTTTAAGAGGTTAGTTGATAAGTTTATGGACGAAAAGGGAATGGTTTAGGTTAGAAGGTCATTGCTTTTTCCTAATTGGTCGGCGCAACATCGAAGGCCGAAGGGCCTGTTCTGCACTGTAATATTCTATGTTCTATGTTCTATGATTGAATGGTGGAGCAGTCTCAATGGGCCGAGTGGTCTCATTCTGCTCCTATGTCTTATGGTCTTAGTTGAAGGATCAGTTACAAAGGGATAGAAATTAGAGGTGAAAGGATGGGAAGTTTAGGGGGGAATTTGAGGAAAAACATTTTTACCCAGTGGGCAGTGAGGGTCTGGAACGTGCTGCCTGGCAGGGTGGGGGAGGCGGGATGTCTCACATCCTTTATTAAGTACCTGGATGAGCACTCGGTACTCCAAAGCATTCAAGGTTACGGGACGAGCTGGTAAGCAGTATTAGGTGGTCAGATCAGGGCATTTCATGCGTCAGTTCAGATTCGATGGTCCGAAGGGCCTCTTCTGCACTGTAGGATTCTGTGATTCTGCGAAGCAAACCCTTCAAGTTTAATTTTAATCCACCGCTCAATAACTTCATGGCTGAACTTTTGTCTCGACTGTAACTTTCTCCACAACCCCCCATAATCCTTTGATTCCGTCAGTATCTCAAAATCTAACGATCCCTGTCTTAAATATTTCATTTTTGATTTATCCTTTCACCAGATGTGGCCATCGCTGGCTGGGCCAACACTTATTGCCCATCCCTAATTGCCCCTTGAGAAGGTGGTGGTGAGCCTCCTTCTTAACAGCAGCAGTCCCTGTGGTGTACGACAGCGGATGAATGAACATTGCTCAACAAACACCAAGAAAGATTGTTCCCTTCCTGTGGGCAAACACTTCAGCGGTCACGGGCATTCGGCCTCTGATCTTTGGGTAAACGTTCTCCAAGGCGGCCTTCTCAACACAAGACAGCTCGGAGTCGCTGAGCAGAGACTGATAGCCAAGTTCCGCACACATAAGGACGGTCTCAACCGGGATCTTGGGTTCATATTGTACTTCAACCATAACTTGCCTGGGTTTGCAAAATCTCACTAACTGTCCTGTCTGGAGACAATACACATCTCTTTAACCTGGGCTTAACCCTCTCTCCACTCACATTATCTGTACCTTTAAGATTTGAATAGCAGGTTAGCTATAAAGGCATGCATTCGAATCAGTATTCTGTAAACTGTGTGTGACTTTATACGCCCTGTTTGTGACCAGAACTCCCCATTTACCTGACGAAGGAAAAGCGTTCCAAAAGCTAGTAGAACATAGAACATTACAGCACAGTACAGGCCCTTCGGCCCTCGATGTTGTGCCGACCAGTGGAATCAATCTAATGACCCTCTAACCTAAACTATTCCAATGTTATCCATGTGCCTTTCTACTGACCATTTGAATGCCCTTAAAGTTGGCGAGTCACATTTATTACCAAATAAACCTGTTGGACTTTAACTTGGTGTTGTGAGACTTCTTACTTGTGTAAGTACACCCACACCCACACAGGGAGTTCTGGGATTTTGACTCAGTGATTTTGAAGGAATGGCAATGCCAGGATGGTGAGTGGCTTGGAGAGGGACACGCAGTTGGTGGTGTAAGGAAATACCAAGTAACTGAGTCACAGCTCTTGAGTTCTCCAATGATTAGGGAGTCTTCGACTGAAGAATTTCCCCCAATCTCAGTCCAAAATGGCTGCCATCCTGTTCTCAACTCCATTCCCCTCTTGGGGGTTGTAGGCTGCGAAACTCAGCATGTCCACTACGACTCTCACCAATGCTTACAGATGCACCATAGAAAGTATTCTTTCTGGTTGTATCACAGCTTGGGTATGGGCTCCTGCTCTGTCCAAGACCTTAAGAATTGACAAAGAGTTGTGAATGTCGCCCAATCCATCACACAAACCAGCCTCCCATCCATTCACACTGTCCAGACTTCCCACTGTCTTGAGCAAACAGACAGCATAATCATGACCCAACATACTCCAGACTTCCACCTCCTTCTGTCGGAAAAAAGATACAAAAATCTGAGGTCGCGTAACAACCGACTCAACAACAGCTATTTCCCTGCTGCCAGCAGATTTTTAATTGGATCTACCATTTATTAAGTTGATCTTTCTACACTACTTCCTGCACTCTCTTGTTTCTTTCTCCTCTATATACTCTATGAACAGCATACTTATTCATTTATTATTTATTCGTGTCACAACTAAGCTTACATTAACACTGCAGTGAAGTTACTGTGAAGATCACCTAGCCGCCATACATTGACTGTTCAGGTACACTTAGAGAACATTTAGCATGACCAAAGCCCATAAGGAGCACGTCATTCTGGGAGGAAACAGAACACCTGGGGCAAACCCACGCAGACATGGGGAGAATGTGCAGATTCTGCACGGACAGTGACCTGAGCCGGGAATAAAACACAGATCCCTGGCACTGTGAGGCAGCAGTGCCAATCACTGTGCCACCATGCTGCCCTGGGCAGCATAGAACTCAAGGAACAATACTGTATCCTGCTACGTGTGACAATAATAAATCAAGTGGGTGGCACAATGGTTAACACTGCTGCCTCACAGCGCTGGGGACCCAGGTTCGATTCCCAGCTTGGGTCATCGTGCAGTTTGCATGATCTCTGGGTGCTCTGATTTTCTCCCACAGTCCAAAGGTGCGCAGGTTAGGTGGATCGGCCAGGCTAAATTGCCCCCTTAGAGTACAAAGATGTGTATGTTACTGGGATTACCAGGGTAAATATGTTGGGTTTTAGGGATTAGGTTGGGTGGGATTACTGTCAGTGCAGGATTGGTGGGCTAAATGGCCTCCTTCTGCACTGTGGGGAGTCTATGATTCAAATCAAATCCAGTCAAACAACGTAGAAAGAGAAGCAGAAAGAGGTTAGATCTGACGAAGCCTAGCGATACTGCGGCAGGGCAGTCACAGGTTAATATTGCGTCAAGCCTTCCAACATGGAAAATTGAACAAATAAAGAGACATTTCCATCTCATTACATCAAGTTAAAAATTTCTATAAACCTTAGATAAATAGAACCAATTTGCAAATCTTTTTCTCACACTTCATTTAATCAGCCACTCAGCAAATTGATTCCAGCAAACAAACAGAACAAGAAAAGCCATCTTTCGCACAAAAATAATTGTATTCCTTACAATCGGATACTCTCTCGCAGGGGGACCTGACATCTCTGAGGATTATACTTAGTCGCTGGAATTAAAAACTAAGCGTGATTTATACTGGCAGCTGAAGCAGGGGTTTAGTTGTTCAGGGTGAGTTTGTGCTTTGATAAGGAGTATTTAAGGAAAGACTGAGTGTTATTGCTGGCTGGGCCAATATTTATTGCCCATCCCTACTTGCCCCTTGGAGGGCAGTTGAGAGTCAACCACATTGCTGTGGCTCTGGAATCACATGTAGGCCAGACCAGATAAGGATGGCAGATTTCCTTCCCTAAAGTGAACAAGACGGGTTTTTCCAATAATCCACAAATGGTTTTCATGGTTCATCAGCAGGATTCTTTATTCTTTTTTTTGTTGGATTCAGATTCCACCGTTTGCAGGATTCAAACCCAGGTTCCCTGAACATCAGCTGGATTAACAATCCAGTGATAACACCTCGAGGCCATTGCCTCTCTTGCAATAGGGCATGGCCGCACAGTGGTTAGCATTAATCTCTCACAGCGTCATCGACCTGGTTTCGATTCCTGGCTCGGGTCCCTGTCTGTGTGGAATCTGCACATTCCCTCCGTGTCTGTGTGGGTTTCCTCCGGCTGCTCCGGTTTCCTCCCACAGTCTAAAAGGTGTGGTGGTTAAGCGCATTGGCCATGCTAAATTCTTCCTCAGTATACCTGAACAGGTACCAGAGTGTGGCGACAAGGGGGTTCTCGCAGTAACTTTGTTGCAGTGTTAACGTAAACCTTGTTTGTGACACTAATAATAAACTTTAAAGGGGGAGAATGGAAAGGATGGAATTCTGATCAGTTGGAGAGAATGGGAAGGGAACTGTTCCATTAGAATTCTAAAATAAAAATGTGGGAATCAGAAGGAGTTTTCTCCTTTGGAATGTTGAACAACGGGTAGGAATGGGAAGGGGTTTGGTTAACGGAATTCTGAATGACCTGGGCCGGGGTACGGATTTTCAATTTGGGTCATTAATGGGCTCCCCACACTACAATTGTGTTAGTCAATGCTATCTTCAAATGTAATTGTTCCAATTGGACAAGAGAGGTGAGCCTGCACCCCCACCCCCACCCCCAGTTACCCAATCCCAGAGTTAACAGGGGCAGGGAGTTACCGGCAGTCCACGAGGAGCAAAGAGTGATAGCAGGTATGATGCACCCTACTCTAGGAAAGAGGAGGCAGCCTCTGAGAGGGTCAATGGCCTCAACTCATGGAGAAGTGATCAAAGTAAGCACGTGAATGATTCACACTCCATCCATGTGAATGTTTGATAGAATCCTACACTGCAGAAAGAGGCCCTTCAGCCCATCAACTCTGCACCAAACACAATTCCACCCAGGTCCTACCTCCTTATTCCGACATATTATACCCACTAATCCCTCTAATTTGCACATTCCTAGACACTAAGGGGCAATTTCTTAGTATGGCCAATCAACCTAACCCGCACATCTTTGGACTGTGGGAGGAAACCAGAGTGGTGGCGGCGTGGGCTTGTTGGACCGAAGGGCCTGTTTCCCGTGCTGTTTTGTTCTTTTATTCTTTGTACCCAGAGGAAACCCACGGGGAGAATGTGCAAACTCCACGCAGACAGTGACCCGAGCCAGGAATCGAACCCAGGACCCTGGAGCTGTGAAGCAGCAGTGCTAACTCACTGTGCCGCCGTGCCGCCCATTTCTGACCATGTTAAGAGTTTAAAGTTTGTTTATTAGTGTCACAAGTAGGCTTACATTAACACCGCACTGAAGTTACTGTGAAAATCCTCAAGTCACCACGCTCCAGTGCCTGTTTGGTTACAGGGAGGGAGAGTTTAACACGGCCAATGCACCCTAACCAGCACGCCTATGAGGCTCCAGGAGCACCTGGAGGAAACCCATGCAGACATGGGGAGAATGTGCGGACTCTGCACAGACAGCGACCCGAGCTGGGGAATCGAACCCGGCTCCCTGGGAGCTGACAAGCAAAAGGGGGGCCCGTGGAGAATTAGCGCCTTCAGGAGGCGAGAGCAGTGAATCGGAAAAGCAGTAACTGTGTCTCACTGTTCGTTTGCTAAGGGCTAGTGCTTAGCAACAATAAATAACAGCACAAAACATAAGTAAAAATCAATAGTCAATATAAGACGGAGGGGCAACTCGTTCATACGCTGCTCAATACAAATGTGGGCAGATTGCAAAGCACTTATGGAGAATTATATCTATTTATTGTGTAAGTGAAAGATTGCTCAATAAGTAATAAGCAGAAACACATCTGATCTCCCCCTGTGCTCCTGTATAAATGATGCTGTGCGCCTGAATTCGGAACAAGTCTCTTTGTAGAGTCTTGAAGGAAGGCAGAGAAGTCTGTTTTCTATCCTGGAGACTTGGGGCTTCAGAAATGAAGGTCACAGATAAAGTTTATTTATTAGTGCCACAAGTCAGCTTGCATTAACACTGCAATGAAGTTACTCCTAGTTGCCACACCACGGTGCCTGTTCGGGTACACTGAGGGAGAATTTAGCGACGTACGTCTTTGGACACTAAGGGGCAATTAAAAGTTTAAAGTTTATTAGAGTCACTAGCAGGCTTACATTAACAAGTCACAAGTTCTGCAAAGAAGTTACTGTGATAATCCCCTCGTCGCCACACCACGATGCCTGTTTGGGTACACTGAGGGAGAATTTAGCACGGCAATTCACCGTAGCCAGCAATGCTGTCAGGCAATTGATCAGAATACAATAGCGTGCATTGCTTCTCCCCACTTTTTGGGTCAAATTGACACCAACACCTCTACTTTCAGAGAAGGTGAAGGAAATTTGTCACGTCTGTTACGACTCCCACCAATTTTACCGATAGACCCATAGAATCCTACCGTGCAGAAGGAGCAAGTTCATTGGGTCTGCACCAACCACAATCCCACCAAGGCACTCTCCCCATAATCTCATGTATTTACCCTACCTAGTCCCCCTGACACTAAGGGGCAATTTAGCACGGCTGACCCACTCAACCTGCACATCTTTGGATTGTGGGAGGAATCTGGAGCACTCGAAAGAAACCCATGCAGACACGGGGAGAATGTGAAGACTCCGCTCGGTCAGTGACCCAAGGCAGGAATCAAACCTGGGTCCCTGGGTTTGTGAGGCAGCGCAAATGCTGTCCCAACCCACTGAAAGCATCCTTTCCAGATCTAAAAAGTAAAAATGTTTATTTATTAGTCACAAGTCGGCTTACGTTCACACTGCAATGAAGTTACTGTGAAAACGTGTCGCAGCTTGGTATGACCAAATTCACATGGAACTCCAAAGGATTATGAATGTTGCCCAATCCATCACCCAAATCATCCTCCCTTTTATTGACTCTGTCTATGCTTCCTGCTGCCTCGGCAAAGCAGCCAGCATAATTAAGAATCTCATGCACCCCAGACATTCTCTCTTCTACTTTATTCTGTTGGGGAAAAGATCCAGAAGTCTGAGATTATGTACTAACCGATTCAAGAACAGCTTCTTGGGTGGCACATTAGCACAATGGTTAGTGCTGCTGCTTCACAGATCCAGGCCCCTGGGTCTGATTTCCGGCTCGGGTCACTGTCTGTGTGGAGTTTGCACATTCTCCTCGTGTCTGCGTGGGTTTCCTCCGGGTGCTCCGGTTTTGTCCCACAGTTCAATGATGTGCGGGTTAGGTTGATTGGCCATGCTAAGAAATTGCCCCTTAGTGTCCAGGGATGTGTAGGTTAGAGGGATTAGTGGATAAAATATGTAGGGATATGGGGGTAGGGCCTGGGTGGGATTGTGTTGGGTGCAGACTCGATGGGCTGAAGGGCCTCTTTCTGCACTGTGGGGTTCTATGTTCTTCCCTGCTGCTGCCATCAGACTTTTGAATAGACCTATTTTGCATTAAGTTGATCTTTCTCTATGACTATAACACTGGGATTCCACAGCCTCGTTCATCCCAAAAACCATAAAATCTGGAGGTCAACGGACCTTCCCATTGTCTGTGCAATGCCCGCTGTGATTCCTGAGGCAGGTGGGGTGAACAAAGAACAAAGAACAAAACAGAACGGGAAACAAGCCCTTCGGCCCAACGAGCCCGCGCCGCTACCCCGATGTTCCCACCTCTACCCGCGATCCCTGTCCATGTTTATAGATCTATGCATTAGAACCAAATTTGAGACAATTTAGGGAGAATTTGTTTTGCCAATTAGCCTAAGAGCACATCTTTGGGATGTGGGAGGAAACCGGAGCACCCGGAGAAAACCCACGCAAGCACGGGGAGAATGCGCAAACTCCCACAGACACAGGCCCAAATCCATGTATCTGCACAGCACAGCGATAGTCACTGAGCTGTCGTGTTGCCCATCAAATGGTCCAGGTCAAGCATACACTAACGATGTGAAGCACTAGGATACTCTCGATAAAACTCCAGCTGCTACGCTCTGCACCCAATCCTTTCCTCCGCTATGAACGGTATGCTTTGTCTGTACAGCAGGCAAGTAACAATACTTTTCACTCTATCCCAATACATGCGACACTAATGAATCAAATCAATTGACTTCAGCGAGGGAGAGATGTGAACTGGCTGCTGAATCTCAGCTTACACCACTGCACAAAGTCATTCTCTACTTAAGATCTCCAAGTAAATAGTTTTGCGTTACATGTTTTACTTCTAAATTGCATTTGAAATGAAGAATAATTGAAGCCGGAGATGGGGTTAAGTCATTATATAATTACTCAACATCAACACCCTGGTTATATATCACCAGCCAATTAAATACTGTAGCGACAAGAACAAGTCAGAGACTAGGAATCCTGCGGAGAATAACTCACCTCCTCACTCCCTGAAGCCTCCCATTTATTGACTCCGTCTATACTTCCCACTGCCTCAACAATGCAGCCATCTACAAGGCACAAGTCAGGAGTGTGATGGAATACTCCCCACTTGCCTGGATGAGTGCAGCTCCAACAACACTCAAGAAGCTTGACTAGCTTAAGGGTTTTTAAAAAAGAGGGGACAAGTGGGGCCAAAGGGCTTGTTTCCATGCTGTAAACCTCATTGAGTCTATGACATTCTTGATTGGCACCACATCCACAAACATTCACTCCCACCACCACCACCACTCAGTCGTTGCTGAGATGCACAAGATGCACTGCAGCATCCATCAAGGATTCCCTAGACAGCATCATCCAGACCCACAACCATTTCCATGTAGAAGGACAAGGGCAACAGATACTCCCTCCACCACTGCTACAGCGAGATGCACAGCAGCAACTCACCAAGGCTCATAGAAACATAGAAAAACTACAGCACAATACAGGCTCTTCGGCCCAAAGAGTTCTGCCAAATGTGCCTTGACCTTCGAAATTATGTCCCTACATAATTTCTAAGATTATGCAGATGGGCAGATAGAGTATAATGTGAGTAAATGTGAGGTTATCTACTTGGAAGAAATAATAATAGGAGGGATTATTACTTAAAAGGTGAAAAACTGCAGCATGCTACTGTGCAGAGGGACCTGGGGGTCCTTGTGCACGAATCATAAAAACTCAGCCTGCAGGTACAGCAGGTGATCAAGAAGGTGAATGGAATGTTGGTCTTTATAGCGAGGGGGATAGAATATAAAAGCAGGGAGGTCTTGCTGCAACTGTGCAGGGCACTAGTGAGGCCGCAATTGGAGTACTGTGTGCAGCTCTGGTCACCGCATTTGCAGAGAAGGTTCACCAGGCTGATACCAGAGATGAGGGGGTTAGCCTATTAGGAGAGATAAAATAGACTGGGTCTATACTCTTAGAGTTTAGAAGGCTGAGGGGGGATCTTATAGAGACATATAAGAACAAAGAACAAAGAACAAAACAGCACGGGAAACAGGCCCTTCGGCCCAACGAGCGCCGCTACCCCAATGTTCCCACCTCTACCTGCAATCCCTGTCTATGTTTATAGATCTATGGATTAAAAACCAAATTTGAGACAATTTAGGGAGAATTTGTTTTGCCAATCAGCCTAAGAGCACATCTTTGGGATGTGGGAGGAAACCGGAGCACCTGGAGAAAACCCACGTAAGCACGGGGAGAATGCGCAAACTCCCACAGACACAGGCCCAAATCCATGTATCTGCACAGCACAGCGATAGTCCCTGAGCTGTCGTGTTGCCCATCAAATGGTCCAGGTCAAGCGTACACTAACGACGTGAAGCACGAGGATACTCTCGAAAAAAAAATCCAAGAGAAGCCCTCTCACGATCCATTGCGTGTATGCCCCTCGTTAGACAACAAGGTGGACCAAAGCACCTGTAGGATAAAAACAAGTACATCAATATCATCATCTATTTACACACTTCCAGGGACTCCCAAGGCTCATGATCCCTATTTTAAATCAGTTTTCTATACCCTCCATTCCCATTCTGTTCATGTGCCCATCTAAGTATTTCTTAAATAACTCCAGAGTACCTGCCTCCACCACTTTACTTGGCAGCGCATTCCATACCCCACCACCCTCTGTGTGAAAAAAACTCCCTCTAGCATCCAAATTATACCTTACCCCCCTCACCCTAAGCCTGTGACCCCTCGTGCTATTTGAGTCCATCCTAGGAAAAAGCTTAACCTTGTTTACTCTATCTATACCCCTCATAATCTTGTACACCTCTATTAGATCTCCTCTAAGGAAAACAGTCCCAATTTGCCTAATCTCTCCTCGTAACTCAGACCTTCCATACCAGGCAGCATCCTGGTAAACCCCCTCTGCACTCTCTCCAGAGTCTCCACGTCCTTCCGATAGTAAGGTGACCAGAACTGGACGCAGTATTCCGAATGAAGTCTAACCAGCGTTTTATACAACTGCAACATTAAAAGCCAGCTCTTGTACTCTATACCCCTTCCTATAAAGGCTAACATACTATATGCTTTCTTCACAACCTTCTCCACTTGCTCTGCACCCCCACGTCCCTCTGCGTTTCTATACTCTTAATAGGTCTACCCTTTATCATATACCTCCCTCCTACATTCTTTCTCCCGAAATGCATCACCTCACATTTATCAGGATTAAATTCCATCTGCCATCTATCTGCCCAAGCTACCAGCCTATCTATGTCCTGCTACGTCGCCTGACAATGCTCCTCACTATCAGCAAGTCCATCCATCTTTGTATCGTCGGCAAAATCTCCACTTAGGGAGGCAAGAGAGGCGATTGCAGAGCCTCTGGCTCTGATCTTCAGGTCGTCGTTGGTTACGGGTGTGGTTCCGGAGGACTGGAGGATAGTGAATGTGGTCCCATTGTTCAAGAAGGGAAAGAGAGACCTTCCAGGGAATTATAGGCCAGTGAGTCTTGCTTCTGTTGTGGGCAAAGTATTGGAGAGAATTATTAGGGATAGGATTTATAGTTATTTAGAGAGAAATGAATTGATTGGGGATAGTCAGCATGGTTTGTGAAGGGTAGGTCGTGCCTTACTAACCTTATTGAGTTTTTTGAAAAAGTGACCAAAGAGGTGGATGGGGGTAAGGCTGTTGATGTGGTATATATGGACTTTAGTAAGGCGTTTGATAAGGTGGCCCATGGAAGACTTCTGCAGAAAATGCAGATGTATGGGATAGAGGGTGATTTAGCTAATTGGTTTAGGAATTGGCTAGCAGATAGAAGACAGAGGGTGGTGGTTGATGGGAGATATTCATCGTGGAGTTCGGTTACAAGTGGTGTACCTCAGGTGTCTGTTTTGGGGCCCCTGTTGTTTGTAATTTTTATAAATGATCTGGATGAGGGTATTGAAGGATGGATTAGTAAGTTTGCGGATGACACTAAAGTCGGTGGAGTGGTAGATAGTGAAGAGGGGTGTTATAGTTTGCAGAGAGACTTGACAAGTTGCAGAGCTGGGCCGAGAGGTGGCAAATGGAGTTTAATGTGGAAAAGTGTGAGGTAATGCACTATGGCAGAAATAATAAATGTGTATAGTATAGGGCAAATGGTAGGATTCTTAGTAGTCTAGATGAACAGAGGGATCTTGGTGTGTATGTGCATAGATCCCTAAAAGTAGGCAGTCAGGTCGAGAAGGTTGTTAGGAAGGCATATGGAGTCTTGGCTTTTATTGGTAGAGGGATTGAATTTCGGAGCCGCAACGTCATGTTGCAACTGTACAAAACTCTAGTGCGGCCGCACTTGGAGTATTGTGTGCAGTTCTGGTCCCCATATTATAAGAAAGATGTGGAGGCATTGGAGAGGGTACAGAGGAGGTTTACCAGGATGTTGCCTGGTATAGAGGGCAGGTCTTATGAAGAGATGCTGAGGGATTTGAGGTTGTTTTCATTGGAAAGGAGGCGGCTAAGAGGGGACCTTATCAAAACATAAGATGATTAGAGGTTTAGATAGGTTTATCTAAGTGATAGCCTTTTTCCTAGGATGGAGAAAGCTAGCACGAGGGGACACAGCTTTAAATTAAGGGGTGATAGTTATAGAACGGATATCAGAGGTAGGTTCTTTACCCAAAGGGTGGTTCGGGAGTGGAATGCCCTGCCTGCAGCAGTTGTAGATGCGCCAAGTTTGTGGCGTTTAAGAGGTTAGTTGATAAGTATATGGAAGAGAAGGGAATGGTTTAGTTTGGAGGGGCATTGCTTTTTATATTGGTCGGTGCAACATCGAAGGCCGAAGGGCCTGTTCTGTGCTGTAATGTTCTATGTTCTATGTTCTATGTTCTACTTACTCCCTCTTCCAAGTCATTTATATATATTACAAATAGAAGATATATATTACAAATAGTACCGAGCCCTGCGGCACACCACTAGTGACCGACCTCCAGCTAGAGAAACACCCTTCCATTATTACTCTCTGTCTCCTATTACCAAGCCAGTTACTTATCCATCTAGCTGCCTGTCCTTGTATCCCATTAGCCTTGACCTTCTCAACCTCCCTCCCATGAGGGACTTTGTCAAACGCCTTACTAAAATCCAAATAGACAACATCAACGGCTCACCCTTCATCCACCGTTTTTGTCACCTCCTCAAAACATTCTACCAGATTTGTAAGGCACGATCTCCCCTTAACAAATCCATGCTGCGTATCCCTAATCAGATCGCAACGCTATAAGTGCCTATACATCCTATCTCTAAGAATCCCCTCCAACAGTTTCCCTACCACTGCCGTCAAGCTCACCGGCCTATAATTTCCAGGGTTATCCCTACTACCCTTTTTAAACAATGGTACAACATTAGCTATTCTCCAATCCTCTGGGACCTCACCTGTGTCCAAGGAGAGACAAAGATTTGCGTCAGAGGCCCAGCAATTTCACCTCACACCTCCCTAAGCAGTCTGGGATAAATGCCATCAGGCCCCGGAGATTTATCAGTTTTAATGCTACCTAGAAGCTCTAACACTTCATCCCTCGGTATGGATATTTCCCTCAACTGGTCCACAGCTCCCCCAGAGACAGGAGCTGTCAACAAGCCCTTCTCCTTTGTGAATACCAATGCAAAGTATTCATTCAGGATCTCCCCCATTCAGTCGGGCTCAAAGCACAGTTCCCCTCCTCTGTCCCTAAGAGGTCCGATTTTTCCGCTAACCACCCTTTTATTCCTAACATAGGAGTAAAAAGCATTTGGGTTTTCCTTAATTCTATCCGCCAAAATCATTTCATGCCCTCCCCTTTTTGCCCTTCTAACTCCCCGTTTGAGCTCCCTCCTACTCTCTCTATGTTCTTCCAATGCTGCTGGAACGCTGCTCCGTTTCCAGCTGCTTTGACCTATCATAAGCTTCTCTTTCCTTCCTAACCAAGTCCTCAATATCCCTAGTAATCCAGATAAGATAATGAAGGGGCTGGATAGGGTAGGGGGAGTGGGGGAAGGGGGGGGTGTAGCGGGGGAGGTGGGGGTGCGGGTAGTGGGGTGGCGGGGGAGTGGGGGGTGGTGGGGGGTGGCGGGGTGGGCGGGGAGGCGGGGGGGTGGGGGTGGCAATGGAGGGGGAGAGGGGCGGTGGGGGAGGGGGTGGTGGTGAGGTGGGGGGGTGACGGGGGGGGGGGTGCGGGGGTGGGGGGGTGGGGGGTGGCGGGGGTGTGGGGTGGCAGGGGGAGGGGGTGGCAGGGGGGGGTGGCGGGGGGTGGTGGGGTGGGCGGTGGGGGGGGGAGGGGTGGTGGGGGGTGGGGGTGGGGGCGGGGAGGCGGGGGGAGGGGGTGGCAGGGGGGTGGGGAGAGGGTGGTGTGGGGAGGGGGGGGGATGGAGAAAGATGATGTTCCAGCAAAGGGATTGAGCGCTGAGTGAGACAACAGCGCCACCTAGTGAGGAGATAGGCTCCCTGTTGATCAGACACAGCGACGGAATGGACCCCGATTCTCCAACCTCGCCTGGGAATCTCCAGTCCCGCTGCAGTGGGCCAAGCACCAAATATTTCTTCCTCGCTGGCAAGGGCAATGGGCCTCTGGTTTCCTCCGATAGTCCAAAACATGCTGGTTAGCTGCGTTAGCCATGCTAAATTTTCCCTTAGTGTACCCAAACTGGCACCAGAGTATGACGGCTAGGAGGTTTTCAAAGTACAAAGAACAAAGAACAAAACAGCACGGGAAACAGGCCCTTCGGCCTAACGAGCCCGCACTGCCACCCCAATGTTCCCACCTCTACCCATGATCCCTGTCCATGTTTATAGATCTATGGATTAAAAACCAAATTTGAGACAATTTAGGGAGAATTTGTTTTGCCAATTAGCCTAAGAGCACATCTTTGGGATGTGGGAGGAAACCGGAGTGCCCGGTACAAATCCTGGGGTGGGACTTGAACCTGGAGCTTCTGGCTGAGGGACAGGGACACTAACCCCCTGTGCCACCATGTTGCAGATTTATTTGTTAAAACAAGGTACATTTGAATAGTTATAAAGTCAGTACAAACCTCAAAGATGTCAGAGCTGTTGTGTGCTCTGCTCAAAAGCAAAAATGTAACTAAAACTCCACCGCCTGACACATTTCCTTTCCAGGGATATCATGCTAAAATAACATAAAGGCATAGCCTGTAAATCCTTCTAATATTCCTCTGACAGGCATGTTAGGTGGATTGGCCATGCTAAATTGTCTCTTAGTGTCCAAAGATGTGTAGGTTAGGTGGATTGGCCATGCTAAATTGCGCCTTAGTGTCAAGAGGATTAGTAGGGTAAATATGTGAAGTTATCGGAATAGGGCCTGGGTGGGATTGTGAACAGTGCAGACTCAATGGGCTGAATGGTCACTTCCTGCACTTCTGCCTTTTCTACACTGTACAGTGTAGAAAAGGCCTTTCGGCCCATCAAGTTTGCACCCACACTCTGGCAGAGCATTTTAACCTGGCGTTCTCCCTCACCCTATCCCCATAATCCCACACATTTCTACAGCGAAACAATTTAACCTTGGGACACTACGGGGTGATTTAGCACAGCCAATCCAGCTAACCTGCCTGCCAGAGGGATACTGGAAGGATTTACAGGCTGATGCCTTAATCTGTTTTAGCATGGTATCACTGGAAAGGAAGTGTGTCAGACGCTGCAGTTTTAGTTACACTTTTGCTTTTGAGCAGAGCACACAGCAGCACTGACATCCAAGGAAGATGAGTTCATAACGCAGCCAAACAGGTTGAGTGACAATCCACAAAATCTTTCCAAGTGCGCCAATAGCTGGTGACAAAAGGAGGAGAGACTCCTGGTCAGCCAAGCTTGATGAGGAGTGGTGCCCCCTCAAGCTATAAGCCCCCTGGTGACCAGCTCGTGACCTATTCCAGGAATGACCAACTATGGAAACAGATTAAAGTCTATGTTAGTGCACCACTGTTTTGAAGTTTATTTATTAGTCTCACAAGTAGGCTTACATTAACACTGTAATGAAGTTACTTGAAATTCCCCTAGTCACCACACTCCGGTGCCTGTTCGGTTCAATGCAGCTAATGAGTACATATTTTGGATGTGGGATGAAACCAGAACATCCGGGGAAAACCCATGCAGACACGGGGAGAATGTGCAGACTCTGCCCGGACAGTGACCCAAAGCTGGGAATCAAAATCTGGGTCCACAGTGCTGTGAGGCAGCAGTACTAATTCCCTGTGCCACCATGCCCCGACATGGTTCTCATTTCTACATTATTGCTTCCGATTTCCATCAGTTGCCGTGGCGGGATTTGAACCCATCTTCCCCCAGAATGTGAGGCTGGTTCAGTGGATCTTTATTCCACGGCACTGGTGACCAAGGATTATGAATGGAAAACAGAGCACAGCAATATACATTCCTCACTTCTCTGTAAGTATCTGCTGTAATTTTGATGTGTATAAGCTATTGGGTGTGTTGGATATCAGCGACATTGTTATTTATATTCAAAATGAGAAAACAAATATGGATTTAGCCAATTAACCTCATAAATTACAGTCTGAATCGGGTGGGTGGGGTGGGGGTGTGTTGGTATTGCCCCTATTGTCAGGCGGATTAGCAGGGTAAAGTTTTGGGTTAGGGACACATGCACGCTCGCACACGCACACACACAAGCAGACACACGCACGCACATGCACACACAGACACGCAAACAACACAATTCGAACAGCACAGTGGGTGCACCTACACCCCCAGGACTGCAACAGTTCAAAAACTCGGCTCACTGCCACCTTCTGATGGGGCATTTAGGGAAGGGCAACAGTTGCTGGGCCCAGCCAATGACAGTGTCTTGAATGCATATTTTAAACAATGCTCGAACAGCTTTACTCTCAAATTGTGTTAAATGTAGAATAATTGAGGTAATTTATGAGGTTAATTGGCTAAATTCTTACTCATTTTGGATATAAATAACAATGTCGCTGATATCCAACACACCCAATAGCTTATACACATCGAAATTTACAGCAGATACTTACTGGGAAGTGAGGAATGTATATTGCTGTGCTCTGTTTTCCATTCATAATTCTTGGCCACTTTTCTAAAAGGGGCAGCAGTGCCGTGGAGGACTGATCCACTGATTCAGCCTCACATTCAGGGGGAAAATGGATTCAAATCCCACCACGGTAACTGATGGAGATTTTATTCGATTCATGAATCTAGAATTGAGAAGTAATGATGTAGAAATGAGGACCATGAAGTGACACAGTGGTGGGCACTGCTATCTCACAGCACCAGGGATCTGGGTTCAATTCCCAGCTTGGGTCACTATCTGTGCTGGGTCTGCACATTCTCCCCATGTCTGCGTGGGTTTCCTCTAGGTGCTCCGGTTTCCTCCCACAGTCTGAAAGATGTGCTGGTTGGGATGCATTGACCATGCTAAATTCTCCCTTAGTGTCCAAAGATATGCAGGTTAAATGGATTGGCTAAACTGTCCTTCAGTGTACCCAAACAGGCACTGGAGTGTGGCAACTAGCAGATTTTCATAGTAACTTCATTGCAGTGTTAACATAACTTAGGACTAATAAATAAACTTTAACTTTGCACAAAGTTATCACTGATTATTGTAAAAGCCTATCCATCTCTGAATTATAGAAACCCTGCTGTTCAGACAGAGGCCATTCAGCCCATTGGGTCAGCACTGCCAACAATCTTACCCAGTGCATATTCCCATAATCCTACATATTTACCCTGCTAGTCTCCCCTGACACGAAGGGACAACTTAGCACAGCCAACCAACCTAACCTGCACATCTTTGAAGTGTGGGAGGAACCCAGAGCATCTGAAGGAAACCCATGAAGACATGAGGAGAACGTGCAGTCTCTGCACAGACAGTGACCCAACGCCAGGAATCAAACTCAGCTCCTTGGGGTTGTGAGGCAGCAGTGCTAACCACTGTGCTGCCCTTGTCCTCTAGCTCATAGTGTTGTGATAAGGGAGAGCGTGGTCCAGTGGTTAGCACTGCTGCCTCACAGCACCGTGGATCCAGGTTCAATTCCAGCCTCAGGTCACCATCAGTGTAGAATCTGCACCTTCTCTCTGTGTCTGCGTGGGTTTCCTCCCACAGTCCAAAGATGTGCAGGTTAGTTAAATTAACCATGTTAAATTGCCCCTTAGTGTCCAAAGATGTGGATTAGCCATTTTGAGAGACTTGGACAGAAACGGGGGTGGGGGGGGATGGAGAAAGATGATGTTCCAGCAAAAGGATTGAGCACTGAGTGAGACAACAGCACCACCTAGTGAGGAGATAGGCTCCCTGTTGATCAGACACAGCGACGGAATGGACCCTGATTCTCCAACCTCGCCTGGGAATCTCCAGTCCCGCTGCAACGAACGGAGATTTGGCCGAGCATCAAATTCTCCATCCCCGCCGGCTAGGGCAGAGGGATGTCTGACATCGGAGAATTCCGGCAAATGCATTCCAGCAAGAGGGGATTTGATTTGATTTAGTGTTGTCACATACAACGAAAAGCATTGTTTCTGGCGCAGTGTAGTTGGGCTCCTCAGGCCTAGCAAGCTAACACGTGAGATGTCAGCTTCAGATCAGGTTGACTCCACCCTGGGCAAGTTTTGAATTTGATTAGCCACCAGGAAGACCCAATCTAATGGATGATTGTGGACACACAGCTGCCTCTCAGAAAAGTGACCATACACATGTGACTAATAAATAAACTTTAAAACAGTGGCGCACTAACACAGGCTTTTGTCTGTTTCCAAAGCAAGCAATTAGAACATAAGAAATAGGAGCAGGAGTCGGCTATCCAGCCCCTTGAGCCTGCCCCGCCATTCAATAAGATCATGGCTGATCTGAAGTGGATCAGTTCCACTTTCCCGCTTTCTCCCCATAACCCTTAATTCTCTTGTCTATCAGAAACCTATCTACCCGTGACTTAAATATATTCAGCGAGGTAGCCTCCTCCGCTTCAATGGGCAGAGAATTCCAGAGACTCACCACCCTCTAAGAGAAGAAGTTCCTCCTCAACTCCGTTCTAAACTGACCCCTCCCCCACCACCCCCCTTATTTTGAGGCAGTGCTCTCTAGTTCTGGTTTCCTTTCTAAGGGGGAAGAATCTCTCTACCTCTACCCTATCCATCCCCTTCATTATCTTGTAAGTCTCTATAAGATTCCCCCCCCTCAGCCTTCTAAACTCCAATGAGTACAGACCCAGACTATTAATCTCTCTTCATAAGCTAACCCCCTCATCTCTGGTATCAGCCTGGTGAACCTTCTCTGTACTCCTTCCAAGGCCAATATATCCTTTCGCAAATAAGGGGACCAAAACTGCACACAGTACTCCAGCTGCGGCCTCACCAGTGCCCTGTACAGTTACAGCAAGACCTCCCTGCTTTTATATTCTATCCCCCTCGGTATAAAGACCAACATTCCATTCACCTTCCTGATCACCTGCTGCACCTGCAGACTGGGTTTTTGCGATTCGTGCACAAGGACCCCCAGGTCCCTCTGCACAGTAGCATGTTGTAATTTTTTACCATTTAAATTCCCAGAACAGGTTACCAATGTGTCACCAGGAAGCTTATAACTTGAGGGGGCGCCACTCCCCATCAAGCCTGGCTAACCAGGAGTCCCCCACTCTCACTGCCAGCCTTTGGTGCATTTGGAAGGATTTTGCAGGTTGTCATTCACCCTGTTTGGCTGTGTTATGAACACACCTTCCTTGGCATCAAGTCCTGGGGTGGGACTCGGACCCGCAGCTTCTGGCTCAGACACAGGGGTGCTAACCCACTATGCCACAACGTTGCTAATTCATTTGTTAAGACTTGGTAAATGTGAACAGTTGTAAAGTTGATGCTAACCTTAACGATGTTAGAATTGCTGTGTGCTCTGCTCAAAAGTGTAACTAAAACTGCAGCACCTGACACACTTCCTTTCCGGTGTTAACGTGCTACAATAATGTAACGACCTGTAAATCCTTCCAATGCTCCTCTGTCAGGCAGTAAGAGTTTAATTTAGTTTATTTATTATTGTCACAAGTAGGCTTACATTAACACTGCAATGAAGTTATTGTGAAAATCCCCTAGTCGCCATACTCCGGTGCCTGTTCAAGTACGCTGAGGCACCAATTAGGTGGCCAATGCATCTAACTAGCATGAGTTTCAGACTGTGGGAGGAAACCCACACAGACATAGGGAGATTCCTGGGACAATGTGATGGAAAGGAAATTGAGGGGAGGGGATGGCATAGTGATATTGTCATCAGATTAGTAATCCAGAGACCCAGGCTGACGTTCTGGGGTTAGGAGGGGGGAGGGCAGATACAAACCTCACCAGCTAGATAGATTTTAAATTCAATTAATGAAACCTGAGATATAAAGCAGGTCTGTGTGATCATGGCCCATGGTCCGGTGGCATTAACATTAAACCAAAAACTCAGCTAATGTTTTAGGGATCTGGATTCAATTCCCACCATGGCAGATGGTGGAATTTGAATTCAATAAAAAAAAATCTGAATCAAGAATCAACTGATGACCACGCGCAAGGAGAGAAAGATTTTTAAACCTTTAGATATTAAGGCAATGACAGAACTCCCAGCATTAAAGTAAATAACTTTAAAAAAGATTTCTATTGTAACAAGAAAAGTTTCCCCACATGTGAAATGCAGTCAGAGATTTAAACATGTGATTACAATTTAAAAACCAATATGCTGATATTTTGAATGTATGAATTTATTTTTAAGATTGTTCGCTTTAGCCAAAGGCTGTTGGTTGCAAAGCAGCATTGTAAAGGGCATTAGCCATGTTCTAAGAGAATATTTAAGGTTTGAGAATATGTAAGTTTTATCAGTAGAGTTTCTACAGAGAGAACATTTAATCAGACTTTATTGATCAGGTTTATTTACTTGTTCAGATAAGATGATGTGTGCCTGGAAGTGAAGTCATGTGTTAATCTGATTTGGCAGGGATCTGTAGAGGAAGCCATGGGAATGTACCCTCTGAACTTTGGAGCTGGCTTCTGGTTTCTAAGAGAGACAGGAAGCTGGGTTATCCAAGACAGGAAGTGGCATCTGAATTCTAAGGACTAATGAAATGCCATTATGCCAAGGGATAAGATATGATTGACTAAGGTATATAGCAGGTATAACTGTTGGTTAATGTATAATCATGATGATTGATTTAAAGCTACTGTAATGGGTCTGTACTCTTTAAAGTTTAGAAGGCTGAGGGAGGATCTTATAGAGACATATAAGATAATGAGGGGGCTAGATAGGGTAGAGGTAGAGAGATTCTTCCCCTTTAGAAAGGAAACCAGAACTAGAGGGCACAGCCTCAAAATAAGGAGGGGAGGCAGTTTAGAACGGAGTTGAGGAGGAACTTCTTCACTCGAAGGGTGGTGAATCTCTGGAATTCTCTGCCCATTGAAGTGGTGGAGGCCACCTCATTGAATATATTTAAGTCACGGGTAGATAGGTTTTTGATTGACAAGGGAATTAAGGGTCATGGGGAGAAAGCGGGAAAGTGGAACTGATCCACTTCAGATCAGCCATGATCTTATTGAATGGCGGGGCAGGCTCGAGGGGCTGGATGGCCGACTCCTCCTCCTATTTCTTATGTTCTTATGAAAGGCAGGAATAATTGTTGAGAAAACCTATAATTGATCTGTTTTGAATTGTACACGGCAGATTTCATTGGGGAGATAGAGCTGCCCCACCTCAGAACTGCCATGATCCTTTGATGATTTTTTCTAATGGTCACTAATCAAAATAAAGATTACATCTTTAAATTGAGACATTGACTTTGTGAGTCTTGTATTGTCTGAATTTCTAATCGGCCACCTCGGAAATATCTGCATCCTGACACCACTGTCGATTGTCAGAAACATCTGTCTGGTTCACAAACACTCATTAAGGAAGGAAATCTGCCGTCTTTACCCAGTCTGGCCGACAAGTGACCCCAGGCCCACAGCAATATGGTTATTGCTCGCCTGCCCTCTGAAATGGCCAAAGAACCCACACGGTTTGGGTGACATAGGGGATATCACTGCTGCCTCAGAGTGTTGGGGACCTGGGTTCAATTCCCAGATTGGGTGATTGTCTTTGTGAAGTTTGCATGTTCTCCCCATGTCTGCGTGGATTTTCTCTGGGTGCTTTGGTTTCCTCCCACCGTCCAAAGATGCACGGATAAGGTTGATTGGCCATGCTAAATTGCTTCTTAGTGTCAGGGGGACTCGCTCGGGTAAATACCCGACGTTATGGGGATAGAACCTGAGTGGGATTGTGATCGTTGCAGGCTCAATGGGCTGAATGGCCTACTTCTACATTGTAGGGCTCTATGATTCATTGATTCTATGAGTTCGGAGGAAATTAAGATTGGGCAACAAATATCATCTGCTTCCTGGGAAAGAATAAAGGTAAATAACATTTTCTACAGCTCTAGATTATAATATGAATGTGAAAAATGTATATTGCCATAGCAACTCAGATTCCCTGTGCCACACTAATAACTCGAGGTGACAT
Organism: Sphyrna mokarran; assembly: GCA_024679065.1. Lineage (NCBI taxonomy): Eukaryota > Metazoa > Chordata > Chondrichthyes > Carcharhiniformes > Carcharhinidae > Sphyrna > Sphyrna mokarran. The sequence continues at coordinate 1,394,362 of JAGIQG010000035.1, read as the reverse complement.
GATGTGGGCATTAAAAAACTTGAATACTTGTTAGATATGAAGGACTATTTGCAATAAGTTTCACAGCACAACTGTAGAGGTCCAACCTCTGACTCCCACTGTCAATGAAATATAGATTCATAGGATCCTTACAGAGCAGGAGGACCTTTGGCCCATCGAGCCTGCACTGACAACAGCCCCACCCAGTCCCCAGCTCCGTAACCCAATATAGTCCTCCTGACACTAAGAGACAATTTAGAATGGCCAATCTCCATAACCTGCACATCATGGGATACTAAGGGGCAATTTAGCATGGCCAAAATAGTGGTAGTTATAGGAAGGATGTCAGAGGCAGGTTCTTTACTCAGAGGGTGGTGAGAGCGTGGAATGCCCTGCCTGCAGCAGTTGTGGACTCGCCTACTTTGGGGGCATTCAAATGGTCAGTGGATAGGCATATGGATGATATTGGAATAGTTTAGGTTAGAGAGTCCACTGGCCGGCGCAACATCGAGGGCCGAAGGGCCTGTACTGCGCTGTAATGTTCTATGTTCTATGTTCTAAAACACCCAACCTACACATCTTTGGACACTGAGGGGCAATTTACCATGGCCAATCCACATAACCTTCACATCTTTGGACACTAAGGGGCAATTTAGCATGGCCAATCCACATAACCTCCACATTGGACACTCAGAGGCAATTTGGAGGAAACCCACATAGACATGGGGAGAATGTGCAGACTCCGGACAGACAATGACCTGAGCTGGGAATTGAACCCGGGTCTCTGTGAGGCAGCAGTGCTAACCCACCGCGCCATCCTTTTCTGTATTCAATATTGAAAATAACAGCCCTGGGGTTGCGCACCCTCACTCCTGATTGGCCAATGACCTGCGGTCCATTGGTTCCAGCCCAGTCACATGGACACTTGACCCATAACGGATCACCACACACTCGACTACCTCGATATCCAATCAGTTGTTAATTGTTGTGATTTAACCTCAATGTGCATTCGAGAGGCAAGGAGAGATAAATGTTCCCTTCAGCCCTTCCTACGAGTTGGGGAGTGCGGTGGATGGGGATGGATAAAATTTCTCCTTCTAGAACATAGAACATAGAACACTACAGCACAGAACAGGCCCTTCGGCCTTCGATGTTGTGCCGACCAAAATAAAAAGCAATGCCCCTCCAAACTAAACCATTCCCTTCTCTTCCATATACTTATCAACTAACCTCTTAAACGCCACCAAACTTGGCGCATCTACAACTGCTGCAGGCAGGGCATTCCACTCCCTAACCACCCTTTGGGTAAAGAACCTACCTCTGATATCCGTCCTATAACTATCACCCCTTAATTTAAAGCTGTGTCCCCTCGTGCTAGCTTTCTCCATCCTAGGAAAAAGGCTATCACTGTCCACCCTATCTAAACCTCTAATCATCTTATATATTTCGATTAGGTCCCCTCTTAGCCGCCTCCTTTCTAACGAAAACAACCTCAAATCCCTCAGCCTCTCTTCATAAGACCTGCCCTCCATACCAGGCAACATCCTGGTAAACCTCCTCTGTACCTCTCCAAAGCCTCCACATCTTTCTTATAATGTGGGGACCAGAACTGCACACAATACTCAAGTGCGGCCGCACTAGAGTTTTGTACAGTTGCAACATGATGCTGCGGCTCCTAAATTCAATCCCCCTACCAATAAAAGCTAAGACTCCATATGCCTTCTTAACAACCTTATCGACTTGACTGCCTACTTTCAGGGATCTATGCACATAACACCAAGATCCCTCTGTTCATCTAGACTACTAAGAATCCTACCATTGCCCTATACTCTACACATTTATTATTTCTGCATAGTGCATTACCTCACACTTTTCCACATTAAACTCCATTTGCCACCTCTCGGCCAGCTCTGCAACTTGTCCAAGTCCCTCTGCAAACTATAACACCCCTCTTCACTATCTACCACTCCACCGACTTTAGTGTCATCTGCAAATTTACTAATCCATCCTTCAATAACCTCATCCAGATCATTTATAAAAATTACAAACAGCAGGGGCCCCAAAACAGACCCGAGGTACACCACTTGTCACCGAACTCCACGATGAATATCTCCCATCAACCACCACCCTCTGTCTTCTATCTGCTAGCCAATTCCTAACCCAATTAGCTAAATCACCCTCTATCCCATACATCTGCATTTTCTGCAGAAGTCTTCCATGGGCCACCTTATCAAACGCCTTACTAAAGTCCATATATACCACATCAACCGCCTTACCCCCATCCACCTCTTTGGTCACTTTTTCAAAAAACTCAATGAGGTTAGTAAGGCACGACCTACCCTTCACAAAACCATGCTGACTATCCCCAATCAATTCATTTCTCTCTAAATAACTATAAATCCGATCCCTAATTATTCTCTCTCTGTAGAGTTGAGCCTGGGGACCCCAGCTGTGCCACAGACAGACATATCAGTCATTCAGACCAAGGGTGTGGGATCTCTTGCCTTGGAAGTTCCGACACACTATTTATCACGTGTCCTCTCCCCTATCCACCACCCCGCCACCCCAGGGCCGATTCCTGTTTTGTACAAAGCAACACAGCGGTTCACACTGCTGCCTTACTGCACCAGGAATCTGGGTTCAATTCTGGTCTTGGGTCACTGTCTGTGTGGAGTCTGCACATTTTCCCCATTGCTACATGGGTTTCCTCCGTGTGCTCCGGTTTCCTCCCATGCTCCAAAAGGTGTGTAAATTAGGTGGATTGGCTGTGCTAATTGCCCATTGATATCCAAGAATGTGTAGGTTAAACAGATTGGTTATGCTAAATTGCTTTGATTTGATTTATTATTGTCTCATATATTAGCATACAGTGAAAAATATTGTTTCTTGCACACCATACAGACAAAGCATACTGTTCATAGAGAAGGAAACAACAGAGTGCAAAATGTAGTGTTACAGACATAGCGAAAGTGAAGAGAAAGATCAACTTAATGCGAGGTAGAACCATTCAAAAGTCGGACGGGAGTGGGGAAGAAACTGTTCTTGAGTCGGTCAGTGCGTGACCTCAGACTTTTGTATCTTTTTCCCGATGGAAGAAGGTGGAAGAGAGAATGTCCGGGGTGCTTGTGGGTCCTTAATCATGCTGCTGCTTTGCCGAGGCAGCGGCAAGTGTAGACAGAGTCAATGGATGGGAGATTGGTTTGTCTCCTAATATCCAAGGATGGGGGGGTGGGGGGATTAGTGGGATAAATACTGGGATTATGGAGATAGGGCTTGGGTTTAAATTCTGAGTGGAAGAGTCGATGCACACTCAATGGGCCAAATGGGCTTCTTCTGCAATGTGGGGATTCTATAAGCCACAAGGCAGATTCAGGCCAATGATTGCTGGCCATCCCATCACATTCCCATCAGAGTTTGTCTTGGAAATTGGGAATCTGAGGTAACCCTGGATTGATCTCGGGGATGTGGAGATGCCGGCGTTGGACTAGGGTAAACACAGTAAGAAGTCTCAGAACACCAGGTTAAAGTCTAACAGGTTTATTCAGTAGCAAAAGCCACTAGCTTTTGGAGTGCTGCTCCTTCATCAGGTGAGTGGTGCTGTGAGGCTTCTTACTTGATCGAGATGAACTTGTGTTTCAGCCGATGCTCTTTGGAATCACAGGATGAGCCATTGTGCTTCATAACCAGTGAGTGCATCATCACAGCTGCAAAGCTGAGCGCGTGGAAGTAGAACATAGAACATAGAACATTACAGCACAGAACAGGCCCTTCGGCCTTCGATGTTGTGCCGACCAAAATAAAAAGCAATGCCCCTCCAAACTAAACCATTCCCTTCTCTTCCATATACTTATCAACTAACCTCTTAAACGCCACCAAACTTGGCGCATCTACAACAGCTGCAGGCAGGGCATTCCACTCCCTAATCACTCTTTGAGTAAAGAACCTACCTCTGATATCCGTCTATAACTCATACCCCTTAATTTAAAGCTGTGTCCCCTCGTGCTAGCTTTCTCCATCCTAGGAAAAAGGCTATCACTGTCCACCCTATCTAAACCTCTAATCATCTTATATGCTTCAATAAGATCCCCTCTTAGCCGCCTCCTTTCTAACGAAAACAACCTCAAATCCTTCAACCTCTCTTCATAGGACCTGCCCTCCATACCAGGCAACATCCTGGTAAACCTCCTCTGTACCCTCTCCAATGCCTCCACATCTTTCTTATAATGTGGGGACCAGAACTGCACACAATACTCCAAGTGCGGCCGCACTAGAGTTTTGTACAGTTGCAACATGATGCTGCGGCTCCTAAATTCAATCCCCCTACCAATAAAAGCTAAGACTCCATATGCCTTCTTAACAACTTTATCCACTTGACTGCCTACTTTCAGGGATCTATTGACACATACACCAAGATCCTTCTGTTCCTCAACACCAAGTCGCTAAGTACACAGCAAGATCCCACAAAGCAAATGAGGCAATGATCAGATCATCTGTTTCTGATAAAGTTTACTGAAGGACCAGGATCCCAAGGGAAACCCCCCCCCCCCTCCCTGCCTGTCTGATCTCCAAAAGGGTGGCACAGTATGATAACAGAATGTCTGAGCTACAGGTGCCGCACGCTAATCAGAGTAGAAATGTCAGTTTATATGGGATAAATATGTGGCTGGAGAGATGGTGTCAGGGGCAGGATTTCAGATTGCTGGGGCATTGGGATCGGTTCTGGGGGAGGTGGGACCCGTACAAATCAGGCAGGTTACACCTGGGCAGGACTGGGATTGATGTCCTGGGGGGAGTGTGGGCTGGAGCGGTTGCAGAGGGTTTAAACTAACATGCCAAGTGGATGGGAACCTCTGTAAGAAATCGGAGAAGGACAAAATCAAAAGGTAAAAAAGAGAATAAGAAAAGCGATAGGCAGAGGAACAAAGGACAAGGATCAAACAGAGCAAAACAAACAATGTTAAAAAGACAAACTTAAAGGCTCTGTGCCTTAATGTGCAGAGCATTTGCAGTAAAATCGATGAACGGTTTAAAAGATTAGAATGGAATGATCTCATTAGTGACAGACAACATGACTTTGTAAGAAGGAGGTCGTGCTTTACAGATTTGGTGGAGTTTTTTTTGAGGAGGTGACAAAAACGGTTGACGAAGGAAGGGCCGTGGATGTCGTCTATATGGATTTTAGTAAGGTGTTTGACAAAGTCCCTCATGGCAGGTTGGTTAAGAAGGTTAAGGGTCATGGGATACAAGGACAGGTGGCTAGATGGGTAGAGAACTGGCTTGGCCACAGGAGACAGAGGGTAGCAGTGGAAGCGCCTCTTTCCAGTTGGAGGTCTGTGCCAGTGGTGTTCCTTAGTGGGCTCTTAGTGGGGCCTTTGCTATTTGATATATATAAATGATCTGGAAGAAGGTGTAACTGGTGTGATCAGCAAGTTTGTGGATGACACAAAAATGGCTGGATTTATGGATAGCTATGAACATTGTCAAACAATACAGCAGGATGTAGATAGGCTGGAAAATTGGGCGAAGAAATGGCAGATGGAATTTAATCCATATAAATGCAAGGTGAGAAGAATTAATGTGGGGGGAGTTATACAATAAATGGCCGGGCCATCAAGATATAGAAACACAGAGAGACCTGGGAGTGCAAATCCCCAAATTCCTGAAGATGGCAGCAGAGGTGGAGAAGGTGGTGAAGAAGGTATATCATATGTCTGCCTTTATAGGATGAGGTATAGAGTATAAAAGCTGGAGTCTGATATTGTAGCTGTATAGAACGCTGGTTAGGTCACATTTGGAGTACTGTGTCCAATTCTGGTCGCCACACTAGCAGAAGATCATAGAGGCTTTAGAGAGAGTGCAGAGAAGATTTACTAGGATGTTGCCTGGTATGGAGGGTCTTAGTTATAAGGAGAGATTGGGTAAACTGGACTTATCCTCCCTGGGAAGACAGAGAATGAGGTGAGACCTGTATAAAATTATGAAGGGCATAGATAGGGTGAACAGTGGGAAGCTTTTTCCCAGGTCAGAGGTAACGATCAACAGGGGTCACAGGTTCAAGGAGAGAGGGGCGAGGTATAACTCCGATATCAGAGGGGCGATTTTTACACAGAAGGGGGCTCGGAATGTGCTGCGAAGTAGGGTGATGGAGGCGGACACACTGGGATCATTTAAGAATTACCCAGATAGTCACGTGAGCAGACTGGGAATGGAGGGATACAAACAAATAGTCTAGTTGGACCAATGAGCGGTGCAGGCTTGGAGGGGCCGAAGGGCCTGTTTCCTGGGCTGTATTGGTCTTTGACAGGCATAAAAGGTGATGGAGTGGCACCGCTGGTTACAGAGGAAATTAACACAATAGTGAGAAAGGATATTGGCTCTGACAACAGAGTCTGTATGGGTAAAGGTGAGAAATATCAAGGGGCAAAAAGCATTAGTGGGTGTCATATAAACACCAAACTGTAGTGGGGATATTGGGAATGGCGTTAAACACAAAATTAGAGATGCATGTGATAAGGGAATATAGGTGATGATTGGTGATTTTAATCTGATGTAGAGATGCCGGCGTTGGACTGGGGTAAACTCAGTAAAGTTTTACAACACCAATTTTAAATCCAACCAATTTATTTGATATTAAATCTGCGAGCTTTCAACATTATGTGCCTCGGGCAAATGCAGTGTTCTGATCTGCAGAGGCACTCATATCCACAATCTGTAACTGTCTGTATGGATACGAATGCCTCTGCAGATCAGAAGAACACTGCATTTGCCTGATGAAGGCACATAGTGTCGAAAGCTCGTGGATTTACTATCAAATAAATTGGTTGGATTTAAAATTGGTGTTGTAAAATTTTACTGATTTTAATCTGCACATTGAATAAAGAACAAAGAAAATTCCAGCACAGGAACAGACCCTTCGGCCCCTCCAAGTCTGCACTGACTATGCTGCCCGACTGAACTAAAATCCCTGACCCTTCCGAGGACCATATCCCTCTGTTCCCATCCTGTTCATGTGTTTGTCCAGATGTCCCTTAATAGTCACTATCGTATCCACTTCCAGTACCTCCCCCGGCAGCGAGTTCCAGGTACACACCACCCTCTATGTAAAAAACCCTGCCTCGTACATCTCCTTTAAACCTTATCCCTCACACTTTAAACCTGTGTCCCCGAGTGATTGACTTTTCCACCTGGGAAAAAGCTTCTGACTATCCACTCTGTCCGTGCCTCTCATAATCTTCTAGACCTCTATCAGGCCTCTCCTCAATCTCTGTCGTTCCAGTGAGAACAAACTAAGATTCTCCAACCTCTCCTCATAGCTATTGCCCTCCATACCAGGAAACATCCTGGTAAATCTTTTCTGTTCCCTCTCCAAAGCGTCCACATCCTTCTGGTAAGATGGCAACCAGAATTGAACACTATCTTCCAACTGCAGCCTCACTAAGACTGTATAAAGTTGCAACATGACTTGCCAATCGAACCAGTTACATTTTCCTGCAAATCATTTATATATATTACAAACAGCAAAGTTCCCAGCACTGATCCCTGAGGAACACCACTTATCACAGCCCTCCATTCAGAAACACACCCTTCCACTACTACCCTCTGTCTTCTTTGACGAGCCAGTTTTGTACCCCCCTTGCCAGCTCACCTCTGATCCCATGTGACTTCACCTTCTGCACCAGTCTGCCATGAGGGACATTCGTGATGTGGAGATGCCGGCGTTGAACTGGGGTAAACACAGTAAGAAGTCTCACAACACCAGGTTAAAGTCCAATAGGTTTATTCGGTAGCAAAAGCCACTAGGTTTTGGAACGCTGCTCCTTCGTCAGGTGAGAGAGCTATAAGGAGTGTGAGTGAGCTACAGGGAGTGTGAGTGAGCTGTAGGGTAGTATAAGAGAGCTATAGAGGTTACGTATGAGCTATGGGGTGGTATGAGAGAGCTATTGGGGTGTGAGAGAACTGTAGGTGGTATGAAAGAGAGAGCTATAGGGGTATAGGTGAGCTACAGCACACGTGAGTGATGTGTAGGGAGTGTGTGAACAATTATAGGAGGTGTAAGTGAACCATAGCGGGGTGTGAGTCAGTGATGGGTTATGAATGTCGAGGGTATGAGAAAACTATGGGGATATGAGGGAACAATTGGGGTATAGGTGAATGAAAGAGGATGTGAGTGAACTATAGGGAGTGTAAGTGAGCTATAAATAGTGAGAGAGAGCTATAGGGAGTGTGAGTGATTTGTAGGAGGTACAGGAGACTTATAGAATTACAAGTGAGCTATACTGGGTGTGAATGAGCTACAGGGGGATTGAGTCTGCTATAGAGGGTATGAGTGAGCTATAGGGGTGTGAAAGAGCTACTGGGGGTATGAGTGAGTATAGAGGGTATGAAAGAGTGTGAGTGAGCTGTAGAGGTTATGAGCTGCAGGACTATGAGTGAGCTGTAGAGGGTGTGAGTGATGTACAGACATGTGAGAGGGGGTCAGGGGTATGAATGAGTTATAGAGGCTATAAGAGAGCTATTGGGAGTGTGAGTGAGATACAGGGGCTGTGAGTGAGCTGTAGGAGATATGAGGGAACTATAGTAAGTGAGAGAGCTATTGGGAGTGTGTGAGTGAGCTTTAGGGGCTGTGAGTGAGCCAAGGGTGTGAGCTATAGGGTATGTGAGAAAACTATGTGGGTATGAGAGAGCAGTAGGGGTATGAAAAAGCTATAGGGGGTTTAAGTGAGCTATAGATTCAGTGTGAGCTTACAACAGCCTCCACTGCATTAAGGAAATGGGGTCGCTGCCCTATCTCCAGCTACATTTGAGCATCACACTCTGGATGTGTGAGCACCCAGTGAGGGAGAGAAGCAGGATGGGGGCATCAGGAATGATATTTGAATTTGGTTAAGTTTCCTTTAAAGTTTCAGCTTGTTTGTGTTTTGTTGGGTTTTGTGGTGCAGTCGTGGCAAATCAATGTTAGAGAGAAAGACTGAAGCTATTTGTTGGGTTAGGAGGATAGAACATTACAGCTCAAACAGGCCCTTCGGCCCACAAGCTGCACCAATCATATCCCTACCTTCCAGGCCTATCTATAACCCTCAATCCCATTAAATCCCATTTACTCATCCAGAAATCTCTGAAAAGACCCCAATGAGTTCGTTTCCATCACCACCGATGGCAGCCGATTCCACTCACTCACCACTCTCTGAGTGAAGTATAATCTGTAATTCTTGAAATAAATATATAAGTGCATAAAGATCGGCCCCAGTTCTTTGTTTCACCAATTGTCTTCAGAGAGGGTATCCAATGTTGCTATGTGATATCCTATGTTTAATATCTGATGCCCCTTTCTCAATGTGGTAGAGTTCAGTAGGTTTGGAAGGTACTGTTCAGGGAGCCTCGTTGTGTTGCTGTGGTGCATCTTGTAGATGGTACACACAGCTGGCATCGATATTAGAGGGATTGAATGTTGAAGGTAGTGGACGGGGTGCCAACAAACAGACTGCTTTGACCTGGATGGTGTCAAGCTTCTTGAGTGTTGTTGGAGCTGCACCCATCCAGGCAAGTGGGGAGTATTCCATCACACTCCTGACTTGTCCCTTGTAGATGGTGGGACAGGCTTCGGGGAGTCAGTGAGTTACTTCCCAGCCCTTGACCTGCTCTGGTAGCCACAGTATTTCTATGGCTGATTCAGTTCAACTCCTGGTGAATGGTAACATTCAGGGTGTTAATGATGGGAGATTCAGTGAAGGCAATGTCATTGAATAATAGAATATACATCATAGAACCCTACAGTGCAGAAAGAGGCCCTTTGGCCCATCGAGTATGCAATGAACAATAATCCCATCCAGGCCCTATCCCCATATCCCTACATATTATACCCACTAAACCTTCTAACCTACACATCCCTGGACACTAAGGGGTAATTTCTTAGCATGGCCAATCAACCTAACCCATACATCTTTGGACTGTGGGAGGAAATTGGAGCACCCGGAGGAAACCCACACAGACACGTGGAGAATGTGCAAACTCTGCACAGACAGTGACCCGAGCCGGGAATCGAACCCGGGACCCTGGAGCTGTGAAGCTGCAGTGCTAACCACTGTGCCACCGTGCCACTAATGTTACAGGGCAGTGGTTAAGAGTGTCTCTTACTGGTGATGGTCACTGCCTGGCGTTTGTGTGGCACAAATGTTCCTTACCACCTGTCAGCCCAAGCCTGGATATTGTCCAGGTCCTTTTTTTTTGCATTCGGACACGGGCTGCTTCAGTATCTGAGCAGTGGTGAATGGTGCTGAACATTGCGCAAACTTCTGAGGGAGGGTCATTGCTGAAGCAGCTGAGGACGGTTCGGCCGAGGACACTAACCCTGAGGGACTCCTGCGGAGACACCCGGGAGCTGAGATGACCGACCCTCAGGCTGAATCCGGCAGGGATTAGAGAAACAATGGTTGTGATTCCAGGCACAGGGAATAATGATCGCTCAGAAGCCTTGGGTCAAATCACTCCTTTCAATTTATTTCCATTTAAAAATCACAGAACGTGATAACCAGTGTGCGACACCCAAATCATCCAGTGTTCCCTGGGTACGAGTGGTTAGCGACTCAGGATACGAGCCATTAGCTAGTTAATCCGTTTCTTAGTTTGTTTTGTGATTGCTAAGATTAACAGTGATCTCACTGGTTCACATGATTCAAATGTCAACCAATGGGTTAAAGATACTGAACGGCTCCACATAAATAAGATTTCTCTTTCGAATTCAAACAGATTGGGAACACTTTGAGCTGCTCTTGTGTGGCCTCCTCTTTGCTCAGAGCACCCCATTAAAGGACAATCCCTGTCTCATTCTTGTCCCGTGGACTCATTTCTTTTGCTCGTAGTTTAATCAGCATCAAGCAACACTATGTACTCACCCCTAACCGGCTTCTTAATTTCAGACACAACATTGGTAGTTTATCTGTACAGTTACACAACCCAATGTCATTATTACAGGGCACCATCTCAATGATACAGCGCTGGCTGATAATCCCCTTCGCTGAGCCAAGCTGAGTACAATCTCATCCCAATCTGCCCTCTTAACTCACATCATTCTTACAGCGATGTGACCCTTCACTGGGAATGATGCACCCCCCTCCACAAGTGACACCCCCCCCCCACCCCGCTGTTCCACCAGAAATGGAACAGCACAAGGTCATTCAATCAGCAGCAAATGGAAACATTGCCAGTTCAGAATGTGCGTTCAGCTTTTTAGATATTTGTGCGGTTTCTTTGCGTCTGCCACTGTTACCTTCCAGTTCGGAAACAAAGCTCCAAGACAAGTTCCCGACTTGTCCACTCTCTCCCCACAGGCTGAGTCTTCCCAGCAGTTTCCGATCTTAATGTTTTAGGTTTGAGGTTTCTGTAAGTTTGAGAGAGACGTGGAGCAGGGTCAGTGTGAGAGAGAGAGAGGAGCACAGTGAGAGGGAGAGAGAAAGGGTAGCAGAATGAGAGAGAGCCAGAGAGAGAGAAAGAGGGAGAGAAATAGAGGGGGGGGGGGGTCAAAAGAAAGGGTATCTGAATAAGAGAGAGGGAGCAGTGAGGGAGGGAAAGAGAGAGGGAAAGAGAGAGGGAGCAGTGAGGGAGGGAAAGAGAGAGGGAGCAGTGAGGGAGGGAAAGAGAGAGGGAGCAGTGAGGGAGGGAAAGAGAGAGAAAGAAAACGGTGAAGGAGAGAAAGAAAGGGAAGAGTCGGGGGGGGAGGGGAGAGAAGAGTAACAGGGAGGGAGGACAGTGTGAGAGAGAAAGAGCAGAGAAGTCAATGGGTACTAGCGGATTTAACGTTACAGGGTTATGAAGCTCAAGGGACTGTACTATTGTACAAAGAATCTCCCCTGGCCTTTCTCACTGTCTCTTGCAGGCTCAGACACATTTTACAGTGCACAGAATGTAGCTCTCAGACTGAGTATTGTCTGTTGCACTAATATACAGGGGCCTCTGCTAACTCATAGAATTAGGCCTCTTAGTAAAATCTGTATAGATATGTTGGTTCTAGTTTATAACAATTATTGTCCAGTATAAACCCACACAAGTGAATGTTAGCAGATTTAAAACTCTCTAAGTAATAACACTCAGATTTTAACTCCAACTGGAAACAAGAGATAGCTTCCCAATGAGAGTATACTGAATAACTCTGGGTATATCTTCCCAATGAGAGTATAGTGTATAACCCTGGGTATACATTCCCAATCAGACAGTATACTGTATAACACTGTGTATACTTTCCCAATAAGAGAATATACTGTATAAACCTGAGTATACCTTCTCAATGAGAGAATATACCCAATAACTCTGCATATATCTTCCCAATTAGAGAGTTTCTAGTATAACCCTGTGTATACCTTCCCAAAGAGAATGTAGTATATAACCCTGGGTATATCTTCTCAATGACAGAGTATACTGTATAACCCTGGGTATACCTTCCCAATGAGAGTATACTGTATAACCCTGGGTATACCTTCCAAATGACAGAGTATACTGTATAATCCTGGGTATACCTTCCCAATGACAGAGTATACTGTATAACCCTGGGTATACCTTCCCAATGACAGAGTATACTGTATAACCCTGGGTATACCTTCCCAATGAGAGTATACTGTATAACCCTGGGTATACCTTCCCAATGAGAGTATACTGTATAACCCTGGGTATACCTTCCCAATGAGAGTATACTGTATAACCCTGGGTATACCTTCCCAATGAGAGTATACTGTATAACCCTGGGTATACCTTCGCACTGAGTCAGACTCCAGTGTGTAATTCTGGGAGGTAATTGTTCTAACTATTCAGGTTAAACAGTAGAAGTAAAGTCTTGTTCTGTGAGGTTTTCTTTGATATCAGTTGGAAGATGATCAAACAGAAGATCTTCAACAATGAGATTGCTCCTCTTCAGTAAGACACAGTTGGCAATCTCCAGCGGAATCCTCTCCAAGTGATTTCCTTTCAGTTCGAGCTGAGTGAGTTGGGTCAGCTGTCCGATCTCAGGGGGGAGGCGGGTGATACAGTTCTGGCCCAGGTGCAAAGTCTTCAGCTTCAGGCAGTGGAAGAGCTGCAGACACAGCACCTCCACCTTGTTCTTGGTGATGGAGAAGTGCTGTAGGTTCTGGAGGAGGTGGATTTCCACCGGGATCGCCGTCAGCAGGTTGTGGCTGAGGTCGAGGTAGCGCAGTTTGCGCAGGGTGAAGAGGGCAGCCGGTAGACTCTCCAGCTTGTTGTTGGAGAGGTAGAGCTGCTCCAGGCTCTTGACGAGGCTGATGGTGGTGGGGATGGAAACGATGGAATTGTACCAAAGCCTGAGGCAGGAGAGCCTCTTGAGGTGCTGGAAGCTAATGATCTCCTCGATGGTCTGAATGTTATTGGACTTCAGGTCTAGTTTCTGAAGGTTGGCGAGGCTGAAGATGGCATGCGGGATCCTCTCCAGCTCACAGTTCTGCAGCTCCAGCTCAGTCAGGTTGATCAACTTCTTCAGGTTGTTCAGGACCAACAACCTGGTGCCATCGTTCTGGATGACCAACTTGTTCAGATGCGTGGCCACCTCCATGACGTTGGAAGGGATCTTGGAGAGGTTGCTCTTCACGATGAGGATCTTGAGATGCCTCAACTCCTTCAGGGACTCCAGGCCGATGGCCTTGTTGGTCTCGGAGTTCAGGTTGCCCGAGAGGTGGAGTTCGGCCAGGCTTTTCAGCGAGTAGATCCAGAGGGGGATCTCGCCGATGTCGGTGAACTTGATGTGCAGAATGTGAAGATGGTCCCGCAGGAAGTTGAAGGCGATCTGGTCAACCTTGGCGGGGCAGTGGTAAAGGTAGAGCTCCTTCAGCGCCACCATTTGGGAGATCTTTGCGGGCAGTCGGACGTCGGGGATGAGCTCCAGTTTCAGCACCTCCAGGTCATTCATGTCGAAGACAGCCTTGGGAATACCGGACAGCATGAAGAGTTGCAGCTCCAGCTTGCCCTGCAGGTTCTTCGATACGTGCTGCCTCAGTTTCTCGTAGGTCCACTCGTGGTTGAGGTTCATCTCCAGCAGTTTGCTCTCACAGCCTTCAGACAGGAAGATGGCAAACCTCTTGGAATAGAGCTGGTCGTACTGGTCCACCATGTGCAGGAGGAAGGCAAAGTCATTCTTCACATCCGGGATGTCGCTGAAGTTACTCTCCTCGCGCACTTTCTCGAAGGAGTATTCCTTCAAGGAACCTCGGAAGAGCCAGAACAACGTGTAGAGGCACACGAGCCCATACAGTGCAATCAGGATGATGTAACTGATCAGTAACTTCTTCAGCATGTAGGCCATGCTGTGGGTGCAGAAGAAGACAGAATAACCAGTGACGTACTTGATCTTCGGCTCACAGATGTGTTCAAAAGTGATGGAGTTGACAAAAGTGAAGGTGTAGCACAGGATGACGAGGAACTTGAGGGCCTTCACCACCGTCTGCCCCACGTAGAACTTGTAGATCAGGTCCCCGTCCTCGGTGTGCGCGCGGAACCTGCGCACCTTCTCAAAGAGAGCCTTGGCCTGCTCGCCGTCCTGCTTGTCCAGGATGTTCATCGAGGGCGAGCCGCTGACCGGCGGCTCGAAGGTCACCTCGGGGCAGGAGGTCAGCGAGGTGCTGGCGTCCGAGTTCTCGCCGGGCTCCAGGGTCACCGACTTGAACATCTTGGTGCGGATGTGGCTATTCTCCGAGTCCTCGTTGGCAGTCTCCGATACCGCTTTGGTGGTCCACGGAGACTCAAAGCACTTGCCCAGAATGGAGACAAAATGCTCCACTTTGGAGGAGGTCTTTGGGAATTTGAACCAGAAGTTGCCGCTGACCAGCAGGATAATGGTGTGAACCAGGGCTACGTAAGGGAAGTACTTTGAATACCAGGGCAGCGCCTTTTGGTAACATACTTGACTAATGTAGACGTACTGCTGAAAATCCAGGTTTGTCTTGTAGCCTCCGGCCTTCGGCACTCTGGCGGGAGGTGACGTCTTGGGGGGGGTTGGGTCTGCAGGCTTCCCCTCTGTCCCTGACAGAGTGTGACTCCCTCCCTCCGCGCCCCGAGGGCTTGGTGTCGGAGACTCGGCGCGGTGAGCCTGAGGCACAGCCACAGGCTGGGAGCTCCTGTTCAGGCCCCGCACGTGGTCACACGGCAAACACACCACCTTATCCTTTGAAATGAGCAGCGTTGCGGACAGGAGAGACACCATCAGCATAATGACCACCAGGTAGTCCATCAAAACATCCCACCAGGGCTTGAGGAGGCGGTGAGTGGGCTGGCTATCCGAGAGGGTCGCGAGTTCCGTCAGAGTGATCATATCTGTAAGGAACAAGAGGCACGTTTGCAGTAAGAATTTCACAACAAATTCTTATTTTTCACCCCAACCCAAAAGTGAACACTCACCATCTCCTCTCCACTCTTACCCATCTCAGATACTCACCTCCCAATTCCCTGGCAGGACACTTACCGAGACATACCCTCCCACCCCCGCATCCCCATTGCTGGTGTCCGGTGGAATGCAGCTCCAACTCTGGGACCCTCCGGGACTGGGCCCCCTCCCTCTGGGACCCTCCGGGACTGGGCCCCTTCCCTCTGGGACCCTCCGGGACTGGGCCCCCTCCCTCTGGGACCCTCCGGGACTAGGCCCCCTCCCTCTGGGACCCTCCGGGATTGCGCCTCCTCCCACTGGGACCCTCCAGGACTGGGCCCTATCCCTCTGGGACCCTCCGGGATTGCGCCTCCTCCCACTGGGTCCCTCCAGGACTGGGCCCTCTCTCTGTAGGATTGGGCCATCTCCCACTGGGACCCATAGGGGTTGGGTCCCTTCCTTCTGGGACCCTGCGGGACTGGGCCCTCTCCCTCTGGGACCCTCCGGGACTGGGCCCCCTCCCTCTGGGACCCTCCGGGACTGGGCCCCCTCCCTCTGGGACCCTCCGGGACTGGGCCCCCTCCCTCTGGGACCCTGCGGGACTGGGCCCCCTCCCTCTGGGACCCTGCGGGACTGGGCCCCCTCCCTCTGGGACCCTGCGGGACTGGGCCCCCTCCCTCTGGGACCCTGCGGGACTGGGCCCCCTCCCTCTGGGATTGGACCCTTTCCCCATCCACTCCCTTCCTCCCCTCCCCAAACTATTTCCCCAGTGTCCTGAGAGGCTGGGCCCTCTCTCTCTGATTTTAATGATGATGCGAGGTCTGAGAGACTCTGATCCATTTCCAGTACAATCCCAAGCTTTGGGTAGTTGACGTTACCACTGAGACAGCCGTTAAAGCATTTTAATTGATAATGAATCAAACAAAAACTAAGATATAATTTGTTGAAAGCCATTTCCCCAGAGTCATGGACCCCGTATTGAAGCACTCCCTTCAGCAGCTTGCTTCAGAATGAGCCAAGATTCCCTGATTCAATCTGAATCTCTTCACCTCAAATATTGGGTCAGAGCACCCCAGGAGACTCCAAGAGAGTTATCCAGCTACCTGGAAGCTGCTCAAAGTTTCCAGATTAAATCTCCAGTCCAGCACAGGTTGGATTTCCTGTTTGCTGCTTAGGAGATCAGTGCAAGGGGTCAGAGTTTAATGTTCTGTATCCAATTTGCTTGCTATGGCCCTGCAGTCAAATAGGGAGGTGGCAGCACGGCACGGCAGCACGGTGATTAGCACTGCTGCCTCACAGCTCCAGGGATCCGGGTTCGATTCCCGGCTCGGGTCACTGTCTGTGTGCAGTCTGCACATTCTCCTCGTGTCTGCGTGGGTTTCCTCCCACAGTCCAAAGATGTGTGGGTTAGGTTGATTGGCCATGCTAAGAAATTGCCCTTTAGCAATCTGGGATGTGTAGATTAGAGGGCTTAGTGGGTATAATATGTAGGGTTATGGGCCTGGGTGGGGTTGTGGTCAGTGCAGAAGGAACACAAGGTTTTCAGTGAAGCATTTGCGACAAGGATATTTAGTGAATCAGATAACCTGCATTTTGCTAACATCTAACTGAGTAAAATACACATGGGAAATGATGATCAAACCAGATTGGACATTGAGCCACAGGGGGAGATGTTAGAACAACAAAGAAGAAAGAACAGCACAATCAGCCCTTCAAGACTGTATCGATCATGATGCTTTAACTAAACTTAAAAAAAACCATCATATATCCTTCCCCGGGGGGTCTGTATCCCTCTATTCCCTCCCTATTCACGTACCCATCCAAATCCCTCTTAAATGTTGCTAATGCGCCTGCTTCCATCACCTCCTCTCTCAGCGCGTTACATGTGTGAAAAACTACCCCCCCCCGCACATCTCCCTTAACTCTCCCCCCCCTCACCTTGAACCTGCACCCCCCGCCCCACCCCCCCCAACCCCTTGACACTTCCACTCTGAGGAAAAGCCTCTGATTATCCACCGTGATAGTCTATTCTATACCTCTGATAACTCTGTAGACCTCTGTCAGGTCCCCCCCTCAGCCTCTGTCTTTCCAGTGAAAATAATCCTAATTTATTCAACCTCTCCTCATATCCTCAAGACCGGGCAACATCCTGGTCAACCTTCTTTGCTCTCTCCATATCCTTCTGGTAGTGTGGTGACCGGAAATGCACACAATGCTCCAAATACAGCACAGCCAGGGTTTTATATAGTTGCAACATGATTTGCTAATTCTTGCAGTGAATGCCTTGGCTGTTGAAGGCAAGCATGCCATTTGCCTTCTTAATCACCTGTGTTGCCACTTTTAGGGAATTGTAGAAATGCGCGCCTTGTATGTAAATGTTCCTAACGGTTCTGCCACTTACTGTATAATTCACATCTAAGTTTGATGCTCCAAAATGCAACACTTGTCCAGATTAAACTTCATCTGCCCTGGTCTCCAATCTATATTCTGTTGCATCCTCTGCACTATCAGCAACTTCACCAATCTTCGTGTCATCTGCAAATATAATAATCAGACCGCCCACATTTGCCTCTAGATCACTTATATACACTCTAAACAACAGAGGTCCCAGCACTGATCTGTGTGGAACGCCACTAGCTACACATCTCCATTCTAAAAAATACTCTTCCACTGTTAATATCTGTCTTCTATAACCAAGCAAGTTCTTTATCCATCTTGCCAGCGCACCAGCAATCCCATGTCATTTTAGTTTCTGTACCAGTCTGCCATGTGAGGCCTTGTCAGACATCTTAGTAAAGTCTATATAAACTACATCCATTGCACATCCCTCACATCGATTATCTTTGTCAACTCTTCAAACAGCTCAATCAAGTTGGTGAGACACGTACCTTCCCTGTACAAAACCATGCGTGCCTGTCACTAACTAGCCCATTTTCTTCCAAACATATCCTGTTGCTCCATATCTTCCCCAGCACTGACGTCAGGCTCACCATAATTTCTGGATTATCCCTGTTGACTTTCTCCATCAAGGGGACAACACTGGCTATTCTCCAATCGCCTGGAACTTTGCCTGTGGTCAAAGGGGATGTGAGATATCTGTTAAAGCCCCAACTATTTCTCCTCTTGCTTCCCACAGTAACCAGGGATAGATCCTATCTGGACCCAGAGATTTATCTGCCTTAACGCAATTTAGGAAATTCAAAGGTCAACGCTGACCAAACGTTTAACAATGGAAAGTGTGGTGGAGGGAAGGAATTCCAGAGCTTGGGATCCTGGGCATCTGAAGACCTGTCTGCCAAAGATGCAGTGGTTAAGCTCGGGAATGTACAAGTGCAGAAACCTTGGGGGGTTTGAGGCTGTAACAGGTTGAAGATAGGGATTGAAAAATATTGCTGGGAATTCTGAAATCAAGATGTTGCTTAGCAATAGAAGAATAGGATAGGTCTGCTCACAAAGGGTTAATCAAATTGGACTGCAATGGATTATTCAACTGGGTCCAGTTTCAGTAAGATCACTTCTCATCCTCCTGAACTCCACACAGTTTGTTTACACAGCCTCTCACAGAGCAAGCCCTTCATCCCAGAGATATTGCAGTGATCTCTCACTGTACTACCCACAGTGCCGGTATATCCTTCCGTAAAGGTGTCACGGGTATCCAGAGAGTAACAGAGGGAAAATGGAGAGAGTGAAAGGAAAGGAACCTGGAATACAACTCAAGCTGGAATCCCTGGAGGTGGATGTACCCATTCCGAGCAGCGTCCAATTCCCCACACCCCAATCAGTTACTCACTCACTGTGCAGTGTTACAGGATAGGGCGAGGAGACAGACTGGGTAAGACACCCCATCAGAGTCGGTACAGACTCGATGGGCCAAATAGCCTTTTCCTGCATTGTAGCGATGAGACAGAGTACAGTAACGTGAAGGAGAACTGGTGCAGTGACAATAATCTATCCCTCAATGTCAACAAAACAAAGGAGATTGTCATCAACTTCAGGAAGCGTAAAGGAGAACACGCTCCATCAACGGGGGTGAAGTAGAAAAGGTTGAGTTTTTCAAGTTTTTTGGTATCTAGATCACTATCAATCTGTCCTGGTTCCCCCCCACGTCGACACTGTAGTTAAGAAAGCTCCACCAACGCCTCTACTTTCTCAGAAGACTAAGGAAATTTGGCATGTCCGCTACGACTCTCACCAACTTTTACAGATGCACCACAGAAAGCATTCCTTTCTGGTTGTATCACAGCTTGGTCTGGGCTCCTGCTCTGCCCAAAACTATTAGGAACTACAAAAGATTGTGAATGTTGCCCAATCTATCACGCAAACCAGCCTCCCATCCATTGACTCTGTCTACACTTCCCGCTGCCTCAGCAAAGCAGCCGGCATAATTAAAGACCCCACTCACCCCGGACATTCTCTCTTCCATCTTCTTGCATAGGGAAAAGATAAAAATGTCTGAGGTCACGTACCAACCAACTCAAGATCAGCTTCTTCCCTGCTGCTGTCAGACTTTTGATTAAGTTGCTCTTTCTCTACACCCTAGCTATGGCTGTAACACTACATTCTGCAGCCTCTCCTTTCCTTCTCTATGAACGGTATGCTTTGTACGTATAGCACGCATGAACCAGCACTTTTCACTGGATATTAATACTTGACAATAAAAAAGGAAATCAAATTTGTTCATTCTAGAATTGTACAGCCTGTAGTTATTCATCATCTTCGACAATCTCCTCCCACACTATCTCATCAGCTGACCCAACCCTCACAGTGTTACATCCTGAATCACCTCGTCCCCATTGACAGAATGGCTGACAGGGAGGGCGGGAAGGGATGCGTGCAAAATCCCTCAGCGCCGACCCTCTGACAGTGCGGCGCTCCCTCAGCGCCGACCCTCTGACAGTGTGAGGCACTCCCTCAGCGCCGACCCTCTGACAGTGCGGCGCTCCCTCAGCACTGACCCTCTGACAGTGTGAGGCACTCCCTCAGCGCCGACCCTCTGACAGTTGGCTTTGGGTTGAAGCCTGGGTGTCAGTGGGTGAGAATGCAAAAAAACGTTGGATGCACGGTGTTGCTATTTGAGAAAGAAGGTGAGGTTTCTGGCTGGGATATTTAACTCACTGTTCACTGGAGCCACAGGCAGGGCTGGCTCTCCCCTCACACAGTGTGTGTGCAATGTACCAATAGCAGGATTGGGCACACAGACTGCATACCACTTCTCACAGAAAATGAAACTCCAGCACCATCCCTAACCACAGACTCTGCTGCTGTACCTGTTGCAGGTTCCTCCAGTATCTGATGACTGTGACTGGGAACAGGTTAACTGACCTCCTGTCACTCAAACTGAGCTGAGACAGTCTCACTCTGCCATTGGCCTCACTGTGACCCTGGCACATGCTCAGTCAATGGGGAGGGAGGGTCTGGGGGAGGGAGGGGCAGGTCCCTGGGGACCCCAGGGGCTGGGGGGGGGGGGGGGGGGTCACACGGGCTGGGTCAATGGAAGGTTGCACTGATTTTTCTGGAAACACTTCAAGTGAAGCTTGAGGTTGTGTCTGGTTGCCTCAAGGAGATTCTCCACTCACACAATTCAGACACCATCCACAAAAACAGGTCTTTTAAATAAAGCTTCAGAGAACTCGTCCACAAACTTCTTCACCCTGTCCAATAGAAACACAGGACTCTGCACCAACCTGTCCAATAGAAACACAGGACTCTGCACCAACCTGTCCAATAGAAACACAGGACTCTGCACCAGCCTGTCCAATAGAAACACAGGACACTGCACCAGCCTGTCCAATAGAAACACAGGACTCTGCACCAGCCTGTCCAATAGAAACACAGGACTCTGCACCACCTTATCCAATAGAAACACAGGACCTGCACCAGCCTGTCCATAGAAACACAGGACTCTGCACCAGCCTGTCCAATAGAAACACAGGACTCTGCACCACCCTATCCAATAGAAACACAGGACTCTGCACCACCTTATCCAATAGAAACACAGGACTCTGCACCAGCCTGTCCAATAGAAACACAGGACTCTGCACCACCTTATCCAATAGAAACACAGGACTCTGCACCAGCCTGTCCAATAGAAACACAGGACTCTGCACCAACCTGTCCAATGGAAACACAGGACTCTGCACCAACCTGTCCAATAGAAACAATGGACTCTGCACCAGCCCATCCAATAGAAACACAGGACTCTGCACCACCTTATCCAATAGAAACACAGGACTCTGCACCAGCCTGTCCAATAGAAACACAGGACTCTGCACCAACCTGTCCAATAGAAACACAGGACTCTGCACCAACCTGTCCAATAGAAACACAGGACTCTGCACCAACCTGTCCAAAAGAAACACAGGACTCTGCACCAACCTGTCCAATAGAAACACAGGACTCTGCACCACCTTATCCAATAGAAACACAGGACTCTGCACCAGCCTGTCCAATAGAAACACAGGACTCTGCACCACCCTATCCAATAGAAACACAGGACTCTGCACCAGCCTGTCCAATAGAAACACAGGACTCTGCACCAACCTGTCCAATGGAAACACAGGACTCTGCACCAACCTGTCCAATAGAAACACAGGACTCTGCACCAGCCCATCCAATAGAAACACAGGACTCTGCACCACCTTATCCAATAGAAACACAGGACTCTGCACCAGCCTGTCCAATAGAAACACAGGACTCTGCACCACCTTATCCAATAGAAACACAGGACTCTGCACCAGCCTGTCCAATAGAAACACAGGACTCTGCACCAACCTGTCCAATGGAAACACAGGACTCTGCACCAACCTGTCCAATAGAAACACAGGACTCTGCCCACCTGTCCATAGAACACAGACTCTGCACCAACCTGTCCAATAGAAACACAGGACTCTGCACCAGCCTGTCCAATAGAAACACAGGACTCTGCACCAACCTGTCCAAAAGAACACAGGACTCTGCACCAACCTGTCCATAGAAACACAGGACTCTGCACCACCTATCCAATAGAACACAGGACCCTGCACCAGCCTGTCCAATAGAAACACAGGACTCTGCACCAGCCTGTCCAATAGAAACACAGGACTCTGCACCAGCCTGTCCAATAGAAACACAGGACTCTGCACCACCTATCCAATAGAACACAGGACTCTGCACCTGCCTGTCCAATAGAAACATAGACTCTGCACCAACCTGTCCAATAGAAACACAGGACTCTGCACCAACCTGTCCAATAGAAACACAGGACTCTGCACCAACCTGTCCAATAGAAACACAGGACTCTGCACCAGCCTGTCCAATAGAAACACAGGACACTGCACCAGCCTGTCCAATAGAAACACAGGACTCTGCACCAGCCTGTCCAATAGAAACACAGGACTCTGCACCAGCCTGTCCAATAGAAACACAGGACACTGCACCAGCCTGTCCAATAGAAACACAGGACTCTGCACCAGCCTGTCCAATAGAAACACAGGACTCTGCACCACCTTATCCAATAGAAACACAGGACTCTGCACCACCCTGTCCAATAGAAACACAGGACTCTGCACCAGCCTGACCAATAGAAACACAGGACTCTGCACCAACCTGTCCAATAGAAACACAGGACTCTGCACCACCTTATCCAATAGAAACACAGGACCCTGCACCATCCTGTCCAATAGAAACACAGGACCCTGCACCATCTTGTCCAATAGAAACACAGGACCCTGCACCATCTTGTCCAATAGAAAGCAGTGAGTCTGCGCATACCAGTGGGAGGTTCAGCCAGACTGAGCGTAGGGGAAATTTGGAGCTGAGTGGGAACTCGGTGCTGAGGGGAAGAGGCGCTCAACTTCAAGAGGAATGGAGAGGTGGATCTGCGAGGGAGACTCAAGGACAAGTGATAGGAAGAATAAAATTAAACCCTGCCATCACAGCCAACAGGTAAGTGATTGGTTGGTGACTGGGAAGTAGTTTCTTTCTTTTTGTTGATCTCTTGACGTTGTTGTTGTTGTTGTACGTGGCAATACTATTTCTGTGTAATCTCTGCGGTTTATAAAGGTTATATCCAGTTGTCATAAGGAGCGGGGAAGAAGGGCCTGAGAGAATTGGATATAATCTGAAACAAAACACCTTTCAAAATTTTAATTTAAAGCAGTAAGACATGACAGGAGAGCTCCAAGTCGTGGTTTGTTCCTCTTGCTCCATGCGGGAGGCTGAGGATGGTTCGAGTCCCCTGGGTCAGCGTGTGTGCAGGAAGTGTCTCCAGCGACAACTCCTGGAAGCTCAAGTTTCAGGCTGGAGCAATGGCTGGAGACACTGAGTCAGAGAGTATCGTGGATGGCACGTGGAGAGAGGTGGTCACACTGCAGGCTCAGGCTCCACAGGCAGGGAGAGAATGGATGAACACCAGACCGAGCAAGAGAGATAGGCAGGTAGTGCAGGAATCTCCTGTGGCTATTCCCCTTCAAAGCAGATATACGGCTTTGAGTACTGTTGAGGGGAATGACCTCTCTGGGAGATACAGCAGCAGCCAAATGCATTGCAGCATGATTGTACCCCTCCCCTTTGAAGTAGAACCAAAGTGTGCCAGTGCAATAGTTGTAGGGGATTCAACAGTGAGCAGAATAGACAAGCGTTTCTATGGCCACAGATGAGAATCTAGCATGGTATCTTGCCTCCCTGGTGCTTGAGTCAAGAATGTCTCAGAGTGGGTACAGGGCATTCTGGAGGAGAAGGGCAAACAGCCAGTGGTTGTGGTATACAAACGACATGGGTTAAAAAAAGAGATGAGGTCCTAAAAGCAGAATACAGAGAGTGAGGAAGAAAGATTGCCACTAAGAGTTTCTATTGATACTTGAAGAGAAAGAGATGGTGAAGACAAATGTAGGTCCCCTATAGACAGAAACGGGAATGTATAACAGGGGGAAAAGAAATGGCTGAGCAACTGAATACATACTTTGGTTCTGTCCTTACAAAAGAGGACACAAATCAGACACCAGAAATGTTGGAGAATGCAAGATTTAGTGAGAGGGAAGAACTGAGGGAGATCAATATTAGTAGAGAAACGGTACTGGGAAAATTGATGGGATTGAAGAAGGATAAATCTCCAGGGCCGGATAATCTACATCCCAGAGTACTGAGGAAGTGACTCTGGAAATAGTGGATACATTGCTGGTCATTTTCCAGGATTCTGTAGACTCTGGGACATAGAACATAAAACATTACAGCACAGAACAGGCCCTTCGGCCTTCGATGTTGCGCCGACCAATATAAAAAGCAATGCCCCTCCAAACTAAACCATTCCCTTCTCTTCCATATACTTATCAACTAAGCTCTTAAACGCCACCAAACTTGGCGCATCTACAACTGCTGCAGGCAGGGCATTCCACTCCCGAACCACCCTTTGGGTAAAGAACCTACCTCTGATATCCGTCCTATAACTATCACCCCTTAATTTAAAGCTGTGTCCCCTCGTGCTAGCTTTTTCCATCCTAGGAAAAAGGCTATCACTGTCCACCCTATCTAAACCTCTAATCATCTTATATGTTTCGATAAGGTCCCCTCTTAGCCGCCTCCTTTCTAACGAAAACAACCTCAAATCCCTCAGCCTCTCTTCATAAGACCTGCCCTCCATACCAGGCAACATCCTGGTAAACCTCCTCTGTACCCTCTCCAATGCCTCCACATCTTTCTTATAATGTGGGGACCAGAACTGCACACAATACTCCAAGTGCGGCCGCACTAGAGTTTTGTACAGTTGCAACATGACGTTGCGGCTCCGAAATTCAATCCCTCTACCAATAAAAGCCAAGACTCCATATGCCTTCCTAGGACAGTTCCTGCAGATTGGAGGGTAGCAAATGTTTCAATAATCCAATAATAATAATACTCAAAAAGAGAGGTAGAGAGAAAACAGAATTATAGACCAGTAAACTTAACATCGGTAATGGAAAAAATTCTCAAATCCATTGCCAAGGACTTTATAGTAGAACATTTAGAAAACAGTGTCAGGATCAGACAGAGTCAGAGTGGATAAATGAAAGGGAAATTATGCTTGACAAATTTGTTGGAATTCTTTGAAGATGTGACTAGTAAAGCTGGCAAGGGGGAGCCAGTTGATATATTTGGAGTTTTGGAAAGTTTTGAGGAAGTCCCATGTAAGAGATAACTGTACAAGATTGAAGTGTGTTGGATTGGGGGAAGTGTATTGAGATGGTTGGCAGAGAGGAAAGAAAGAATAGGAATTATTTGGGTCCTTTTCAAATTGGTAGGCAGTAACCCAGGGGGTGCCACAGGGATTGGCGCTGGGACTCCAGCTATTCATGTTCTATATAAATGATTTGGATGAGGGAATAAAATGTAACATCTGAAAGTTTGCAGATGATGCTGTGGCAACTAGGGGAATTTCACAGTAACTTCACTGAAGTGTTAATGTAAGCCTTACTTGTGACTAATAATAAATAAACTTTAAACAAGTTGGGTGGGAGGCTGAACTGTGTCGAGGAAGCAGAGATCCTTCAGAATGATCTGGACAGGTTGGGTGAGTGGGCAAATCAATAGCAGATACAGTATAATTTGGATAAATGTGAGGTTATTCACTTTGGAATCAAAAACTAGAGGCAGATTATTACATGAATGGCTGTAAGTTGGGAGATGGAAGTGTGCAGGAAGATCTGGGTGTCATTGTGCACCAGTCGCTAAATTTGATTTGATTTATTATTCTCATATGTATTAACATACAGTGAAAAGTATTGTTTATTGCGTGTTATACAGACAAAACATACCGTTCATAGAGAAGGAAATGAGAGAGTGGAGAATGTAGTGTTACGTCATAGCTGGGGTGTACCAAGTGTAACAGGCGGTGAAGAAGAAAATGGTACATTGGCCTTCATTGCGAGATATGGAGATGCCGGCGTTGGACTGGGGTGGACACAATAAGAAGGTTAAGTTCCAAGAGTTTATTTGTAGCACGAGCTTTTGGAGCACTGCTCCATCAGGTGACTCACCTGATGAAGGAACAGTGCTCCAAAATCTCGTGCTACCAAGTAAACCTATTGGGCTTCAACCTAGAACATCTTACTGTTCATTGCCAGAGATTTTGAGTACAGGAGCAGGGATGTTTTGTTGCAGTTATACGGGGCCTTGGTGAGTCCACACCAAGAGCATTGTACAGAATTTTCTGAGAAAGATGTTCCTGCTCTCGAGGGAGTGCAGTGAAGGTTTACCAGGCTGATTACAGGGATGGAGGGACTGATATATGAGAAGAGATTGACGAGGTTAGGAATGTTTTCACTGGAGTTCACATGAATGAGGGGACAGATCTCATAGAGACTTATAAATTTCCAACAGGAGGAGACATGGTAGATGCATAGAGGATGTTCCCGATGGTGGGAGTATCCAGAAGCTGGGCTGACAGTCTGAGGAGACAGGGTAGACCATTTAGGATGGAGATGAGGAGATAGTTGATTACCCAAAGAGTGGGGGGCCTGTGGAATTCACTACCACAGGAAGTAGTTGATGCCACAAGATTGAATATATTCAAGAAACTGCCAGATAAAGCGCTTGAGGCGAATTGGATCAAAGGTTATGGGGACAAAGCAGGATGAATGAATTGAATTGGACAATCAGCCATGATTGTGATGAATGGCAGACCAGGCTTGAAGGGCCGAACGGCCTCCTCCTATCTTTCTATTTATTTAACTCAGGGCTCATCACCACTTTGTCCAATAGAAACACAGGACTTTGGCATTACCTTATCCAATAGAAACATAAAAACTAGGAGCAGGAGTCGGCCATTTGGCCCCTCGATCCTGCTCCACCATTCGATGGCTGATCTTTTCATGGACTCAGCTCCACTTACCCGCCCATTCACCATAACTCTTAATTCCTTTACTGTTCAAAAATCTATCCTTGCCTTAAAAACATTCAATGAGGAGCCTCAGCTGGGCAGGGGATTCCACAGATTCACAACTCTTTGTGTGAAGAAGTTCCTCCTCAACTCAGTCCTAAATCTGCTTCCCCTTATTTTGAGGCTATGTCCCCTAGTTCTAGTTTGACCTGCCACTGGAAACAACTTCCCTGCTTCTACCTTATCGATTCCCTTCATAATCTTAGATGTTTCTATAAGATCTCCCCACATTCTTCTGAATTCCAATGAGTATAGCCCCAGTCTACTCAGTCTCACCTCATAAGCCAACCCTCTCAACTCAAGAATCAACCGAGTGAATCTCCTCTGTGCCCCCTCCAGTGCCAGTACATCCTTTCTCAAGGAAACCAAAATTGTCCACAGTAACTCCAGGTGTGGCCTCACCAGCACCTTATACAGCACCTAACACAGGACTCTGCACCATCCTATCCAATAGAAACACAGGACTCCACACCAGCCTGTCCAATAGAAACACAGGACTCTGCCCCATCCTATCCAATAGAAACACAGATTTCTGCACCATCTTATCCAATAGAAACACAGGACTCTATACCAGCCTGACCAATAGAAACACAGGACTCTGCACCATCTTATCCAATAGAAACACAGGACGCTACACCAGCCTGACCAATAGAAACACAGGACTCTGCACCATCCTATCCAATAGAAACACAGGACTCTACACCAGCCTGACCAATAGAAACACAGGACTCTGCACCAGCCTGTCCAATAGAAACACAGGACTCTGCACCAGCCTGTCCAATAGAAACACAGGACTCTACACCAGCCTGACCAATAGAAACACAGGACTCTGCACCAGCCTGTCCAATAGAAACACAGGACTCTGCACCAGCCTGTCCAATAGAAACACAGGACTCTGCACCACCCTGTCCAATAGAAACACAGGGTCTATTTATGACAACAACTTGTATTTACTTAGCTGCCTTGTCATCCATTATCCCAGCTGCTTCACTGGCTTCTGGTCAACATTTAACAGTGAGACACATGGGGAGATGTCAGGTTGTAGAGATGCCGGCGTTGGACTGGGGTAAACTCAGTAAAGTTTTACAACACCAATTTTAAATCCAACCAATTTATTTGATAGTAAATCCGCGAGCTTTCGACACTATGTGCCTTCGTCAGGCAAATGCAGTATTCTGATCTGCAGAGGCACTCATATCCACACAGACAGTTACAGATTGCTGATTAGAATGCAAATCCTTACATCTAACCTGCTATTCAAGTCTTAAAGTGGCTAACAATGTGAGTGAAGGGGATCCTGAGCATTGGTTAGAGAATTGTGTCTTTTCTCCAGACAACACAGTAAGTGAGGTTTTTTGCTAATCCAGGCAAGTTACGGGGGTTACAGATAGAATAGCAAACAGTTACAGATAGATTAAATAGTTACAGTTAATGTAAATAGTTACAGATAGATTAGCAAATTTACATTGTTAGCCACTTTAAGACTTGAATAGCAGGTTAGATGTAAGGATTCGCATTCTAATCAGCAATCTGTAACTGTCTGTGTGGATATGAGTGCCTCTGCAGATCAGAATACTGCATTTGCCTGACGAAGGCACATAGTGTCGAAAGCTCACGGATTTACTATTAAATACATTGGTTGGATTTAAAATTGGTGTTGTAAAACTTTACTGAGATGTCAGGGGTCGGTGACCAATAGCTTGGTCAAAGGAACAATTTGTAAGGGGTGTGATAAGCAGGGGAACTGAGACTGAGAGACAGCAAGATAGAGGGAGGCAATTCTAGAGAAGGGAGCCCTGCTAATGGCTTCACAACCACAAATATTGGAGCAAGTCAATCTGGGGGGTATTAGTTGGCATCACACTGGGAGAGGGGTTGAAGAGAGAGGGGGTGGATTTGAGAATAGCGCTGGTGTTTCAGGCAAGGCCTGTGTGCAGGGTTGCTAAAAGCCGAATGTGGCTTGGTGTTGAGATCCTTTTGAAGGACCTCAGGCTCTATTCAGGGTGCTTGATGAGGGGGGTTTCTGGGCGAGGGGGCAATTGGGTGAGCGGGTATTAGTTGCAAGTTAAATGAGTGTGCCTGGGTTTGTTTCTATTGGTTGCAGTGTGACTGTGTTAGTGCCTGAGGGGGTAAGATTATTTTTTGACTAGGCTTACACTAACATTGCGATGAAGTTACTGTGAAACCCCCTAGTTGCCACACTCCAGCATCTTTCAGGTACACTGAGGGAGAATGTGCCTAACCAGCCCACCTTTGAACTGTGGGAGGAAACCCACGCAGACATGGGGTGAACATGCAGATTCTGCATAAACAGTGACGCGAGGCTGGGAATTGAACCCAGGACCTGGCGCTGTGAGGCCACCGTGCTGTGGGAACAGACAGAGAATCCCTGTGGGAGTGAGGAGCCTTCCTTTTCCCAATCCCGGCTCTGATAGTCTCTGTGTCAGGGGGATTAATCTTGGGGAATGTTTGGAATGCAGCGAGAGGGATCAGTGCTGAGTTCCTGTGCTCAGGGAGATGTTCCCTGCAGTGACCCTAATGGAATTGGATCCCGTGACTGAGTGATCACGAGGCTTGGACCTAAATCCGTTACCAGGCAACAGGGTCCGGGGGGGGTAAGCAGGAAAGTCCACCAGCCTAGCGGCCGTCCAGCTTGTTGCCTGGTTACCAGCACACGCTGAGAACAAATAAACTCAACATGGATGAATATTTATCCTTTCAGCTGGAGCCTGTGTGTGTGTGTGTGTGTGTGTGTGTGTGTGTGTGTGTGTGTGTGTGTGCGCGCGCGCGCGCGGGTGTGTGCGCGCGGGTGTGTGCGCGCGCGGGTGTATGTGTATGTAGATCTGTTTCTGTGTATGTGTTTGTATTCATGATGTAAAGATGCCGGCGTTGGATTGGGGTGGTAAGAACTCAGTAAGAATTTAGCACCAATTTTTAATCCAACCGATTTATTTGATAGTAAAAAGCGAGCTTTCAACACTCTGTGTCTTCCTCAGGCAAATGCAGTGTTCTGGTCTGAACACTGCATTTGCCTGAGGAAGACACAAAGTGTTGAAAGCTCGCGGATTTACTATCAAATAAATCGGTTGGATTAAAAATTGGTGTTGCTAAATTCTTACTATGTGTTTGTATGTCAGTGTATGTTTGTATATGTAAATGTGTGTGTCTATGTATTTCTGTGTTTGTCCATGTATATTTGTGTGTGTCTGTTTGTCTGTATATTTCTGGATATGTATGTCTGTGTATATTTCTGTGTGTATTTGTGTGTGTGTGTCTATGTTTGTGCACCTGTATATTTCTGTGTGTGTGTGTGTATGTGTGCGTGAGTGCGTGTGTATGAGTGTGTGGGTGAGTGTGTGTGTGGGTGGGTGGGTGAGTGTGTGTGTGGATGGGTGAGTGTGTGGGTGAGTGTGTGTGGGTGGGTGGGTGAGTGTGTGGGTGAGTGTGTGTGTGGGTGAGTGTGGGTGGGTGGGGTTGGGAGAGTGTGTGTGTGGTGAGTGTGTGTGGTGGGTAGGTGATGTTGTGGTGGGTGAGTGTGTGGGTGAGTGTGTTGGGTGAGTGTGTGTTGGTGGGTGAGTGGGTAAATGTGTGGGTGAGTATGTGTGTGGGTGGGTGGGTGGGTGGGTGAGCGTGTATGTGGGTGGGTGGGTGAGTGTGTGTGGGTGGTGGGTGGTGTGTGTGTGTGTGTGGGTGAGTGTGTGTGGGTGAGTGGTGTGTGTGGGTGAGTGTGTGGGTGGGTGAGTGTGTGTGGGTGGGTGAGTGTGTGGTGAGTGGTGGGTGAGTGTGTGTGGGTGAGTGTGTGTGATGTGTGTGTGTGTGTGTGGGTGAGTGTGTGGGTGAGTGTGTGGGTGTGTGGTGAGTGTTGTGTGTGTGTGTGTGTTGGTGAGTGTTGTGGGTGGGTGGGTGAGTGTGTGGTGAGTGTGTGTGGGTGGGTGAGTGTGTGGGTGGAGTGTGTGGGTGAGTGTGTGGGTAGTGTGTGTGTGGTAGTGTGTGTGGTGTGAGTGTGTGGGTGGGTGAGTGTGTGGGTGGTTGAGTGTGTGGGTGTGTGTGTGGTGGTGAGTGTGTGTGGTGGTGAGTGTGTGTGGGTGAGTGTGTGTGGGTGAGTGTGTGTGAGTGTGTGTGTGTGTGGTGAGTGTGTGGGTGAGTGTGTGGGGTGAGTGTGTGTGTGTGTGTGTGGGTGATGTGTGTGGGGTGGTGTGTGGGGTGTGGTGGGTGTGTGTGGGTGAGTGTGGTGTGGGTGATGGTGTGGGTGTGTGTGTGTTGGGTGAGTGGTGTGTTGAGGTGTGTGTGGGTGAGTGTGTGTGGGTGTGTGGGTGGGTGAGTGTGTGGGTGAGTGTGTGGCTGCTCAGCTAGACACAGGTTTCCACTCCCCCAGTGCCAACATGAGAGAGTAAGGTTTTGCCTCAGTGAATAGAGAGTGTGTGCCCTGTGTAACTGCCCCCAAAGAGAGAGAGACCCAGGCTCTATTCCACATCCCCACTAACACTAGGGTTAGAGACAGGGATTGAGAGAGGGGGGTCTCTCCCCGAGGGTTAATGAGGGCACCTTTCTCCCACAATCCCTCTCTCCCCGGGGGTGTGAAAGGGGAGAGTGATGACCTAGAGGGTTATTGTCCCTCTCAGCTGGAGTATTGAACAGCGAGAGAGGGCTGTACACACAGGCTGGCGAACACTTGGTCCCTTTGCTGTGTGACCGAGGGCTGCACACACAGACAATCTGTTGAGAGATGTCACTGAGTTAAAGCTTGGCTTGCTCGGGGTGAGAATGGAAAGGTGTACTCACTGCGAAATTCAAAAGCAGCAACAAATCCACGGCCCGACCACTCACAACATTGCCTGGGGGCTGGCCTCACTGCTCTTTGATCTCTCTCTCTCTCTCCCTCGCCCTCTTAACTCCCTCCCCCACTGCCGTGCCCTCTGTAAACCTCCCCTCGTCTCTCTCCGTCTTTGTTTATCTCTTGCTTCCTGCCGTTCTTTGTTTTGCTTTCTATCCGTCCCTCTCTCCCCCTCTTTTTCCTCTCTCTCTGCCCCCTTTCTCTCTCTCTCCTTCTGTCTCTTCCTGTCTGACCCCTTTCCCTCTTTCTCTTTCCTTCTCTCTCTCTCTCTCCCCCCCTCTCCCCTTCCCCTTTTCCCCCAACCCCCCACTCTCTCACCCTCCCCGTCTCCCTCCCCCTCTTCCCTCCCTCCCTCCCTCTGTCTAAAGTTAACCGCTGAACTCCATTTTGCTCTGAGCTGTCACTCGGGTTCCTGCTGCTCGGTGTACTTGAAGCCTCACGTGATCTGACTTTTCTGTAGCGAGTTGCCATAGCAACTGGAGTTTGCCTTGAGCGAGTTTGCCAATTCTCAGGAAATGAGCAATTATTTTACGGTGTAACCTGTCTCTGTTGGTTAACGCACAAGAGGGAGGGGGAGGAGGCAACAAAAGAGGGAGGAAGGGAAGAGAGAAGGGGACAAGAGGAGGAGTGGGCAAGGGTAGAGTGGGGGGGGGGAAGTAGAAGAATGAGGGGAGATTTACATAGAACATAGAACACTACAACACAAACAGGCCCTTCGGCCCACAAGTTGCACCGATCATTTCCCTCCTTATGAGGCCTATCTACAACTCTCAATCCCATTAAATTCCATGTACTCATCCAGAAAAACCCCAACAAGTTCGCCTCTACCACCACCGCTGGCAGCCGATTCCATTCACTCACCACCCTCTGGGTGAAAAACTTACCCCTAACATCCCCTCTGTACTTCCCCCCAGCACCTTAAACCTGTGTCCTCTCGTAGTGACCATTTCAGCCCTGGGAAATAGCCTCCGAGAATCCACTCTATCTACTCCTCTCAACATCGTATAAACCTCTATCAGGTCACCTCTCATCCATCATCTCTCCAGTGAGAAGAGTCCCAGCTCTCTCAACCTGTCTTCATAAGGCCTGCCCTCCAATTCAGGCAGCATCCTTGTAAATCTCCTCTGCACCGTCTCAATAGCTTCCACATCCTTCCTATAATGAGGCAACCAGAACTGCTTACAGTACTCCAAGTGGGGTCTGACAAGGGTCTTATAAAGTTGCAGCATTTCCTCCCAACTCCTAAACTCAATCCCTCGATTAATGAAGGCCAGTACACTGTACGCCTTCTTGACCACATCCTCCACCTGCGGGGCCGATTTAAAAGCCCTGTGGATCCGGATCCCAAGTTCTTCTGCTCCTCAACACTGCAAAGAGTCTTACCTTTGATATTTTACTCCTTCATCCCATTGGACCTGCCAAAATGGACCAACACACATTTATCCACATTGAAGTCCATCTGCCACTTCTCTTCCCAATCTTGCATCCTATGTCTCGCTGTTACTGATAGAGGTGTATAAGGTTTTGATGGGTATCAATAGAGTGAATGCAAGCAGGCTTTTTCCACTGAGGCTAGGGGAGAAAAAAAACCAGAGGGCATGGGTTAAGGGTGAAAGGGGGAAAAGTTTAGAGGGAATATTGGGGGGGCTTCTTCACACAGAGAGTGGTGGGAGTGTGGAATGAGCTGCTGGATAAAGTGGTAAATGCAGGGTCACTTTTAACATTTAAGAAATACTTGAATGGGTTTATGGATGAGAGGGGCGTGGAGGGATATGGTCCAGGTCCAGGTCAGTGGGACTTGGCAGAAAAGTGGCTCGGCCCAGACAAGAAGGGCCAAAAGGCCTGTTTCTGTTCTGTACTGTTTTATGGGAAGTGTAAGGGAGGAAGGGGTTGGCTGGGGCAAGAGTTGAGAAAAGAACATAGAACATAGAACATTACAGCACAGAACAGGCCCTTCGGCCTTCGATGTTGCGCCGACCAATATAAAAAGCAATGCCCCTCCAAACTAAACCATTCCCTTCTCTTCCATATACTTATCAACTAACCTCTTAAACGCCACCAAACTTGGCACATCTACAACTGCTGCAGGCAGGGCATTCCACTCCCGAACCACCCTTTGGGTAAAGAACTTACCTCTGATATCCATCCTATAACTATCACCCCTTAATTTAAAGCTATGTCCCCTCGTGCTAGCTTTTTCCATCCTAGGAAAAAGGCTATCACTATTAAGAGGAGAAGGAATGGTGGGATGGGGGAGAACAGAGGGAGAGGGATGAGGGGAAGTCAGATAGACTCGGTGAAAGGATCGTCAACAAGATGTTGATAAGCAACAGAACGTAGAGGAAGGAGAATAGAGTTTGGGTTGCAGCAGAGGAGAAAGAGGCAGAGGGTAGAATAGAGAGTCGAACACAAGAGAAGGTGTGATATGATACACTGCAATGTGATACTGTGAGATGTGATGTTAGGAATGAGTTAACTGCAAACTTTCATTTTAAACTTAATTTGTATATTAATTAATATATTTAATAATGCTCACCGGGATTAATGAAAGATGGCACTGTTGGCTGTGTGTGTGCACGTGTGTGTGTGTGTGTGTGTGTGTGTGTGTGTGTGGAGATGTAGAAGAGAATAAAATAAGATTGTGAAGTTGGACTTGCATCATCTTTTCCCTGGGAAGTGTGTAAATAGATGATGATATTGATGTACTTGTTTTTATCCTACAGGTGCTTTAGCCCATCTTGTTGTCTAACAAGGAGCATACATACAATGGGTTGTGAGAGGGCTGCTTTTGGATTTTTTTGAGAGTATCCTAGTGCTTCACGTCATTAGTGTACACTTGACCTGGACCATTTGATTCGACAGCTCAGTGACTATCGCTGTGTTGTGCAGATACATGGATTTGGGCCTGTGTCTGTGGGAGTTTGCGCATTCTCCCCGTGCTTGCGTGGGTTTTCTCCGGGTCCTCCGGTTTCCTCCCACATCCCAAAGATGTGCTCTTAGGCTAATTGGCAAAACAAATTCTCCCTAAATGTCTCAAATTTGGTTTTTAATCCATAGAACTATAAACATAGATAAGGATCACGGGTAGAGGTGGGAACATCGGGGTGGTGGCGCGGGCTCATTGGGCCGAAGGGCCTGTTTCCCGTGCTGTTTTGTTCATTGTTCTTTGTTCTATTACTGAACTGCAACTGGAAAGTGATCTGGGAGGATGCACTACAAGTTTGTGGCAGACTGAAAAGATTGAGTATGTAAATATTAAGGAAGCGGATGTGTTAGAACTTTTAAATGCTATCAAGATAGACAAGTCTCCGGGACCAGATGGGATGTACCCCAGGTTATTGTGGGAGGTGAGGGATGTCATTGCAGAGCCCCTGGTGATGATCTTTGTGTCGTCGATGGAGACGGGAGAGGTTCCGGAGGATTGGAGGATTGCGGACGTGGTCCCTATTTTCAAGAAAGGGAACAGGGATAGTCCTGGAAATTACCGACCAGTGAGTCTAACCTCAGTGGTTGGTAAGCTGATGGAGAGGCTTCTGAGGACAAGATTTACGAGCATTTGGAGAAGTTTAGGTTGATTAGAAATAGCATGGTTTTGTAAAAGGCAGGTCGTGCCTTACGAGCTTAATTGAGTTCTTTGAAAATGTGACTGAACACATTGACGAAGGAAGAGAAGTGGACGTGGTGTACATGGACTTCAGCAAGGCATTTGACAAGGTCCCACATGCAAGACTTCTTGAGAAGGAGAGAGGCCATGGGATCCAAGGGGCTTTGGCCTTGTGGATCCAGAACTGGCTTGCCTGAAGAAGGCAGAGGGTGGTTGTGGATGGCTCTTTTTCTGCATGGAGGTCGGTCACCAGTGGAGTGCCCCAGGGATCTGTTCTAGGACCCTTGCTGTTTGTCATTTTCATAAATGACCTGGATGAGGAAGTGGAGGGATGGTGAGTAAGTTCGCCGATGACACGAAGGTCGGTGGTGTTGTGGATGGTCTGGAGGGATGTCAAAAGTTGCAGCATGACATCGACAGGATGCAAGACTGGGCGGAGAAGTGGCAGATGGACTTCAACGCGGATAAATGTGTTGTGGTCCATTTTGGCAGATCCAACGGGATGAATGAGTACACTATCAAAGGTAGGAGTCTTAGCTGTATGGAAGAGCAGAGGGATCTTGGGGTCCGGGTCCATAAGACTCTCAAATCGGCCTCCCAGGTGGAGGATGTGGTTAAAAAAGCTTACAGTGTACTGGCCTTCATTCATCGAGGGATTGAGTTCAGGAGTCAGGAGGTAATGCTGCAGCTTTATAGGACCCTTGTCAGACCACACTTGGAGGACTGTGCGCAGTTCTGGTCGCCTCACTATAGGAAGGACGTGGAAGCTATTGAAAGGGTGCAGAGGAGATTTACAAGGATGTTGCCTGGATTGGGAGGCATGCCTTATGAAGACAGGTTGAGGGAGCTGGGACTGTTCTCCCTGGAGAGACGAAGGTTGAGAGGAGACCTGATAGAGGTTTACAAGATGTTGAGAGGAATAGATAGGGTGGACTCTCAGACACTATTCCCCAGGGCTGAAATGGTAGCGACGAGAGGGCACAGATTTAAGGTGCAGGGAAGCAAGTACAGAGGGGATGCTAGGGGAAAGTTTTTCACTCAGAGGGTGGTGAGTGAATGGAATCGGCTGCCGTCGGTGGTGGTCGAGGCGAACTCGCTGGGGTCTTTAAAAGACTTCTGGATGAGTATATGGGATCCAATGGGATTGGGGGTTATAGATAGGTCTATGGCTGGGTAGGTTTTGATGTGTTCGGCACAACTTGTGGGCCGAAGGGCCTGTTTGTGCTGTAGTGTTCTATGTTCTATGTTCTATGAGAGGCTTAACATGTGACACGGTGCATTGTGACACATTATTCTCATGTGTATTATATACTGTAAAAAGTATACTTTATTGCATGCTATACAGACAAAGCATACCGTTCACAGAGAAGGAAAGGAGAGAGTGCAGAATGTAGTGCTACTGTCAGAGCTAGGGTGTAGAGAAAGATCAACTTAATGCAAGGTAGGGCCATTCAAAAGTCTGACAGCAGCAGGGAAGAAGCTGTGCTTGAGTCGGTTGGTACGTGACCTCAGACTTTTGAATCTTTTTCCTGACAGAAGGTGGAAGAGAGAATGTCTGTGGTGCATAGGGGTCCTTGATTACGCTGGCTGTCTTTCCAAGACAGGGGGAAGTGTAGACAGACTCAATGGATGGGAGGCTGGTTTATGTGATCAATTGGGGCTACATTCACAACCTTGTGGTCTTGGTCAGAGCAGGAGCTCATACCAAGCTGTGATACAACCAGAAGGAATGCTTTCTATAGTGACCTGTAAAAGTTGGTGATACGGTGTGAGGTGATTATAAAGAACAAAATATAGCACAGGAACAGACCCTGAGGCCCAAAAAGTGTGTACTGGTACAGATACCTCTCTAATCTAACATCTTCTTGCATCTCCATGATCTCTATCCCTCTATTCCCTGTCTATTCGTGTATCAGGCTGCCTTTTGAACATTGTTATAGAATCTGTTTCCATCACCTCCTCCGGCACTGCGTTCCAGGCACTCACCACTCTCTGTGTGAAAAACTTTCCCCTCGCGTCCCTTTTAAACTTTCCCACCTCTCACTCTCAACCTCGAGTAATTGATCCCTCGACCCTGGGAAAAAAGACTATCTACTCTATCCAAGTCTGTCATAATCTTGTCAACCTCTAGCAGCAACCCCGCCCCCCCCATCCTCCAACGCCCCAGTGAAAACAACCCAAGTTTGTTCAACTTTTCTTCATTGTTGATATCCTCCAAACCGGTCGACATTGTGGGAAATCTCTTCTGCACCCTATCCAATGCATCAACATCCTTGCGGTAGTGAGGTGACCAGAATTGAACACAATTCTCCTATTGTGGAATAACCAAAGTTTTATACAGCTGCAACATGATTTTCCAATTCCTATATTCAGCTCCCAGCCAATGAAGGCCAGCACACCTTATTGACCCCCTCGTCCACCTGAGTTGTCACCTTCAGAGAACTGTGGATCTGCATGCCCAGGTCCCTCTGAGTGCTAAGATTTATAAGGACTGTACACTTGTTGTATATTTTCCTTTTGCAGTAGACTTTCCAAATCGTATCACCTCATACTTATCCAGGTTAAATCTATCCGTCGCCTTTCTGCCCAGGCCTCCAGGCAATTTATATCCTGCTGTATCCTCTGACAATCCTCCTCACTGTCCGCCACTCCCCCAATCTTTGTATCATCTGCAAATTTGCTAAGCAGACCACCTACATTTTGCTCCAAATCATTTATATTTATTAGAAACAACAGAGGCCCTCTGCACTGATCCTTGTGGAACATTGTTTGTCACAGCTCCAGTTAGAAAATCCTTTCCATTGCCCTTCTCTGCTTCCTACTCCCA
This sequence comes from Sphyrna mokarran, assembly GCA_024679065.1. Taxonomy (NCBI): domain Eukaryota; kingdom Metazoa; phylum Chordata; class Chondrichthyes; order Carcharhiniformes; family Carcharhinidae; genus Sphyrna; species Sphyrna mokarran. The sequence continues at coordinate 1,355,873 of JAGIQG010000035.1, read as the reverse complement.
AGCAGGTGGAGGCGGATAAATATTAAAAGCTATGGGGAAATGGCACAGAAAAGGAGGATCAACCATTCTCGCATTGAATGATAGGGCCGGCTCGAAGGGCTGAATTGCCTATTTCTGCCTCTATTTTTTTGTGTTCTTTGGAGCAGCGAAATCAAATCTCTTACATCTGCCAGAAAAGGGCAGACATGTCCTTTTTTAATGCGTCCAACAGCACAGTGATCCTTCAGCACTGCTGTCAGCCTGGATATGTGCTCACATCTCTGAACTGGGCAAGCACAAGGCAACAATCTCACTCCGCGGAGGTTTTGAAAGTTTCATTCCCAGATGAGCTAGGAGGAGACAGGATGGGTGATGTGCCAGGGAGTGGAGGTCACTGCAGCCCTGAAAGGATATGGGCTGCCTGTTTGAGTGACAGGGCAGTTGAACCCTTAACAAAGCATCATTTCAAAATCCCTCCTATTCCCTCAACGAGGGTTCGACGGGGAAGAAAGTCCACCTTCAGACTGTGTTAACCACAGCGCGGTCAACCAACAGACTTTATCCCACAGAGTGGAGACACACTTGTGGAGCTCCTCACAAGGAAAGAAGGACAGAGATCACCCTCTGCTTATTAAAGACACCCACAGGAATTAATGTTAGGCCGGAATTTATAGGAGATGTAAGGGGCAGGAGGTGAGGGTGGTGAGTGTCTGGAACGCGCTGCCGGAGGAGATGGTGGAGGCAGATTCTGTAACAATATTCAAGAGGCACCTGGATAGACACAATAGGCAGGAAATAGAGGGACAGGGACCATGTAGGGGCAAGAAAATGTTAGATTAGAGAGGTAGCTGTGTCAGCATAGTCCTCCAAACCAGGCAACATCCTGGGAAATCTCTTCTGCGCCCTCTCCAATGTATCAGCATCCTTCCGGTAGTGTGGCAGCCAGAATTGTGCACAATCTTCCAAATGCAGCCTGACCAAAATCTTGTACGGTTGCAATATGATTTTCCAATTCCTGAACTCAATGCCCCGATTGATAAAGGCCAGCATGCCACACATCCTTTTTGATCACCTTGTTCACCTGAGTTTCCACCTTCAGACAATTGTGGATGTGCTCGCCTAGGTCCCTCTGTGTGCTAATATTCCTAAGGACTTTATATTTACTGTATACTTTCTTTCTGCAGTAGACCTTCCCAATTGCATCAGCTCCCATTTATCCAGGTTAAATTCCATCTGACAGCTTTCCGCCCAGATCTTCAATTTATATCCTGCTATATCCTCTGACAATCCTCCTCACTATCCGCTACTCCCTTTTGTTTTTATATCATAGTGGACAGTGAAGAAGGTTATCTCGGCTTGCAATTGGATCCTGATTAATTGGGTGAGTGGGTTTCGGATGGAGTTTAATTTAGATAAACACAAAGTGATGCATTTTGGTAGATTGAACCAGGGCAGGACTTACTCAGTTAATGGTAGAGTATTGGCGAGAGTTACAGAACAAAGAAATCTAGCAGTACGTGTTCGTACCTCCTTGAAAGTGGAGTCACAGGTGAACAGAGTGGTGAAGAAGGCCTTCGGCATGCTTGGTTTCATGGTCAGAACATTGAATACAGGAGTTGGGACGTCTTGCTGAAGTTTTACAAGACTTTGGTAAGGCTACACTTGGAATATTATGAAAAAACATGGATCCTTTTGTATCTCTCTCCTCTCACCTTAAACCTATGCCCTCTGGTTTTAGACTCCCCGACTTTTGGGAAAATATATTGACTATCTCGCTGATCTGTGCCCCTCATTATTTTATAGACCTCACCCCCTCAGCTTTCTACGCTGCAGAAAAAAAGTCCCAGTCTGTCCAGTCTCTCCTACAATAGAAAGGATATTATTAAACTCAAAAGAGTTCAGAAACGATTTACTAGGATGCTACCGGGACTTGATGGATTGAATTATAAGGAGAGACTGGACAGACTGGGACTTTTTTGCCACAGCATAGAAGGCTGAGGGGGTGAGGTCTATAAAATAAAGAGGGGCACAGATCAGCTAGATAGTCAATATATTTTCCCAAAAGTAGGGGAGTCTAAAACCAGAGGGCATAGGTTTAAGGTGAGAGGGGAGAGATACAAAAGTCACCAGAGGGGCAATTGTTTCACACAGAGGGTTGTGAGTATCTGGAATGAGCTGCCCGAAGCAGTAGTAGAGGCGGGTACAATTTCATCTTTTAAAAAGCATTTAGACAGTTACATGGATAGGGTGGACAGTGATAGCCTTTTTCCTAGGATGGAGAAAGTTAGCACGAGGGGACACAGCTTTAAATTAAGGGGTGATAGTTATAGGACGGATATCAGAGATAGGTTCTTTACTCAAAGAGTGATTAGGGAGTGGAATGCCCTGCCTGCAGCAGTTGTAGATGCGCCAAGTTTGGTGGAGTTTAAGAGGTTAGTTGATAAGTTTATGGAAGAGAAGGGAATGGTTTAGTTTGGAGGGTCATTGCTTTTTTCATAATTGGTCGGCGCAACATCGAAGGCCGAAGGGCCTGTTCTGCGCTGTAATGTTCTTTGTTCTATGGGGAAGATGGCTATTGAGGACTGTGGCCAATGTGGGCAATTGGGACTAGATAAGTTGTTAAAACAAGGACAGTAAGGGGCAAGTTGGGCCGAAGGGCCTGTTTCCATGCTGTAAACCTCTGTAACTCCATCTGCAAATTTACGAATCAGATCACCTACATTTTCCTCCAAACCATTTATAAATATTACAAAAAACAGAGGTCCCAGCACTGATCCTTGTGGAACATCACTTGTCACAGACCTTCAGTTAGGAAAGTATCCTTTGCACTGCTACTCTCTGCTTTCTGTGCCCAATGAGAAGTCTCACAACACCAGATTAAAGTCCAACAGGTTCTAACCCCAGTCCAGCATCAGCATCTCCACATTCTGTGCCCAACCCAGTTTTGTATCCCTCTTACTTGCTCACCTTGGATCTCATATATAGAACATAGAACATAGAACATAGAACATTACAGCACAGAACAGGCCCTTCAGCCTTCGATGTTGCGCTGACCAATTAGGAAAAAGCAATGCCCCTCCAAACTAAACCATTCCCTTCTCTTCCATAGACTTATCAACTAACCTCTTAAACGCCACCAAACTTGGCGCATCCACAACTGCTGCAGGCAGGGCATTCCACTCCCGAACCACCCTTTGGGTAAAGAACCTACCTCTGATATCCGTCCTATAACTATCACCCCTTAATTTAAGCTGTGTCCCCTCGTACTAGCTTTCTCCATCCTAGGAAAAAGGCTATCACTGTCCACCCTATCTAAACCTCTAATCATCTTATATGTTTCGATAAGGTCTCCTCTTAGCCGCCTCCTTTCTAACAAAAATAACCTCAAATCCCTCAGCCTCTCCTCATAAGACCTGCCCTCCATACCAGGCAACATCCTGGTAAACCTCCTCTGTACCCTCTCCAATGCCTCCACATCTTTCTTATAATGTGGGGACCAGAACTGCACACAATACTCCAAGTGCGGCCGCACTAGAGTTTTGTACAGTTGCAACATGACGTTGCGGCTCCGGAATTCAATCCCCCTACCAATAAAAGCTAAGACTCCATATGCCTTCTTAACAACCTTATCGACTTGACTGCCTAATTTCAGGGATCTATGCACATATACACCAAGATCCCTCTGTTCATCAACACTATTAAGAATCCTACCATTAGCCCTATACTCTACACATTTATTATTTCTGCCATAGTGAATTACCTCACACTTTTCCACATTAAACTCCATTTGCCACCTCTCGGCCCAGCTCTGCAACTTGTCCAAGTCCCATGACTTCATGACTTCACCTTCTTTATCAGCCTGCCATGAGGAAACTTATTGAAGATGTTACTAAAGTCCATGTAAATAACATCCACTGCCCTAATCTGGTCAACTTTCCTTGTCACTTCCTCAAAGAATGCAATCAAGTTTGTGAGACACAACCTCCCCTTCACAAAACCATGCTGCCTGTTGTTAATAAGCCGGATGTGAGTATGTCCTGTCCCTAAAAATCTTCTCCAATAATTTTCCCACTGTGATGTAAGGGTCTCAGGCCTGTAACTCCCGGCATTATCTCTTCTGCCCTTCTTAAACAGAGAAACAATGTCAGCTACTTTCCAATCCTCTGGTACTTCACCCTTGGCTAAACAGGGCGCAAAGATTTTGGCCAAGGCCTCAGCAATTTCTTCCCTGGCCTCTCTCAGTATTCTGGGATTAACCCTATCTGGTCTGGGAACTTGTCCATCTCAATGTTTTTCAAAACCTCCAATAACTCCTCCCTTTCTAACTCAATATGTCCTAGAATGTCAACATCCTCCTTTCTGTACTTACCATCCAACACATCCTTCTCCTTCATGCAAAGTACTTGTTAAGGACCACACCCACCTCATCTGGCATCACACATAGCCAGCAGTGGACCGATCCTTTCCTTAGCTACCTTCGATGTGATGTAACACCGTGCAATGGGAGTGTGGTGTGATGTAATAAGGAATGGGTCACCTGTATTATTTTAATAATTTTGAGTGTACCTATGGAAATGCTACATGTGTGAGTCTGTTTGACAAATTTAATAAAACCGGGCATTGTATGTCTACGTAATTGAGACTATCAAAGGGACTGGGTGTGCAATTCCGGTATTTAAAGTCCATAAGGGCCTAGATGGATCATTTCAAGTTAACACAAAATGGGCAGAAATTTGCATCAGAAGATAACTGAGAATTTGGATTATCAACTGTTGAATTTCAAAGAGAGGCAAAAAGAAGTTTATAAGGAAATAGTTTATAAGGAAAAGTTTATAAGGTCAGAAATAAACTCTGGAAACTAGAAGCAGGAAAAGGCCATTCAGCCCTTCAAGCCCATTCTATCATTCAGCTTGATCGTGGCTGATCGTTAAATTCAATATTCTGATCCTGCTTCCCCCCATATCCCTTTAGCCCCCAAGAGCTATATCTAATCTCTTCTTGAGATCTGACAATGTTTTGCCTCAACTTCTTTCTGTGGCAGTGAATTCTATGTGTTCACCACCCTCTGGGTGAAGACACTACTCCTCACGTCAGGGAAAGTTATTACATTTCAAATTGCCTCAAGAGTCAGGATAATAAAGAACATGAAATGATGAAGCAAAGGGAAACAAAGAGACTTCACTGAAGAGCTTTCTGAAAAAGCTATCACAATCACCCTAACTGTCTAATGGATAGAGGAAGAACTGGTGTCAAGAATTGGGTGTGGTTAGTGCAGGCTTGATGGGCCGAATAGCCTCTTTCTGCACTGTAGGGATTCTATGGAGTCAAACCTTCTTTCAAAAGTTTTATTTAAAGGGGTAAGACATGACAGGAGAGCTCCAAGATGTGGTTTGCTCTTTATGCTCCATGTGGGAGGCTGGAAACATTTCCAGGGCATGTGCAGGAAGTATCTCCAGCTGCAGCTCCTGGAAGTCCATGTTTCAATGTTGGGGAAGTAGCTAAGGACAACTGTGGAACATCAGCGAGGCAGAGAGTATCATGGATAGTACTTCTACCAAAGTGATCACGTTGCTGGCAGGTATTGGAGGAATCTGCTGTGACTATTCCCCTGCTAAATACATATACCAGCGTGGATGCTGTTGAGGGGGCTGGGCTTTCAGGGAAAACAGCAACGGCCAAATCCATTGCATCATGGTTGGTTCTGCTGCAGAGAAGAGGAGTAGAAAGTGCGGGAATGCAACAGTTAGAGAGGATTCAATTGTAAGTGGTCACAAATGAGACTCCAGCTTGATATGCTGGGGCCAAAACATTGTCGGGTTTCAAAAAAAAATTAGATACAGCTCTTGGGGCTAAAGGGATCAAGGGATATAGGAGGAACAGGGAGAAATCAGGATATTGAATTCAATGATCAGTGATGATTGAAATGAATGGTGGAGCAGCCTCGAGGGGCTGAATGGCCTCCTCCTATTTCTAGTTTCTATGATTATAATTTGAAGATGGTGACATTCAGAAAAATGTCACAAACAATGGTTTTAAAGACAAAAAGTGGAGAAGGTACATTTCAGGGAAAGGTTGGTTGGTATATTGAGAACTATAGCAGTGTGTGACCCCGGAGTGTGCACTGTGCTGGAACAGAACTGAGGAAAAAAGCAGTCTTTGACCAATGCAAAGATTGTTGTTTTCAGGAGGCAGGATTTTGTCAAAAGCTTTTGTAATTCTCCAAGTTAGACTGAGAGTGAGAGCGAGAATCCCTGTATCATATCTTTCCTATAACAACAGCAGATATCTTCGACTGGAATTCCTATCGACTAACTATCTATAGGAACTGATGCTTAAAGAAGTGTGAGTGCAAATCAAATGGAAATCTTTTTGGAGGAACTGTTCCATAATTTTAACTGTGTAAGTGTAATCCGGTGTGTACAAGTTTTCTTTCCTTTTGTTAATTAAGGATTTAATTTATTATTTCAAATCTCCAAAATTATTATTGAGAATTTTGACTCTTGGCTTCTTGTAGCAACATATAAATTAAAAACTGTGGTGATTGCTTACTTTCCATCAGGATTTGGTTAACGTACAAGAACCATATGACAGCTCATATCACAAAGTCAGGATTTCCCCCAGTAAAGGGGTGTTAGTGAATCAAGTGTGGTTTTGTCACAACAGCAATAGTTTGATGGTCAACATTTACAGAGTTCAATTCCAGATTGAGTTTCAATTCTACCAGCTGCCGTGATGGGATTTGAATCTGATTCCCATAAAGCATTTGGCCTGGCCCTTGGATGATTAGTCCAGTGACAACACCACCATCATCCACCAAATAAATTATAAATTAATTAATGGGTGACATGGTAGCACAGTGGTTAATACTACTGCCTCAGTAATCCTACCTAATCGAAACATATAAGATATAAGATGATTAGAGGTTTAGATAGGGTGGACAGTGATAGCCTTTTTCCTAGGATGGAGAAAGCTAGCACGAGGGGACACAGCTTTAAATTAAGGGGTGATAGTTATAGGACGGATATCAGAGGTAGGTTCTTTACCCAAAAGGGTGGTTCGGGAGTGGAATGCCCTGCCTGCAGCAGTTGTAGATGCGCCAAGTTTGGTGGCGTTTAAGAGGTTAGTTGATAAGTATATGGAAGAGAAGGGAATGGTTTAGTTTGGAGGGGCATTGCTTTTTTATATTGGTCGGCGCAACATCGAAGGCCGAAGGGCCTGTTCTGTGCTGTAATGTTCTATGTTCTATGTTCTATGATCTATGTTCAGAGCGGCAGGGACCCCATGTTCGATTCCCGGCTTGCATCAATGTCTGTGTGGAGTTTGCATGTTCTCCCTGTGTCTGCATGGGTTTCCTCCAAGTGCTCTGGTTTCGTCCCACTGTTCAAAGGTGTGTAGTAAGTGGACTGGCCATGCTAAATTGCCTCTCAGTGTCCAAAGATTTGGAATTTAGATGGATTGGCCACACTGTGTTGCCCCCCCTAGTATCCAAGGATGCATAGGTGAGGTGGATTGGCCTTGCTAATTTGCCCCTTAGTGTCCAGTACGTTGGGTTGGTTGGCCATGCTAAATGGGGGTAGGGCAGAGAGGATGTGCTGGATGGTGTGCTCTTTCAGAGAGTTGGTGCAGACTCAATGGGCTGAATGGTCTTTTTCTGCACTGTAGGGAGTCGATGGGATTTCCTAGATTTTGCATCACATCAACAAATCAATAAACACCCGGGGATGTTTACCTCCAATGTGTTCTCTCTCTGATATCCGTCAGTGTAGCTGGAAACATTCACCTCAAACAGGGCCTGTCTTCAACAATGAGGGGACAGCATATCACCTCCACCATTTTATTATATTAAATAATCTTTAAAATCACCAATAAAATCTACAAAATCTCTTACACCGGCCATGGACGAACCTTTCTGATTGGCTCAGAGGGTTGCAGGATGTAGACTGGTATGGTGGGAAGGCCTTATGAGGAAAGGCTGAGGGACCTGAGGTTATTTTCATTAGAGAGAAGAAGGTTATGCAGTGACCTAATTGAGACGTATAAGATGATCAAGGGATTGGATAGGGTGGATAGTGAGAGCCTTTTTCCTCGGATGGTGATGACCAACACGAGGGGACATAACGTTAAATTAAGAGGTGGTAGTTATAGGACGGATGTCAGAGGCAGGTTCTTTACACAGAGGGTGATGAGGGCGTGGAATGCCCTGCCTGCAGCAGTTGTGGACTCGCCTACTTTGGGGGCATTCAAATGTTCGGTGGATAGGCATATGGATGATATTGGAATAGTTTAGGTTAGAGGGTCCACTGGCCGGCGCAACATCGAGGGCCGAAGGGCCTGTACTGCGCTGTAATGTTCTATGTTCTATGAGTGACATGTGACTGGGGAGAACCAATGGGCAGACAGTATGGGAAAGAGTGGAGCCAGTCCCAACCAAAGCGGCTCAGTCAGTAATGGTGGCTGCGGCCGGACTGAGATTAAACATCGAACTCCCTGGTCCAAAGTCCCCTCTCGGAGTGTCCACCTCAACTGGACTCCCTGTGGTGGAGCGTACAGCCCAACGTTCCGGTTATCTCCCACACCCAGACTGCTGCTCTTCCCGCTTCGTCAGCCTCCACTTCACCGTGTGATTCCTGCCCCCTTCCCTTTCCTCTGACCTCAGGCCTCCAGGCCAGATTCAGCCCTCCCCCAGCCACTCTCCAACCCCGGGCTTCCCAGTTGGAATCAGGCCTCCGTCCCCCCCACCCCCCCTGCTCTCCGACCTCGGACTTCAGGATTCAGCCCTCCCTCATGCGCTCCTGGATGTCCAGAGGAAGTGTTTGAAACAAGGACTCCTCCACGACCAGGCCTCGGCTGCTCAGGCCTCCACAGCCGCCGATCTCGGGGGGCAACGCCTCCAGCTGATTACCCTTCAACTCCAGCCTGGTGAGTAGGGCCAGGCCGCCCACCCTGGCCGAGAGGGCAGTCAGCCTGTTGTGGGCCACCTTCAGCGTCTTGAGCTTCTTGCAGAAGAATAACTCGTTGGGCAGGGACCTGACGGCATTGTAGGAGACGGAGAAGTGGTGGAGGTTTTGCAGGACCCCGATTTCGGGTGGGATCGCGCTGATGCGGTTGTTGGAGAGGTCGAGGTGTCGGAGTTTGTTGCACAGGAAGAGCTGGGGAGGTATGACCTCCACCTGGTTGTTGTTGAGATAAAGGCTTTCCAAGGAGGCAAGTTTTTTGATGTGCTCCGGGATGTGCTCGACGTGGTTGTGGCAGAGTCTCAGGCACGTTAGCTTTGGACACTGCTGGAGTTGGAAGATCTCTTCGATGGACTGCAGGTTGTTCTCCTTTAGGTTTAGCTCCTCCAGATTGAGGAGGTTGAAGACGGACTGAGGGATGTGTTCCAGCCTGCACTGGACCAGCTCCAGCTCCCTGAGCTGATGCAGTTTCTTTAAACCGCTCAGGGTCATCAGCTTGGTGCCGCCATTGTAGACGCTCAGCTTCTGAAGGTGGCTGGAGATCTCTCCCAAGCCAGCCGGGAGCTTGGTCAAGTTACCGCTCAGGGAGAGGACCCTGAGACGCCGGAGCTCGCACACAGAATCGGGGAAGAGGCACTTTGCGGCGTCGGGGGTCAGGCTTCCCGTCAGGTAGAGTTCCTCGAGACGCCGCAGGCCGGGCAGCCAGGCAGGAGGGGCCCGGGGGCTGTCAAAGCGAACTCGGAGCACCCTGAGGTGCTCCCCGAGGAATCCCAGCGCCGTCCCCTGCAGCTTGACCGCGCAGTTTAACAGCGACAGCTCCCGCAGGTTCGCCAGCTGCGCCACCTTAGCCGGCACCTCCAGCTCGCCAACCAGCTCCAGCTTGAGGGATTCGATCTCCAGCACCTCGAAGGTGACACTGGGGAGAGCCGGGAGCATGAAGAGGTGCAGCTCCAGCCGGTTCTCGCCGTTCCTCTGCAGCTTCTGCCTGACCTTCTCCTCTGTCCACTCGTAGTCCAGGTTCAGCTGCGTCAGCCTGTTCTCACTGACCTCGGACAAGAAGACAGCGAACCTCTTGGAGTACAGAGAGTCGTACTGGTCTATCAGGTGCAGCATGAAGGCAAAGTCGTTCCTGACGTCGGGAATGTCGCTGATCCCTGATTCCTGCCGCACGTACTCGAAGGAATACTCCTTGAGAGGCCGGTAGAAGAGCCAGTACAGGGTGTAGAGGCAGGTACAGCCGTACACAGACACAAAGCAGAGGTAACAGACGGCCAGCTTGAAGAAGAGATGGGCTTTGGTGTGATTGCAACAGAATTGGTTGTAACCGGTCACATCCTCAATGTTCACTGTGCAGGGGACCACCACGTGGATGCTGAGCATCAGCCAAGCATTATAGAGAAGGATCAGGACAAACTTGACCACCCGGATAACGGCCTGGCGTGTGTACATGATGTAGAGGATGTCTCCCTGTTCCACGTGTAGCCGGAACTTCTTCACCTTTTCAAACAGGGCCTTGGCTTGCTCCCCCTCCTTCTTATCCAGGGCGCTCAAGTTGCCGGCGTCCAGCACCAGCAGCTCCGGAGCCGGCTGGCCGCTGGGATAGGCGGCCGGCACGCCCCCCTCGGAGGCCGCCCTGCCCTCAGGCTGGGAGCCTGCACCCGGCGGGGTGTCGGTGGGGGGTCCCTGCTGCCCCACCCCCTGGTTCTCGGTGGAAACCTCGCTCAGCGCCTGGGTGGTCCACGGGGAGTCGAAGCACTTGCTCAGGATGGAGACAAAGTGTTCGATCTTGGAGCTGGTGCCTGGGAACTTGAACCAGAAGCTGCCGCAGATCATGAAGAGCAGGGTGTGGATCAGCACCAGGTAGGGGAAGTACTTGGCATACCAGTGGAGGGCTTTCTCGTAGCAGATCTGGTTAATGAAGCTGTACTGCTGAAGGTCCAGGTTGGTCTTTAGTCCGTTGAGGATGTGCGCTGAGCTGGTGGAGGGTTTGAACTGGAGCATAAAGTCAGAACAATTGAGGTTGAACACTGACTGTGGGGACACTGGGCCAGGGAGACAAATAATCTTGTCCTGAGTCACCTAGAGACAAGACAAATAGCAAAGTTAAATCATAGAAACCCCTACAGTGCAGAAAGAGGCCATTCAGCCCATCGAGTCTGCATCAAACACAATCCCACCCAGTCCCTATCCCCAAATCCCTACATATTATACCCACTAATCCCTCTAACCTACACATCCCTGGACACTAAGGGGCAATTTCTGAGCACAGCCAATCAACCTAACCCGCACGTCTTTGTGAGGAAACTGGAGCACTCGGGGGAAACCCACACAGACACGAGGAGAATGTGCGAACTCCACACAGACAGTGACCCGAGCGGGGAATCGAACCCGGCTCCCTGGAGCGGTGAAGCAGCAGTGCTAACCCATTGTGCCACTGCGCCTCCTAAATGCTACGGATTCAGGAAATCTGGAATTAGCAACAGGAAATGTTGGGAAAACCAAGTGTGTCTGGCAGTGTTTGGGGAGCTGGAAACACCCCACCGCAGGAACCGTCACGGGCGGGAGGTGAGGTTTGACTGAACTGCCACTTCTGGCGGGAGTGGGAATTTCCAAACTCGTAGTGGGCGGAATGGAAAACCCCAGGCAGCATTTAACATTTCAAAACTGCGAAGAGGTTGGGAACGAAATGGGTTCGGAGCAAGGGAGGGAGAGGACAGGCTGCATCAAGGTGGTGGTCACTGCGAGGCAGAGTGATTGATTGGTTAATAAAGTACACTGCAACCTCAGCTTTATCAATATGGGCGTCCAATAGAAAAAGTGGTTAGCACCGCAGCCTCACAGTACCCGGGTTCAATTCCCGGCTCGGGTCGCTGTCTGTGCGGAGTTTGCACGTTCTCCCCATGTCTGCGTGGGTTTCCTCCGGGTGCTGCGGATTCCTCCCGCAATCCAAAAGACGTGAGGCTAAGTTCAGGAACAAAAGGGAGGGAGTGAGAGGGAGGGAGTGGCAAAATGATACATAGAACCATAGAATCCCTACAATGCAGAAAGAGGCCCCTCAGCCCCACCAAGTCTGTACTGACCACAATCCCACCCATATCCCTATATATTTACCCACTAATCCCTCTAACCTATGCATCTCAGGACACTAAGGGATACTTTTAGCATGGCCAATTAACCTGACCAGCACATCTTTGGATTGTGGGAGGAAATTGGAGCACCTGGAGGAAACCCACGCAGACACGAGGAGAATGTGCAAACTCCACACAGACAGTGGCCCGAGCCGGGAATTGAACCCAGGACCCTGGAGCTGTGAAGGAGCAGTGCTAACCCACCGTGCCGCCGTGCCGCCCTAAATAGTTAGTTTGCAATTGTGGATTTACTGCGTAAATCCAAAATAGACAATGAAAAGGAAATATAATGAGGGCAGAAATTACAATCTGAGATGATTGAATTTGAATCCAGAAGGCTGTGTGTGTGGGAACAGGAGGCACTGTTTCTCAGACTAGCTTTAAGCTAGTCCGCTGGAGCAGACGGAGGACAGAGATATCAGAACCAGATCAAAATGGAGAATCAAAAGCCCACACACAGCGGAAGCTCAGTGTCAGGCCCAGAACTGAACAAAGGAGTTCTCCAAAAGAGGCTGTGCTAACTCCTCCTGATTCTGCTCACATCCTCAACATTGTGACCACCATCCCTGTCTACCTCTCGACAAGTGAGTGCGTGTGCACAAGAGAGCGCGTACACGAGAGAGAGAGTGTGTGTACACGAGAGAGTGAAAGAGAGAGAGAGCGTGTACATGAGAGAGAGAGAGAGAGAGAGCATGTACATGAGAGAGAGAGAGAGAGCACGTACACGAGAAAGAGAGAGAGAGAGAGAGAGCACGTACATGAGAGAGAGAGAGCGCGTACATGAGAGAGAGAGAGAGAGAGAGCGTGTACATGAGAGAGAGAGAGCGCGTACATGAGAGAGAAAGAGAGCATGTACATGAGAGAGAGAGAGAGAGAGCACGTACATGAGAGAGAGAGAGAGAGAGTGTACATGAGAGAGAGAGAGCGCGTACATGAGAGAGAGAGAGAGGAGCATGTACATGAAAAGAGAGAGAGAGAGAGCGCGTACATGAGAGAGAGAGAGAGCACGTACATGAGAGAAGAGAGCGCGTACATGAGAGAGAGAGAGAGAGCGTGTACATGAGAGAGAGAGAGAGAGAGAGCATTTACATGAGAGAGAGAGAGAGAGAGAGAGCGTGTACACGAGAAAGAGAGAGAGAGAGAGAGAGCGTGTACATAGAGAGCGTGTACATGAGAGAGAGAGAGAGAGCGCGTACATGAGAGAGAGAGAGCGTGTACATGAGAGAGAGAGAGAGCATGTACACGAGAGAGTGAGCACGCATGTGGGAGAGTGTGAACGTGAGTGAGCATGCACATGCATGTGTAGTAAGGGTATGGAATGCCCTGCCTGCTGCAGTTGTAGATGCGCCAAGTTTGAGGGCGTTTAAGAGGTTAGTAGATAAGTTTATGGACGAAAAGGGAATGGTTTAGGTTAGAGGGTCATTGCTTTTTCCTAATTGGTCGGCGCAACATCGAAGGCCGAAGGGGCTGTTCTGCGCTGTAATGTTCTATGTTCTGTGTGTGAGAGAGAGTGTGCACGTGTGAGGGACAGTATATGTGTGTGTGAGTCAGAGAGTGAGAGTTTATCTCACACACACAATGTGTGAATGAGAGAGAGTGAGAGTGTCTGTGTGTGTGTGTGTCAGGGTGTGTGAGACAGAGACAGTGTATGTGCGTGAGAGAGAATATGTATGCATGTAAGATAGAGTGCGTGTGAGAGGGTGTGTGAGTAACTCTGAGGTGAGTGTGCCATGCTGTCCTTACCTGTAATGTGCAGCCGAAGACACCGATCATCAGCATGGCAGCACAGAGATACTCGGTGAACACATCCCACCAGGGTTTGAGCAGGCGGAACGCAGGCTGTTCGTCAGTGAACTGTTTCAGCCCTGCATATGGGATCATCCTGCCTGCACAGAGAGAGAAATTTCTTCACTCATCACACACACAAACACCCTTCAGCTCTGGCCTTCTCGCCACGGGCAACAAACACCAATTCTTAACAAAGGTGGTGATGTCCTGGGGACCCACCAGGCATTAATACCCCCCGCAATGGGTTAGTGTGCCAGTTGCCTGGGTAACAAAACCCGGGTCTGTCACTGTATAACACTGGAGTACAGTACTGCTGGGGATGGGTCTGTCTCTGTATAACACTGGGGTACAGTACTGGTGGAGACAGGTCTGTCACTCTATAACACTGGGGTGCAGTACTGGTGGGGACAGGTCTGTCTCTGTATAACACTGGGGTACAGTACTGGTGGGGACGGCTCTGTCACTGTATAACACTGGGGTACAGTACTGGTGAGGACGAGTCTCTCACAGTATAACACTGGGGTACAGTACTGGTGGGGACGGGTCTGTCACTGTATAACACTGGGGTACAGTACTGGTGGGGACGGGTCTGTCACTGTATAACACTGGGGTACAGTACTGGCAGGGACGGGTCTGTCGCTGTATAACACTGGGGTACAGTACTGGTGGGGACAGGTCTGTCGCTGTATAACACTGGGGTACAGTACTGGTGGGGACGGGTCTGTCGCTGTATAACACTGGGGTACAGTACTGGTGGGGACGGGTCTGTCTCTGTATAACACTAGGGTACAGTACTGCTGGGGACAGGTCTGTCTCTGTATAACACTGGGGTACAGTACTGGTGGGGACGGGACTGTCTCTGTATAACACTGGGGTGCAGTACTGGTGGGGACAGGTCTGTCACTGTATAACACTGGGGTACAGTACTGGTGGGGACGGGTCTGTCACTGTATAACACTGGGGTACAGTACTGGTGGGGACGGGTCTGTCACTGTATAACACTGGGGTACAGTACTGGTGGGGACGGGTCTGTCTCTGTATAATACTGGGGTACAGTACTGGTGGGGACGGTTCTGTCGCTGTATAACACTGGGGTACAGTACTGGTGGGGACGGGTCGTCTCTGTATAACACTGGGGTACAGTACTGCTGGGGACGGTCTGTCTCTGTATAACACTGGGGTACAGTACTGGTGGGGACAGGTCTGTCACTCTATAACACTGGGGTGCAGTACTGGTGGGGACAGGTCTGTCACTGTATAACACTGGGGTACAGTACTGGTGGGGACGGGTCTGTCACTGTATAACACTGGGGTACAGTACTGGTGGGGACGGGTCTGTCACTGTATAACACTGGGGTACAGTACTGGTGGGAACGGGTCTGTCACTGTATAACACTGGGGTACAGTACTGGTGGGGATGGGTCTGTCACTGTATAACACTGGGGTACAGTACTGGTGGGGACGGGTCTGTCACTGTATAACACTGGGGTACAGTACTGGTGGGGACGGGTCTGTCACTGTATAACACTGGGGTACAGTACTGGTGGGGACGGGTCTGTCACTGTATAACACTGGGGTACAGTACTGGTGGGGACGGGTCTGTCACTGTATAACACTGGGGTACAGTACTGGTGGGGACGGGTCTGTCACTGTATAACACTGGGGTACAGTACTGGTGGGGACGGGTCTGTCACTGTATAACACTGGGGTACAGTACTGGTGGGGACGGGTCTGTCACTGTATAACACTGGGGTACAGTACTGGTGGGGCAGGTCTGTCTCTGTATAACACTGGGGTACAGTACTGGTGGGGATGGGACTGTCTCTGTATAACACTGGGGTGACAGTACTGGTGGGGACAGGTCTGTCACTGTATAACACTGGGGTACAGTACTGGTGGGGATGGGACTGTCACTGTATAACACTGGGGTACAGTACTGGTGGGGATGGGACTGTCACTGTATAACACTGGGGTACAGTACTGGTGGGGACGTGTCTGTCCCTGTATAACACTAGGGTACAGTACTGCTGGGGACGGGTCTGTCTCTGTATATACTGGGGTACAGTACTGGTGGGGACAGGTCTGTCACTGTATAACACTGGGGTACAGTACTGGTGGGGATGGGACTGTCACTGTATAACACTGGGGTACAGTACTGGTGGGGATGGGTCTGTCACTGTATAACACTGGGGTACAGTACTGGTGGGGACGGGTCTGTCCCTGTATAACACTAGGTACAGTACTGCTGGGGACAGGTCTGTCTCTGTATAACACTGGGGTACAGTACTGGTGGGGACGGGACTGTCCTCTGTAACACTGGGGTGCAGTACTGGTGGGGACAGGTCTGTCACTGTATAACACTGGGGTACAGTACTGGTGGGGATGGGACTGTCCTGTATAACACTGGGGTACAGTACTGGTGGGGATGGTCTGTCACTGTATAACACTGGGGTACAGTACTGGTGGGGACGTGTCTGTCCCTGTATAACACTGGGGTACAGTACTGGTGGGGACGGGTCTGTCTCTGTATAATACTGGGGTACAGTACTGGTGGGGACGGTTCTGTCGCTGTATAACACTGGGGTACAGTACTGGTGGGGACGGGTCGTCTCTGTATAACACTGGGGTACAGTACTGCTGGGGACGGGTCTGTCTCTGTATAACACTGGGGTACAGTACTGGTGGGGACAGGTCTGTCACTCTATAACACTGGGGTGCAGTACTGGTGGGGACAGGTCTGTCACTGTATAACACTGGGGTACAGTACTGGTGGGGACGGCTCTGTCATTGTATAACACTGGGGTACAGTACTGGTGGGGACGGGTCTGTCGCTGTATAACACTAGGGTACAGTACTGGTGGGGACGGGTCTGTCGCTGTATAACACTGGGGTACAGTACTGGTGGGGACGAGCCTGTCGCTGTATAACACTAGGGTACAGTACTGGTGGGGACGAGCCTGTCGCTGTATAACACTAGGGTATAGTACTGGTGGGGACGGGTCTGTCGCTGTATAACACTGGGGTACAGTACTGGTGGAAACAGGTCTGTTCCTATATAACTCTGGGATGCAGTACTGGGAGGTACAGACTTGACCTTGTGTAACCACGTGTGTACAATATTGCTGAGCTGAATCTATTGACGAACATTAAATAGTGTGAATGGAAGATTTTATTCCTGTGACACACACTGTTATCGATGTATTAAAACAATTGGCTCCCTTAACCTTTACCCCTTCAATCCATTATTGTATTCTGTCGGAGCTGGCACTCCATGTTTACACAGGCTGTGTAACTAGTTCCTGTTACTGAAATATGGGACAGCCCGCTGGGAGTGTAGTCCACTCTCTTCCAGCAGATATTATGTTATTAATATTCATATTGATCATTCAATATCCAAATCTTTCTCTCTCCAAATTTCCTTTTATTCAAACCTCTATCTTCTTATTGCTTCTATATATCATTTACCTGCAGGTAAATTTCATTAGTAATCTTAGTCTGATATTAATTCCAATTCATAGAACATAGAACATAGAACATTACAGCACAGTACAGGCCCTTCGGCCTTCGATGTTGCGCCAGCCAGTGGACCCTCTAACCTAAACTATTCCAATATCATCCATATGCCTATCCACCGAACATTTGAATGCCTCCAAAGTAGGCGAGTCCACAACTGCTGCAGCAATGCATTCCACGCCCTCACCACCCTCTGTGTGAAGAACCTGCCTCTGACATCCGTCCTATAACTACCACCTCTTAATTTAAAGTTATGTCCCTCGTGTTGGTCATCACCATCCGAGGAAAAAGGCTCTCACTATCCACCCTATCCAGTCCTTTGATCATCTTATACGCCTCAATTAGGTCACCGCGTAACCTTCTTCTCTCTAATGAAAATAACCTCAGGTCCCTCAGCCTTTCCTCATAAGGCCTTCCCACCATACCAGGCAACATCCTGGTAAACCTCCTCTGCACCCTTTCCAATGCTTCCACATCTTTCTTATAATGCGGCGACCAGAACTGTACGCAATACTCCAAGTTCGGCCGCACCAGAGTTTTGTACAGTTGTAACATATCCTCACGGCTCCTAAATTCAATCCCTCTACCAATAAAAGCTAACACACCGTACGCCTTCTTAACAACTTTATCAACCTGGGTGCCAACTTTCAAAGAGCTATGTACTTGTACCCCAAGATCCCTCTGCTCGACAACACTATTAAGGGTCCTTCCATTAGCCCTATATTTCATATGCCTGTTATTTCTACCAAAGTGAATCACCTCACACTTATCCGTATTGAATTCCATTTGCCACCTCACGGCCCAGCTCTGCAACCTATCTATGTCCCTCTGCAAACTGTAACATCCATCCTCGCTATCTACAACTCCCCCTACTTTGGTATCGTCAGCAAATTTACTAATCCAACCCTCTACACCCTCATCTAGGTCATTTATAAAAATGACAAACAGCAGTGGCCCTAAAACAGATCCTTGAGGTACACCACTTGTAACTGCACTCCAGGTTGAATATTTCCCATCAACCACCACCCTCTGTCTTCTATCAGCTAGCCAATTCCTAATCCAAACTGCTAAATCACCTTCAATCCCATGCATCTGCACTTTCTGCAGTAGCCTACCATGGGGAACCTTATCAAACGCTTTGCTAAAATCCATATACACTACATCAACTGCCTTACCCTTATCTACCTCTTTGGTCACCTCCTCAAAAAACTCAATAAGGTTTGTGAGGCACGACCTACCCTTCACAAAACCGTGCTGACTATCCCTAATCAATTTATTCCTCTCTAGATGCTTATAAATCCTATCCCTTATAATTCTTTCCAAGACCTTGCCCACAACAGAAGTCAGGCTCACCGGTCTATAATTTCCAGGATGGTCCCTACTCCCCTTTTTGAACAAAGGGACAACATTTGCCATCCTCCAGTCTTCCGGCACTATACCTGTAGCTAACGACGACATGAAGATCAAAGCCAAAGGCTCTGCAATCTCCTCTCTAGCCTCCCAGAGAATCCTGGGGTAAATCCCATCTGGCCCAGGGGACTTATCAATTTTCATACCCTCAAGATTCGCTAACACCTCCTCCTTATGAACCTCAATCCTGCCCAGTCTACAACCTGGTATCGCAGTATTCTCCCCGACAACACTGTCTTTCTCCTGCGTGAATACTGACGAAAAATACTCATTCAGTGTCTCTCCTATCTCCTCAGGCTCCACGCACAACTTCCCACTGCTATCTCTGACTGGCCCTAATCTTGCCCTAACCAATCTTTTATTATTTATATACCTGTAAAAAGCTTTAGGATTCTCCTTAATCCTATCCGCCAAAGTCTTCTCGTGTCCTCTTCTAGCTCTTCTCAACTCCCTCTTTAGCTCCTTCCTGGCTGATTTATAGCTCTCCATTGCCCTAACTGAGCCTTCACGTCTCATCATTATATAAGCCTCCTTCTTCCTCTTCACCAGAGATTCAACTTCCCTAGTACACCATGGTTCCCTCACTCGACCACTTCCTCCCTGCCTGGCAGGTACATATTCATTAAGGACATGCAGAAGCTGTTCCTTAAATATGCTCCACATTTCAGATGTCCCCAGCCCCTGCAATTTCCTGCTCCACCCTATGCATCCTAAATCTCTCCTAATAGCCTCATAATTACCTTTCCCCCAGCTATAACTACTGTTATTCGGTACGTGCCCATCCCTTTCCATCACTAAGGTAAACGTAACCGAATTGTGGTCACTATCACCAAAGTGCTCACCCACCTCCAAGTCTAACACCTAGTCTGATTCATTACCCAGTACCAAATCCAATATAGCCTCACCTCTTGTTGGCCTATCTACATATTGAGTCATGAAACCTTCCTGCACATTCAGTGCCTATGGAATATGATGTTCTGCAAAGACATTACATCCCAGTCTTAACTGTAAAGTCCTGCATTGGTTAACCCCTTCATGCCCCATATGGAGTCCAATATGGCAGCAATAGGTTAAGAGAGATTGAAAATGTCTCAAAGGGAGAAATTTAACTATAACCATCCCCTAACCTCACACCACCACACTCCATAACTGGCAGGAGAGGGACAGGATTAGTTGGTTAAATTCCAAATTCCCATCCTTAAACCGACACACACACACACATTCACGCACACACGCGCACACACGCGCGCACACACGCGCACACACGCGCGCACACACACACACACACACACGCGCACACACCACTCTCTCTCTCTCTCTCTGTCTCTCACCACACTCACATACACACACTCTCACACAATCACACAACACACCACCACACACTCTGTCTGTCTCTCACACACTCACATACACACACTCTCACACACACACATACACAATCACACACACACTCACACGCACACACTCTCACACAATCACTCTCACACACACACACACACACTCTCACACAATCTCTCTCTCTCACACACACATATTCTCTCTCTCCACACACACACACACACACACACACACACACTTAAACACTCACTCACACAATCACTCACACACACACACACAGTCTCACACAATCACTCACACACACACACATACACTCTCTCACACACACAATTACTCACACACATACACACATTCTCACACAATCACTCACACACACACACACACAGTCTCTCTCACACTCACACATACTCACACAATCACACACAATCACACACACACACACACTCACACAATCAGCACACACAACACATACTCTCACACAATCACTCACACACACACAAACCACACACACACTCTCTCTCACACACACACACACAAACACACATACACTCTCTCTCTCACACACAGACACACACACACACTCACACAATCACTCACAACACACAACAACTCTCACACAATCACTCACACACACACACACACTCACACAATCACTCACACACACACATACTCTCACACAATCACTCACAAACACACACACTCACACAATCACTCACACACACACACACTCACACAATCACTCACACACACACACAAACACACACACACTCTCTCTCACACACACACACACACTCACACAATCACTCACACACACACACACACACACTCTCTCTCTCTCACACACACACACACACAGCTGTCTGCTTTTCACTGTGATTTTTGTGGAAGGGGTGTTTTGGGGAAGGCCCAAGCTCCCTCCTGATATTGAGGGTGTGATTTGAAATGAATACTCACTGTACAGGTTTTCCAGGATTCAGGAAATCCTTCAGCCAAAGGGAGATGGGACTGGATCCAACTCCTAAGACAAACATGAATGGGAAGGTATCCAAAACCTGAGCTTCCCGGATAGAGAAGGAGTAAACACAGTAAGAAGTCTCACAACACCAGGTTAAAGTCTAACAGGTTTATCTGGTAACACCGAAGCTTCACTCAACTCTTCACTCACCTGAGGAAGGAGCAGTGCTCCGAAAGCTCGTGATACCAAATAAACCTGTTGGACTTTAACCTGGTGTTGTGAGACTTCTTACCGTGTTTACCCCAGTCCAACACCGGCATCACCACATCAAAAAGCAGTTCCAGAGGAAGGTGAAACAAGAAGGGGAGGGGGGAATAAGTGATAGAAGCGTTTATTAATGGGAGGGAGGAGCTAGCTGAATGTAAGAAGGACAGTGATAAAGTCACCAAGTGTAGATACTGATAAGGATGTGTGTTAATATCTTCGTAACAAGCTGATATATTTCTGAATACCTGTCTAAACATGATGGCAAATATAGAACATAGAACATTACAGCGCAGTACAGGCCCTTCGGCCCTCGATGTTGCGCTGACCAGTGGAACCAACCTAATGACCCTCTAACCTAAAGTGTTATCCATATGCCTATCCATTGTCCATGTGAACACCCTTAAACTTGGCGAGTCCACAACTGCTGCAGGCAGGGCATTCCACGCCCTTACTACCCTCTGAGTAAAGAAGCCAGCACTTGGCAACACAACTGCCAATCACAAGCTATAAAATCTAACAACAGTCGGAGGACAGATTTATCTGACCTGCCCAACCCCCTCAAAGGAACATTGGCCAACACTGCCGACAATATCATGTCTTTTTATTCTATCAATGAGGAAGAGATCATCCTTATTGCTTTCCCAAGGGTCTCTCTCTGATACAAACTCTGCAGCATTAATCTATAGGAAATCTTACAAGGAAAGATTGAGGGAGCTGAGGCTTTCCTCTTTAGAGCAGAGGAGGTTTATAAGATGATGAGAGGGACTGATAGAGTGGACGTGCAAAGACTATTTCCTCGGGTGGGTGTAGCTGTTACTAGGGGAAATAACTATAAAGTTCATGGTGGGAGATATAGGAGGGATGTCCAAGTTAGATTGATTGGGATGTGGAATAGACTGCCTGCTGTGATAGTGGAGTCGAACACTTTAGGAACTTTCAAGCGGTTATTGGATAGGCACATGGAGCACACCAGAATGATAGGGAGTGGGATAGCTTGATCTTGGGTTCAGGGATAGCTCAACACAACATCAAGGGCCGAAGAGCCTGTACTGTGCTGTAACGTTCTGTGTTTTATAGTCCTTGGTTTTCACCTGGCAAAATACTGGTTGTTACAACCCCACATCACCTCCATCACCAGGCCTAATGATGAGGTGGGGAGTGGGAACTGGGGAGAGGGGAATACTTTGTGTTGTGGATGTTCCCTTGTTGTCTCATCGGGAAGCTGGGAACGTCTCCGATCTATCGTCTCCCAATCTCTTCTCTTATCATCCTAACATTTGTTCACCTATCCTCTGAAGGTCGTTTGGTTTTATGACAAGAGAGGAAGAGAGAGTGAGAGAAGTGAAGATGAAAAGGAAGAAGTGTACATACGACAGACACCAGGTAGAAAATACAAGGGAAAATCAGGCTAAATATAGAAGGAGCTGAGGGGAAAACTAATTAGAAAGATAAGGAGAGCATGTGTAAAGAGATCGCAGCTAACATAAAAAGGAACCCAAACGTCTTCTGTGGGTATATAAATAATAAAAGGATGGTTAAAGAAAGAACAGAACCAACTGGGTTAGAGAAGCAAACTTGCTTTTGTGACATAAATGAGTAATTTGAACCTGTCTTTACAGAAGAAGCAGATGCCAAACGGGCTGGGTTGAGGGAGGAAGTGATCAGAACACTCAAGATATCTACATTTGAGAAGGAGGAGATGTTAAAAAGTTTATCTTTACTCCAAATTGATAAGGCACCAAGCTCAGATGATCCTGAGGTGGAGGAGGGGATGTGGGAGGTATTTGCATAGAAAGGTGATAACTTTCCAATCTTCCATAGAACCATAGAAAATTACAGCACAGAAACAGGCCTTTTGGCCCTTCTTGTCTGTGCCGAACCATTTTTTGCCTAGTCCCACTGACCTGCACTTGGACCATATCCCTCCACACCCCTCTCATCCATGAACCCGTCCAAGTTTTTCTTGAATGTTAAAAGTGACCCCGCATTTACCGCTTTATCCGGCAGCTCATTCCACGCTCCCACCACTCTCTGCGTGAAGAAGCCCCCCTAATATTTCCTTTAAACTTTTCTCCTTTCCCCCTTAACCCATGTCCTCTGGTTTTTTTTCTCCCCTAGCCTCAGTGGAAAAAGCCTGCTTGCATTCACTCTATCTATACCCATCAAAACCTTATACACTTCTATCAAATCTCCCCTCATTCTTCTACGCTCCAGGGAATAAAGTTCTAACCTATTCAATCTCTCTCTCTGTAACTCAGCTTCTCAAGTCCCGGCAACATCCTCGTGAAGCTTCTCTGCTCTCTTTCAACCTTATTTACATTCCTTAGACGTGGTATGAGGAGGGTGCCAGAGGATTGGAGGATTGAGAGTGTTACACTAAACAGATGTCAGGATAAAAACATCAACTAATAGGCCAGCCAGCTTGAACTCAGTGATGGGGAATCTCCTGGAAACTGTAGTTCAAGACAAAACCAAAAGTCAGTGCAGGATCATTCAGGAAAGCCAGCATGGATTCATGAAGGGAATATCATTCACTTGCTGGAGATTTTTGAAAGTTTGGGGGGGGGGGTAACAGAGAAGGTTTGATAAGAGGCAGTGTTGTAGGTGTGGTGTGTATGGATTTTCAAAAGGCACTTCATACAGAACACAACAGACTTGGGAGCAGAATTCCAGTTCATGGAATAAAAGAGAAAGTAGTTATTCAGATAAGAATGAACAGCAAGGTCCCCTTGTTGTCTCATTGGGAAGACATGATAATGGCCAGAGACTATTGTTTGAAGTCACGTTGATTAAAAGTTTAAAGTTTACCTAGATACTGTTGTTCAGACTGGAGGAAGGTTCATCATGGAGTTCCCCAGGGGTCAGTGTAGGGAGCCTTTCTTTCCCTGATACGGGTTAATGATCTCGGCTGTGGTACTCAGGGCATCACTTCAATATTTGTACAAAGATTGGAATCATTGACAGCTGTGATCAAGATATTCTTGGGCTTTAAAAGGACAGAAACGTGTTCATGGATTGGGTAGACAACTGGTGAATCATTTCAGCAGCAAGAATATGGTTAGAATAAAGGAAGTAATTGTAAAGGAGGTGCAGGAACGGAGGGACCTCAATGTATGTAGATAAGTCATTGAAAATGGCAGGACATATTAAGAGAGCAGTGAATAAATGAGGTTTTATTAATGGGGGCATTGAGTACAAGAGTGAGGATCTTAGAACATTACAGCGCTGTATAGGCCTTTCGGCCCATGGTGTTGCACCGACCTGTGAACCCAATCTAAAGCCCATCTAACCTACACTATTCCAATATCATCTATATGTTTATCCAATGACCATTTAAACACCCTTAATGTTGGTGAATCCATTACTGTTGTAGGCAGGGCATTCCATACCTCTCTGAGTAAAGAACCTACCTCTGACATCTGTCCTATATTTTTCACACCTCAATTTAAAGCTCTGTCCCCTCGGGTTAGCCATCACCATCCAAGGAAAAAGGCTCTCACTGTCCACCCTGTCTAACCCTCTGATCATCTTATACGCCTCAATTAGGTCACCTCCTCACTTTCTTCTCTCTAATGAAAATAACCTCAAGTCCCTCAGCCTTTCCTCGTAAGACCTTACCACCATACCAGGCAACATCCTGGTGAAGCTAGATGGATAAGTAACTGGCTTATTAATAGGAGACAGAGAGTAATAGTTTTTCTAGCTGGAGGTCGGTCACTAGTGATGTGCCGCAGGACTCAGTACTGGGACCTCTTCTATTTGTAATATATATAAATGACTTGGAAGAGGGACTAAGTGAAGTGATCAGCAAGTTTGCAGACAATACAAAGATTGCTGGACTTGCGGATAGTGAGGAGCATTGTCAGGCGATGCAGCAGGACATAGATAGGCTGGTAGCTTGGGCAGATAGATGGCAGATGGAATTCCATTCTGATAAATGTGAGGTGATGCATTTTGGGAGAAAGAATGTAGGGGGAGGTATATGATAAAGGGTAGACCTATTAAGAGTATAGAAACGCAGAGGGACCTGGGGGTGCAGGTGAACAAGTCTCTGAAGGTGGCAGAGCAGGTAGAGAAGGTTGTGAAGAAAGCATTTTGGTATGCTAGCCTTTATAGGAAGAGGTGTAGAGTACAAGAGCTGGCCTTTAATGTCGCAATTGTATAAAACATTGGTTAGACCTCATTTGGAATACTGCGTCCAGTTCTGGTCTCCTTACTACCGGAAGGACGTGGAGACTCTGGAGAGAGCACAGAAGAGGTTTACCAGGATGCTGCCCGGTATGGAAGGTCTGAGTTACGAGGAGAGGTTAGGCAAATTGGGGCTGTTCTTAGAAAGATGTAGACTTAGAGGAGATCTAATAGAGGTGTACAAGATTATGAGCGGTATAGATAGAGTAAACAGGTTAAGCTTTTTCCTAGGATGGACTCAAATAGCACGAGGGGTCACAGGCTTAGGGTGAGGGGGTAAGGTATAATTTGGATGCTAGAGGGAGTTTTTTCACACAGAGGGTGGTGGGGGTATGGAATGCGCTGCCAAGTAAAGTGGTGGAGGCAGGTACTCTGGAGTTATTTAATAAATACTTAGATGGGCACATGAACAGAATGGGAATGGAGGGGTATAGAAAACTGATTTAAAATAGGGAACATGAGCCTTGGGAGTCCCTGGGAAGTGTGTAAATAGATGATGATATTGATGTACTTGTAATTATCCTACAGGTGCTTTGGTCCACCTTGTTGTCTAACGAGGAGCATACACGCGATGGGTCGTGAGAGGGCTGCTCTTGGATTTTTTCGAGAGTATCCTAGTGCTTCACGTCATTAGCGTACGCTTGACCTGGACCATTTGATGGGCAACACAACAGCTCAGTGACTATCGCTGTTCTGTGCAGATACATGGATTTGGGCCTGTGTCTGTGGGAGTTTGCGCATTCTCCCCGTGCTTGCGTGGGTTTTCTCCGGGTGCTCCGGTTTCCTCCCACATCCCAAAGATGTGCTTTAGGCTAATTGGCAAAACAAATTCTCCCTAAATTGTCTCAAATTTGGTTTTTAATCCATAGATCTATAAACATAGATAGGGATCACGGGTAGAAGTGGGAACATCGGGGTGGCGGCGCGGGCTCGTTGGGCCAAAGGGCCTGTTTCCCATGTTTTTTTGTTCTTTGTTCTTTGTTAAACCTCCTCTGCATCCTTTCCAATGCTTCCACATCCTTCCTATAATGCGGCGACCAGAACTGTACACAATACTCCAAGTGCGGCTGCACCAGAATTTGTACAGCAGCAACATGACCTCATGGCTCTGAAACTCAATCCCTCAACCAATAAAAGCTAACAGACCATACGCCTTTGTAACAACCCCCTATCAACCTGGGTGCCAATTTTCAGGGATCTATGCACATGGACCCCAAGATTCCCGGCTCAGGTCACTATCTGTGTGGAGTTTGCACATTCTCCTCATGTCTGCATGGGTTGTGTCCGGGTGCTCTGGTTTCCTCCCACAGTCCAAAGATTTGAGGGTTAGATTGATTGTCCATGCTAAGAAATTGCCCCTGAGATGCATAGGTTAGAGGGATTATTGGGCATAATATGTAGGGATATGGGCATAGGGCCTGTGTGGGATTGTGTTCGGTGCAGACTCGATGGGCTGAAAGGCCTCTTTCTGCACTGTAGGGTTTCTATGATTCTGTGTTACAATTATTAGTGGAAGGAGCAAGTGGGACTTGACTGGCTTGTTCATTGGAAGAGCTAGTACCGGGCTGGATGGGCCAGATGACCTCACTGTGTGTGTGTCCCTGAGCCGTTACTAAATCCTGTATTGCGCTGGGATCAATGCCAATCTGGAAGCCGGAACGCCTGCCAGCCAGGAAGTCGTTGCGACCGTTGAGGGGGTTTGAAGTTTACATTTAAAGCTCATTGAAGCTAAATGCGGTGTCCACAGGGCAGGAGGGAGCTGGAGACAAATTGTAAATGTGCAGCGTTCTGATAGAACCTCTTTTTCAGAAAGACCTTTCCACAAACCACATCAGTCAGCAGCTTAGAAACAGCCCAGCTTCCTCAGTCATTGTTACAGTTTTGTGAGTGGACACACCTTCTCCCCGAGCGAAGGCAGGATTTAACCCTGGGAGATTTCCCCCTCAATCTCACACACAATTTGCTCACATCCTCTTCATTGTTTTAGTTTTATTCCCTAAACTAACACTGACCAGATGGTCGGGGAGTCTAAAACTAGAGGTTTAAGGTGAGAGGGGAGAGATACAAGGGGGCAATTTTTTTCGCACAGAGGATGATGAGTGTCTGGAACAAGCTGCCATAGGCAGTAGTAGAGACAGGTATAATTCTGTCTTTTAAAAAGCATTTAGACAGTCACATGGGTAAGATGGGTATAGAGGGATATGGGCCAAATGTGGGCAATTGGGATTAGCTTAGGGGCTTAAAAGAAAAGGGCAGCACGGATAAGTTGGGCTGAAGGGCCTGTTTCCATGTGTAAACCTCTATAATTCTATGACCACATACACACATTATACTTCAACACCAACCCCCCCCAGCAATCACCCATCAACCAGCCCAGTGCTCTGTCCCCTCTATCCACTACCTCTACCCCATCCCCACTGTCCCCATCACGCCCACACCCATCCCCCACCACACACACACACACACACACACACACACACACACAGAGACACACACACACATACACACACTCTAAATGAACTGCAAAATCTCCAGCAGAATGAGTGGGAACAGAGGTGTGTTGTTGGGTGGTGGGCAGGTTTGAGTTGGGAGACCCCAAGATGGACAGAGGACATGTAAGATTCAGGGCAAGGAGGATAGAGGGGGAGAGAGACAGAGACAGAGAGAGAGAGAGAGCCAGAGCCTGGGGGGATGGTCAGGGGAAAGGAAGAGAAAGAGTGAGAGATAGAAAAAGAGAAAAGAGGAAGGAGGGAGAGAGAGAGGGAGGGAGACAGAGGGAGGGAGGGAGAGAAGAAAAGGGAAAAGAACAAGAAAAAAGAAAAATGAGAGAGAGAGGAGTTGATGAAAAAGAGAGTAAAACTGGACAGAGCGAGAGGGAAGGAAATAGAGCGCAGGAGAGAGACGGGGGAGAGAGAGAAAGAGAGAGAGCAGGAAGGAAAAAGCACAGGAGGCAGAGAGAGAGAAAGGGAGAGAGTGTGAGGGAAGGATAGAGAGCAGGGGGGAGAGAGAGAGAGAGGGAGAGAGTGTGAGGGAAGGATAGAGAGCAGGGGGGAGAGAGAGAGAGATGGAAGGGGAGAGAGAGAAAGGGAGTGAGGGAAAGAGAGAGGAGAGGGGGAAGGAAAGAGAAGGGAAAGGAAAGAGAGCAGAAAGAGAGTAAGGGAGAGACTGAGGGGAGGAAAGAGAGCAGGAGGGAGAGAAAGAGTGAGGGGGAGAGAAAGGGAAGAAGAAAGGAGAGAGAGAGGAGAGAGAAGTAGATGAAAGAGAGAACAAAACTGAAGAGAAAGAAAAACAGCCAGCTGGAAGGAGAAAGGGCAAGAGAGAGAGTGGAGTGAGGGAGAGAAAGAGAACGAGAGAAAAGGAGATTGAAGAGAAAGAAGGAAAGATCAGGAAAAGAGAGAGAGGTGAGAGTGTGAAGGAAAAAGAAAGATAAAGAAAATTATGAGAGAGAAGATCCACAAGCAGTGACGGCAGAAGTGATAAAGAGTGTTATAATCAGACAGAAACACTCAACTTACTGTCAGCATTCCTGAACAGCTGTACTTAACAGCAAGAAGATCCAACAAGTTCTTTACTCTGAGAGTTAGTACTTTCTGTTTCGCAGAACACTCAGTGAAATGTCTCCTGATGTAGCCAGCTGCAGAGACAGAATTCTGCCTGAAGATAAACAGCATTGTTCTGGGCAGGAGAGGGGGCCAGTGTACCAAAATCCCACCCACTGCTTTAACCACATGACGGAGCAGAGACTGAGCTATCCATCAGGGAAATGTTCAGTCACGGACACAGCTCCTGCCCAAGTGGGTGGGAAAGATCTCACGGCACCAGTGGGAAAGCAGAGCTTTGATTTGTTATTGTCACGTATATTAACACAGAGTGAAAAGTATTGTTTCTTGTGAGCTATACAGACAAAACATACTGTTCATAGAGAAGGATATGAGAGAGTGCAGAATGTAGTGTTATAGTCCTAGCCAAGATCAGCTCACTGTCTGGTAGGTTCATTCAAAAGTCTGATGGCAGCAGGGAAGAAGCTGTTCTTGACTTAGTTGGTACGTGTCCTCAGACTTTTGTAGCTTTTTCCCAATAGCAGAAGGTGAGAGTGTGTGGGGTCCTTGATTATGTTGGATGCTTTCCCAAGGCAGCAGGAAGTGTAGACAGTGTCAGTAAACGGGAGGCTGGTTTGTGTGATGGATTGGGCTACATTCACAACCCTTTGTACTTCCTTGCGGTCTTGGGCAGAGCAGGAGCCCGCACCAAGCTGCGATACAACCAGAAAGAATGATTTCCATGATGCATCTGTAAAAATTGGTGAGTCATAGCTGACATGCCAAATTTCCTTAACTTCCTGAGTAAAGAGAGACATTGGTGAGTTTTCTTAACTATTGCATCAGCATGGAGAGACCAAGGTAGTGGTCTGGACATCTAGAAACCAGAAGTTCTCAACCTTTTCCACTTCGGGCCTGTTGTAGGCAGGGGCAAATCCTCCAGAACATCTCTTGCAAGTCAATGATTATCTCCTTCCTTATCTGTGGTGTCCTGGCCAATATGGATCCCTCAGCCCGTATCAGTGCTGACTATGTATCATCATTGTTCATGGGATCTTGCTGTGCATTGATCGGTCATTATGTATCCAATATGACAATGGTGCTGAGGGAGTAACTGGGCCTATCATCAGGGACAAGGCGAAAGGGCATGAAGTGATGAGGGAGTCAGTATGGACAAGTGGAGGGTTGGTGAGGAATGATCTAGTTGAGTGTATTAAGGTCACAGATAGGGTGGTGAGTGGTTGTGGGTGGATGATAGTGTAGTTGTCTCTGATAATCTAGAGGCTGGGGCTAATTCTCTGGGGATACAGGTTCAAATCCCACCATAGTAGTGTTTGGAATTTAAATTCAAATAATAAATCTGGAATATTAATCTCATTTTACTGTGGTGACCGTAAAACTGTCACCAATTGTTGTTAAAAACCCATCAGGGTTCACTGATGTCCCTTTAGGGGAGGAAATCTGCCGTGCTTACCCTGTCTGGCCTATCTGTGACTCCAGAGACACAGCGATGTGGGTGACTCTCAACTGCCCTCTGAAATGGTCAAGTGAGACGCTCAGGGGCAATTAGGGATGGGTAAGAAATACTGACCCAGACAGTGACACCTACATCCCATAGAAAAATAATGAAATTAGCTCATGGGGGAGGGGGTTAGCGTGTATGCAACTGACTGCTGGGATGTGAGTAATTCCCCAGGGATCGGCACTGTGTAGCTTATCCTTGTGTAGAGACAATCAGATGGAGAAATAGAGAATTGTAGATTGAAGTTTGCAGATCATAGAATCACAGAAACCCCACAGTACAGAAAGAGGCCATTTGGCCCATCGAGTGTGCATCAACCACAACCCAGGACCTGCCCCCCGTATCCCTACATACTTTACCCACTAATCTCTCTAACCTCATCCTGCATCTCAGGGCAGTAAGGGACAATCTTTAGCATGGCCAATTAACCTAACCCATACATCTTTGTACTGTGGGAGGAAACCGGAGCACCCGGAGGAAACCCACGCAGACACGGGGAGAACGTGCAAACTCCACACAGACAGTGACCCAAGCTGGGAATCGAACCCAGGTCCCTGGCACTGTGAGGCAGCAGTGCTAATCCAGTGTGCCTCCGTGCTGCCCTGAAGTCAGTAAATAGTGTTTACTGGGGAAGGGCGTCACTGAGTCAGAATAAAGCAGCTGACAAAACTGCAGTTTAGTGCGGGGGAAGTGAAGTCATTTCCTGTGAATCAGAGGAAGTGACTCAGAATATTTTAATAATGGTGAGAAGCCACGTTAAAGCAAGTGGCTTCAGCACGCGGGGACCAGCAGAACGTTAGACGTAACACAACGTTGGCCTTCATCTACAGAGGGGCTGGGATGACCCCAGAGTATTGAACTCTGCTCAGTTATTATTAGCTCAGTTGGTTGGTCAGCTGGTTTGTAATGCAGAGCGATGCCAACAGCGTGGGTTCAATCCCCGTACCAGCTGAGGTTATTCAGCCTTCTCAACCTTGCCTGAGTGAGGCCATCCTCAAGTTAAACCCATCAGCACTCAGCTCTTCCCCTCAAAGGCCGATGGTCCCCTGCGATTTGGCGACTTCTCCAGGGCTAAGGGGTTAAATGCAGAGAGCAGGGTTGCCCAAAACCCAAGGCTTTGAGTGGTCGAGGTGTCAGGGAGTCCAGGATGAGGGGAACGGATTTGATCCTCAGTCTGTTTGATAAACGCAGCGTCAGACAGAAGGTGGAGTGGGAATCGGAAACTCCCTTTCCCTAGGAAAAGCTGCAAGATCAGATCTCAGGAAAATCACTGTGAGAGAAGGGAGAGAGGGTGGAGGGGGTAGTGAGTGTGAGAGAGAGAGGTTAGGCAGGGAAAGGAGGGGAGCAGGGGGAATGGGAGGAGAATGATAGAAACACAGCTGGTGGCCCACTGCCTGGACCTGTTTACGGTGAATTTGATATAGAGATTCCAGCGTTGGACTGGGGTAAACACAATCAGAAATCTCACAACACCAGGTTAAAGTCCAACAGGTTTATTTGATAGTAATTCCACAAACTTTCGGAAACAGTATTCCTTCGTCAGGTGTGTAGAAGGTTCAGAACTTTCCACACACCTGACAAAAGGAGCGCCTTTTCTGAAAGCTTGTGGGATTACTAACAAATAAACCGGTTGGACTTTAACCTGGTGTTATGAGGTCTCTTACTGTATGGTGAATTTGGCCAGACCCCAGATTCACAATGGGGTCCTCCTCCTTCCCCACCCTGCTCTGCACCGGTACCCATCGATCAGGAGCTTGGGACTGAACATAGAACACAGAACAATACAGCACAAACAGGCTCTTCGACCCACGAATTGTGCTGATCACATCTACCAATTCTCCGACCTATCTATAACCCCCCATCCTATTCTTTTCCATATACCCATCCAGAAGTCTTTTAAAAGACCCCAGTGAGTTTGCCTCAACAACCTCCGACGACAGTCGGTTCCATTCACTCACCACCCTCTGAGTGAAAACCTACCCCTAACATCTCCTCTGTATTTGCTTCCCTGCACCTTAAATCTGTGTCCTCTCATAGTGACCATTTCAGCTCGGGGAAATAGTCTCTGAGAGTCCACTCTATCTATTCCTCTCAACATTTTATAAACCTCTATCAGGTCGCCTCTCAACCTACGTCTCTCCAGTGAGAAGAATCCCAGCTCCCTCAACCTATCTTCATAAGGCCTGCCTCCCAATCCAGGCAGCATCCTTGTAAATCTTCTCTGACTCTCTCAAGAGCCTCTACATCCTTCCTATAGTGAGGTGACCAGAACTGCGCACAATACTCCAACTGGGGTCTGACAAGAGTCTTATAGAGCTGCATCATTACCTCCTGACTCCTAAACTCTATTCCTCGACTAATGAAGGCCAGTACACCGTATGCCTTCTTGACCACTTCCTCCACCTGTGAGGCCTATTTAAGAGTCCTATGGACCCGGACCCCGAGATCCTTCTGCTCTACAACACAGCTAAGACTCCTACCCCTTATATTGTACTCCTTCATCCATTATTCCTGCCAAAATGGACCACTACACATTTATCCGCATTGAAGTCCATCTGCACTTCTCCACCTAGTCTTGCATCCTGTCTATGTCCCGCTGCAACTTTTGACATCCCTCCAGACCATCCACAACACCACCGATCTTTGTATCGTCGGTGAACTTGCCAACCCATCCCTCCACTTCCTCATCCAGGTCATTTATGAAAATGACAAACAGCAGGGGTCCCTGAACAGATCCCTGGGGCACTCCACTGGTTACCGACCTCCATGCAGAACAAGACCCATCCACAACCACTCTCTGCCTTCTACCAGCAAGCCAGTTCTGGATCCACGAGGCCAATGACCCTTGGATCCCATGCCCTCTCACCTTCTCCAGAAGCCTTGCACGGGGGACCTTATCAAACGCCTTACTAAAGTCCATGTACACTACGTCCACCGCTCTTCCTTCATCAATGTGTTCAGTCACATTTTCGAAGAACTCAACTAGGCTCGTAAGGGATGACCTGCCCTTGACAAAACCATGCTGACTATTTCTAATCAGTCCAAACTTCTCCAAGTGTTCATAAATCTTATCCCTCAGAAGCCTCTCCATCAGCTTACCAACCACTGAAGTACGAATAAAATAGCAGGAAAAGGTTTTCGAGATAATTAAAGAGGGATTGCAGGCTATAGCATTTAGAACAAAGAACAAAGAACAAAACAGCACGGGAAACAGGCCCTTAGGCCCAACGAGCCCGCACCACCACCCCGTTGTTCCCACCTCTACCCATGATCCTTGTCATGTTTATAGATCTATGGATTAAAAACCAAATTTGAGACAATTTAGGGAGAATTTGTTTTGCCAATTAGCCGAAGAGCACATCTTTGAGATGTGGGAGGAAACCGGAGCACCCGGAGAAAACCCACGCAAGCACGGGGAGAATGCGCAAACTCCCACAGACACAGGCCCAATCCATGTATCTGCACAGCACAGCGATAGTCACTGAGCTGTCGTGTTGCCCATCAAATGGTCCAGGTCAAGCGTACACTAACGACGTGAAGCACTAGGATACTCTCAGAAAAAAAATCCAAGAGCAGCCCTCTCACGACCCATCGCGTGTATGCCCCTCGTTAGACAACAAGGTGGACCAAAGCACCTGTAGGATAAAACAAGTACATCAATATCATCATCTATTTACACACTTCCCAGGGACTCCCAAGGCTCATGATCCCTATTTAAATCAGTTTTCTATACCCCTCCATTCCCATTCTGTTCATGTGCCCATCTAAGTATTTCTTAAATAACTCCAGAGTGCCTGCCTCCACCACTTTACTTGACAGCGCATTCCATACCACCACCACCCTCTGTGTGAAAAAACTCCCTCTAGCATCCAAATTATACCTTACCCCCCTCACTCTAAGTGGCCCATAGATTCTGCAAGATCACAAAAAGTGCAGGTTTCTTGGGAGCTGCTGAAGCAGTGCAGTTTGCAGAACTGCTGTATATGCAGCACCCTCCAGCTCAGATCCCCGAGGTAGTGAGAGAGAATCCCTCCATTGAGGGACCTCCAGCGGATCCTCTGCCACCAGACCCAAACGAGACCCACCAAGATGTGCCTCGGACAGGACGGGACGTGGTAGTGGAAGGTGAGCAGCAAAAGCCTGGACAGGAAACATCTCAAACGTGGCAAAGGGCATTTCCAAAACGCAGTTCATGCTGTGGGACATTAGAAGGATCTTAGGGACAGTGTGAAATTCTGTCCCAGCAGGGGTGTGTTCAGACGGGATCCATCCCACAGCTCTGCCTCCTCGAGACAACGTGCCCTCGGGTCTGAGCACCATCATCTCGGGGTGATAGATGGCCATGAGTGAATGTCCAGCACTGCGCACTCAGCTGGCCGTGGATATCATCCAACCCCCTCCTCCACCACCCAACATGTCACTGACCCTGGGCATCCTGACCCTCCTCTCCGCCAGCTGCCCGAAGTGATATGGCTGGAGGAGAGAATTCTGGAACAGAGAGTCCCAGATGATAGAACATAGACCATAGAACATTACAGCGCAGAACAGGCCCTTCGGCCTTCGATGTTGCACCGACCAATTAGGAACAAGCAGTGACCCACTAACCTAAACCATCCCCCTTTCATCCATAAACTTATCTATTAACCTCTTAAACACCACCAAACTTGGCGCATCTACAACTGACGCAGGCAGGGCATTCCATACCCTAACCACCCTCTGGGTAAAGAACCTACCTCTGACATCCGTCCTATAACTACCACCCCTTAATTTAAAGCTGTGTCCCCTCGTGCTATCTTTCTCCATCCTCGGAAAAAGGCTATCACTGTCCACCCTATCTAAACCTCTAATCATCTTATATGTTTCAATAAGGTCTCCTCAATAACCCATAACATTCAATGAGGAGCCTCAGCAGGACAGGGATTTCCACAGATTCACAACCCTTTGTGTGAAGAAGTTCCTCCTCAACTCAGTCCTAAATCTGCTTCCCCTTATTTTGAGGCCATGCCCCCTAATTCTGGTTTCACCTGCCAGTGGAAACAACTTTCCTGCTTCTATCTTATCGATTCCCTTCATAATCTTGTATGTTTCTATAAGATCTCCCCTCATTCTTCTGAATTCCAATGAGTATAGCCCCAGTCTACTCAGTCTCTCCTCATAAGCCAACCCTCTCAACTCCGGAATCAACCCAGTGAATCTCCTCTGCATCCCCTCCAGTGCCAGTATATCCTTTCTCAAGGAGACCAAAACTGTACACAGTAACTCCAGGTGTGGCCTCTCCAGCACCTTATACGGCTGCAACATAATCTCGCTGTTTTTAAACTCCATCCCTCTTGCAATGAAGGACAAAATTCCATTTGCCTTCTTAATTACCTGCTGCACCTGCAAACCAACTCCTTGAGATTCCAGCACAAGGACACCCAGGTCCCTCTGCATAGCAGCATTCTGCAATTTTTTATCATTTAAGTAATAGTCCATTTTGCTGTTATTCCAACCAAAATGGATGACCTCACATTTTACTCCATCTGCCAGACCCTCACGTAGACTATCTATATCTCTTTGCCGACTTTCAGCATCCTCTGCACACTTTGCTCTGCCTTTCATCTTAATGTTCTCTGTGAATTTTGACACACTGCACTTGGTCCCCAACTTTATGTAAATTGTAAACAACTGCAGTCCCAACACTGATCCCTGAGGCACATCACTAGTCACTGATTGTCAACCAGAAATGGTTGGATACTCACTCCCATTTTTTGCTTTCTGTTAATTAGCCAATCCTCTATCCAAGCTAATACATTACCCGTAACACCGTGCAACTTTGTCTTATGTAGCAGTCTTTGGAAATCCTTCTGGAAATTCAGATACGCCACATCCACAGGTTCCCTATTGTTCACTGCACATGTAATGTTCTCAAAGAATTCCAACAAATTATCAAACATGACCTGCCTTTCATGAATCCATGCTGCATCTTCCCAATGGGGCAATTTATATCTAGATGTCTCGCTATTTCTTCCTTGATGATAGATTCAAGCATTTTCCCTACTACGGAAATTAAGCTAACTGGCCTATAGTTACCCACCTTTTGTCTACCTCCTTTTTTAAACACTGGCGTCACATTTTGCTGTTTTCCAATCTACCCCAGAGTCCAGCAAATTTTGGTAAATTACCACTAGTGTATTTGCTATTTCTCACACTGTCACTTTTAGTACCCTGGGATGCATTCCATCAGGAGCAGGAGACTTGTCTACCTTTAGTCCCATTAACTTGCCCAACACTATCTCTTTTGTGATAATAACAAAGAACAAAGAACAACACAGCACGGGAAACAGGCCCTTCGGCCCAATGAGCCCGTGCCGCCATTTTAACAGTGTGAGTTGCCACTTCCACCCATGACTCTTGTCTATGTTTATGGAAATCCACATTGGAAACCAGATTGAAGGGAGACAATTTAGGGACAATTTGTTTCACCAATCAGCCTAAGAGCACGTCTTTGGGGTGTGGGAGGAAACCGGAGCACCCGGAGAAAACCCACGCAAGCACAGGGAGAATACGCAAACTCCCGCAGACACGGGCCCAAATCCCTGTATCTGCACAGCACAGCGATAGTCACTGTCGTGTTGCCCATCAGTTGGTCCAGTTTAAGCGTACACTAACAACGTGAAGCACTAGGCTACTCTTGAAGCAACATCCAAGAGCAGGCCTCGCACGACCCACCACATGTATGCCCCTTGTTGGACAACAAGGTGGACCGATAATGATAGTCTCTAGGTTCTCACCTGTCTTCCTGTCATCAATTTTTGGCATGTTATTTGTGTTTTCCAATGTGAAGGCTGACACAAAATACCTGTTTGATGCCTCAGCCACTTTCTCATTTCCAGTTATTACATCCCCCTGCTCACCCTCTAAAGGACCACTGTAAAGTATACAGTATTATTTCTCGCGCACTATGCAAATATAGCATACTATTCATAGAGAAGGAAACGAAAGAGTGCAGAATGTAGTGTTAATCATAGCTAGCGTGTAGGGAAAGTTTAACTTAATATATGATAGGTCCATTTAAATTTCTGATGGCAGCTGGGAAGAAGCTGTTCTTGAGTCGGTTGGTACGTGTCCTCAGACTTTTATGTCTTTTTCCTGACGAAAGTAGGTGGAAGAGAGAATGTCCGGGGTGAGTGGAGTTCTTGATTATATTGGCTGCTTTTCTGAGGCAGTGGGAAGTGTAGACAGAGTCAGTGGATGGGAGGCTGGTTTGTGTGATGGATTGGGGCTACATTCACTACCCTTTGTAGTTTCTTGGTCAGAGCAGGAGCCCATACCAAGCTGTGATACAACCAGAAAGAATGCTTTCTATGGAGTATTAAGGGAGAGATTATTGACATCACACCAGTTCAGCAGATTGTCCTGCCGGAATGTTACTGAAATACCCACCTTGGAATTGGGTTTACAGAATGGACTTCTTCACTGGGCTCAGGTGGGATTTTATGAGCCTCAGTGGTAAAGTACCAATCTCTATCTCATTCTGTACCCTGTCTCATCATTGCTTGAGACCAGATCGATTATGGTGGCATCATCAATAAACTTGAAAATGGAGTTGAGGGGAATTTGGCCACACAGTAATTTGTGTATAAGGAGTATATCGGGACAGTCAGCAACAGCTGGAGCAGAACCAAATATCAGCTGCTGCTGGAGGGTCATCAACTCGCTGAAGGAAGCTCTTTGATCTTTGCTGATCTTCCAGTGCAAAGATTTGTCCGTGACTGAGTGTTGTAGACTGGCACGTTCCAAGGTCCAGGACGATGTGCTGAGGGACACTGTCAAACTTGGAGCAGCTCCCACACAGGCACAATGGGGAAGGTTACTAACCGAGACCTTTCAAACCCCATAGATAGTAAATCTTACACATTTCTGACACAACTTTCAACCTCTAAAATAAATGCAACATTTGTAAGAACATTGTAAAGTGTCTGAAAAAGGATCCTTGACTTTAAGGGAGCATCTCTGAATGTCACTGAGTGTATGAGGAGAGCCGGAATATTATTACTTTTTGTGGGATGGTCATTTTGGAATGTTTGTAATCTTCTTGCAGATTTATGGATAAAGTATATTTTTGGGAGAAACAAGTTAGCAGCTCCTGGTGGAGAGAACGAGGGGAGATCACAAACTCTGCGATGATTCCCACCCTGGACTAAGTATGTTTATTTGGTTTGACCTTAAAAGATGCCCACCTTGGACTAACCCCCCCCCTCCAAATTCCCGCCGCACACCCCTCCAACCCTGGACTACTCCCCCCCCCCATCCCAAGATCTCTCGCTGTCAGGAACTCTCCAGCAAGCAGCGAATCAGGAACGGGCTGTACCTCTCCCTCCCTCCCACTCTCAGAGTGAGACCAATTCTGCCCCCACCTCAACAAATCCGATTGCAAACAGTGTCTGACCCGGAATCCTGACCCGGAGACCCCCGATTCTGAGTCCCCGACCCTGAGTCCCTGACCCCGAGACCCCCCCGACCCCAAGAGCCCCCTGACCCCAAGACTCCCCGACCCGGAGTCCCCGACCCGGAGTCCCCATCGACTTGGAGTCCCTGACCCCGAGTCCCCGACTCAGAATCCCCAGTCCGGAGTCCTTGACTGGCACTGACTCTATCTCTCCCTTCCAGTCATGCCTACCTCAGTCCCCATCACTGCTTTACAAAATCAATTTGCATTTCTTCCTGCATCCGGAGAATATTTCCACACCCCTTCCCCCTGGCCTTCCCCGGATAGTGTTGAACTACTGGACCAATTCACCCTTTATTCATATCAGCTTATCTCAGACAGAGAATATTAACCAGCTCCTCGACTGTGAAGGCATCGCACGCCGATTGGTGGAATGTCATTGAGACCAAGAGGCTGTTTCTCAATCCCAGCCCCCACCACCACCACCCTCTCCCACCCACAGCCACCCCCTGGAGCAGGGGGGTCGGGGTGTGGAGGGTTCGAGTTGGACTTTCTCCGCTGCAGAGCAGAAATGCAAACTTTCAGCACCATTGCAGCCGGCCACTGTCCAAACAAACTAATTTATTCTTTTAAAAAATGCAGAACATAAAACACCGAGGAGAGAAAAACTCTCAGGCAGTTCGGCAAAGCGCCTTTACTGTCGTTCTAATCGCACTAATACTTGTCAGGACTTCCTCACTGGAGCCTCGGGTTTTCCCAGGAACACCGCGGAGCATTTTCCGATCCAAGTTTCTGGGTCTTTTTTACACGTGGTTACATCATCAAACAGTTCCTTCAAAGGTTTGGGTAGCTGGGTCGACCAGGATTTATTGCCCACTCCCACTTTCCCCTGAGACGGCGCTGCACCCTTCCGGGATGGGGTCCGAGAAAGATCAGGAATCGTGTTCCTTTGCATTTACTGGGATCTTTCCTGCCAGATTTGGGTCCACAGGGACGCAGCGATGCCGAACTACAATTCCACAAAGATAGCTTCAGACAGTCCCAAAAAATAAATAGAGCCACCACCAATCAGCTCTCTGGATATCAAAAGAGAAAATGCTGGAAAATCTCAGCGGGTCTGGCAGTTTCGATAAGAAGAGAAAAGAGCTGATGTTTCAAGTCCGGATGACCCTTTGTCAAAGCTGAGAAAGTGGGAGATATTCATATTGTAGCGGGGAGGGAATGAAAGATGAGTCACAGCCACAGAAATCAGGGGGAAGGCTGCTAATGGCAGCCCATAGAGAGAGAGCGTGAATGGGAGGGCTGTAATGAGAAGGTAAACTGTGATAGATGAAGGTGTGAGGGAAGTGGGAGGACATGGGGGAGAGAGGTAAAATTGAAATAAAAGTGGGGGAAAGGGAAGAAAAGGGGGAGACAAAGTAAAGAAAGAGCAAAGAACAAATAACAATAGAGCCCCACAAACCCGCACCACCCATTTTAACACTCAGTGAGTGCCGCATTCCAATCCTTCTTCAACCTACAACTTCTGTCTACATCTCAGGGACTGCACAATGAAGGGGGTGCAAATTTAGAGAATCATATGTGCAGGACAAAATAGGGGGAAAGAGTGGGGGGGAGAAAAATAAAGGAAGACAATAAGGAAATAAAAGATAGGGAACAGTTCAAAGTGAAATGGAAATAAATGGCATGGAGGTGGGGGAGAGCAAATGATCTGAAGGTGTTGGATTTGATGTTGAGACGGGAAGGGTGTTGGGGGTTGATACAGGGCTATGGGCAGAGAGCGGGACAGAGGGATTAGTTTGGGGATTAATGTAGGGTTATAACCCTATGGGGAGAGAGCGGGGCTAATTTTGGGATAGATACAAGGCGATAGGGACAGAGTGAGCCTGTGGGATTAATTTGGGGATAGTGGAAATGCTGTGGGAGAGTTTGGGGCAGGTTTGGGATCTCGTCCCCGGTGACTCTGTGAAGAGGTCAGGTTCCTCTAGTTTACATTGGAGTTCCCCAGAGAGCCTCTGATTGGCTGAATTGGAGAGCCACGACTGTTCATTAGTCGAGACAGGGAGCATGATCCTTATTGGCTGCTCCCCCCCCCCCCCCCCCCCCCCCCCCCCCCCCACTCCCCGCCCCCGATCCCAGTGTTTCCTATACATCCGACAGACTCATCCCCATGTGTGTCTCCTGATGTCTGCGCAGGTCGACTTTGCGCTGGAATCCTTTGCCACACATGGAGCAGATGAAAGGTTTGAAGCCGGTGTGTTTCCTGCTGTGGGTGATGAGATTGGAACTCTGGCTAAATGCTTTTGCACACACCAGACACTTGTGAGGCTTCTCCCCTGTAACAGAACATCACGGGAATAAAATATTCATCATAGCCATTAGTATCACTGCATACAAATTCCAACCAGGGTGAGTCCACCCAGCCCTTCCAGTCTGCTGTCCCATTCAACTGATCTGATTGGAACCTCAATCCCACATTCTCACTGAACTCCAGATAACTTCCACCCCCAATAACCTTCCACCCCCCGATGACCTTTCACCCCCAATAACCTTTTATCTCGAATAACGTTCCACCCCGGATAACCTTCCATTCCCAATAACCTTTCACCCCCGATAACCCTTCACCCCAAAAACCTTTCATCCCCCAATAACCTTTCAACCCCCCCATAAACGTTCACCCCGATAACCTTTCACCCCGATAACCTTTCACCCTGGATAACCTTCCACCCTCCCCCCATTTGACAAGAATCTATCTTGCTCTGCCTTAAAAATATTTAGAATTAAAATTTCAAAAATTATCCCCCCACTCCCTATTGGGATTGGGCTGGAGCCACTCCCAGACCCTGTTGGGAATGAGCTGGAGTCACTCCCAGTCCCTTTTGGGATTGAGCTGGAGTCGATCCCAGTCTCTGTTGGGATTGAGCTGGAGTCGATCCCAGTCTCTGTTGGGAATGAGCTGAAGTCAATCCCAGTCCCTGTTGGGAATGAGCTGGAGTCAATCCCAGTGCCTGTTGGGAATGAGCTGGAGTCAATCCCAGTCCCTGTTGGGAATGAGCTGGAGTCAATCCCAGTCCCTGTTGGGAATGAGCTGGAGTCAATCCCAGTCCCTGTTGGGAATGAGCTGGACATTTTCCCTTACCTGTATGGATGAAGGTGTGTTTTTTCATGTCGGATTTCTGGTGGAAGCGTTTCCCACAATACTGACAGGGATAAGGCCGAGTATCCGAATGGATCAGCAGGTGTGTGGAAAGTGTCGAGGATCGTTTGAAAACTTTCCCACAGATTTTACAGGTGAAACTTTTCTCCTGCAGAAAGAGAGCGAAGAATAAGGATGAGGAATCTTTTCCCTTGATAGCTCCTTCCTTTACTAGCAAATTATTACAACTACACCCAGCCAGCACTCAGCTCAAACAGAGTGACAAAAACAGATTGATACCATTACCAAGGAGAGGCCAAATCTTCCAGAATCCACAAACCTCACTGAGTCACCGGGGACAAGATCACATACATCCCAAAACCACCCCATACTCTCCCACAGCATTTCCACAATCCCCGAATTAATCCCACAGGCTCACTCTGTCCCTATCGTCTTGTATCAATCCCGAAATTAGCCCCACTGCCCCATTCTCTCCCCATAGCCCTGCATTAATCCCCAAACTAATCCCACTGCCCCACTCTCTCTCCATAGCCCTGTATCAAATCCCTAAACTAATCCCATTATCTCACTCTCTCCCTGTAGCCCTGTATCAATCCCCAAACTAATCCCATTATCTCACTCTCTCCCCATAGCCCTGTATTAATCTCAAAGTAATCCCAGTGCCTCACTCTCTCCTCATAGCCCTACATCAATTCCCAAACTAATCCCACTGCCCCGCTCACTCCCCCAACCCATGTATCAATCCTCAAACTGATCTCACTGCCTCACTCTTCCCCATAGTCCTGCATTAATCCCCAAACTAATCCCACTGCCCCGCTCTCTCCCCATAGCCCTGTATCAATCCCTAAAGTAATCCCATTACCTCACTCTCTCCCCACAGCCCTGTATTAATCTCAAACTAATCCCACTGCCTCTCTCTCTCCGCATGGCCCTGTATCAATCCCCAAACTAATCTCATTGCCCCATTCTCCCCCAATAGCCCTGTATCCTTTAATGTTGCAGTTGTATAAAACGTTGGTTAGACTTCATTTGGAATACTGCGTCCAGTTCTGGTCGCCTTACTACCGGAAGGACGTGGAGACTCTGGAGAGAGTGCAGAGGAGGTTTACCAGGATGCTGCCTGGTATGGAAGGTCTGAGTTACGAGGAGAGATTAGGCAAATTGGGACTTTTTTCCTTAGAAAGACGTAGACTTGGAGGAGATCTAATAGAGGTGTACAAGATTATGAGGGGTATAGATAGGGTAAACAGGGTTAAGTTTTTTCCTAGGATGGCTCGAATAGCACGGGGGGTCACGGCTTAGGGTGAGGGGGGTAAGGTATAATTTAGATGCTAGAGGGAGTTTTTTCACACAGAGGGTGGTGGGGGTATGGAACGCGCTGCCAAGTAAAGTGGTGGAGGCAGGTACTCTGGAGTTATTTAAGAAATACTTAGATGGGCACATAAACAGAATGGGAATGGAGGGGTATAGAAAACTGATTTAAAATAGGGATCATGAGCCTTGGGAGTTCCTGGGAAGTGTGTATGTAGATGATGATATTGATGTACTTGTTTTTATCCTACAGGTGCTTTGGTCCACCTTGTTGTCTAACGAGGGGCATACACGCGATGGATCATGAGAGGGCTGCTCTTGGATTTTTTTTCCGAGAGTATCCCAGTGCTTCATATCGTTAGTGTACGCTTGACCTGGACCATTTGATGGGCAACACGACAGCTCAGTGACTATCGCTGTGCTGTGCAGATACATGGATTTGGGCCTGTGTCTGTGGGAGTTTGAGCATTCTCCCCGTGCTTGCATGGGTTTTCTCTGGGTGCTCCGGTTTCCTCCCACATCCCAAAGATGTGCTCTTAGGCTAATTGGCAAAACAAATTCTCCCTAAATTGTCTCAAATTGATTTTTAATCCATTGATCTATAAACGTAGATAGGGATCATGGGTAGAGGTGGGAACATCAGGGTGGTGGTGCGGGCTCGCTGGGCCGAAGGGCCTGTTTCCCGTGCTGTTTTGTTCTTTATTCTTTGTTCTTTGTTCTATCAATCCCCAAACTGGTCCCACTGCCTTGCTCTTCCACTATAGCCCTGTATGAATTCCAAATTAAACCCACTGTCCCGCTCTCTCCCCATAGCCCTATGTCAATCTCAAACTAATCCTACTGCCCCACTCTCTCCCCATAGCCCTGTATCAATCTCCAAACTGATCTCACTGCCTTGCTCTCCCACTATAGCCCTGTATCAACCCCCAAACTAATTCCAATGCTAGCTCTCTCCCCATAGCCCTGCATTAATCCCCAAACTAATCCCACTGCCCTGCTCTCTCCCCATAGCCCTGTCTCAATCCCCAAACTGACTCTACTGACTTGCTCTCCCCACACAGCCCTGTATCAATCCCCAACCTAATCCCACTGCCCTGCTCTCTCCCCATATAAGATAATCAGATGGTTAGATAGGGTGGATTGTGAGAGACTCTTTCCTCGGATGGAGATGGATAACACGAGGGGACATAGCTTTAAATTAAGGGGTGGTAGTTATAGGATGGATGTCAGAGGTGGGT
The DNA here is from genome assembly GCA_024679065.1 of Sphyrna mokarran. NCBI lineage: Eukaryota > Metazoa > Chordata > Chondrichthyes > Carcharhiniformes > Carcharhinidae > Sphyrna > Sphyrna mokarran. Next base: position 1,311,155 of record JAGIQG010000035.1, on the reverse strand, counting down.
TCTTTACTCAGAGGGTAGTAAGGGCGTGGAATGCCCT